>CM069765.1:7052500-7060000 GCA_036169595.1 Dictyostelium firmibasis | reverse complement strand
GTAGTTTTTGAAATATTTTTTTAAATTTTTTTTTTTTTTTTTTTTTTTTTTTTTTTTTTAATGGCTTGTTTCAATTGGGGGTCTTTTTTTTTATTTCCATATTTATTTTATAAAATAATGAAATTTTTATTTTTTTTTTTAAATATAAGATTCAAAAATATTTAAGATATGTGAAAAAGTAAAACTCAAAATTTTTTTTTCCGCTTTATATATATATATATATATAAGTCATTTGAATAAAAAATATGTCATGTAAATTTCTTCATTTTTTTTTTTTTTTTAAAAAAGTATTGGTTATCTTAAAAAAATAAATAATAAACAAATAAAGATATAAGTTTATTTTTTTATTTTTTTTTTCGGTTTTTTTTTCTAAACTATTTTGTAAATTAAAAAAAATAAAAAAAATAAAAAAAAAAAAAAATTTAATTTCGTAAAAACGGATTCGTTAAAAAAAAAAAAAAAAAAATAAAAAAAATAAAAAAAAAAAAAATATTTTGTTTGTGGGCTTTGCAAACACACTTATAATTTTTTTTTGTTTGATCTAACAGATAAAAAGTAAAATTTATAATAATAATAATAATAACAATAATAATAATAGCAATAATAAAATGAAAAATATATATAAGTTAAATAAATTAGTATCATCAAGATCATTTTGCACATCAGTGCAACAAAATAAATCAAAAATCAATGGTATTTATTATTTGTATTAGTTTATCTTTTTTTTTTTTTTTTTTTTTTTTTTTTTTTTTTTTGCCATAAAAACCCACATTTTTTTTTCAACTCTCACTTAAAACATATCAATGAAATAAAAAAAATAAAATAAAATAAAAATAAAAACTTACAAAATTTTTTTATTTTATTTTATTTATTAGAACGTTTGTTTAGTAAATTATTTCCAACACCAACAACAATAAACCCAATGATACAACCAGTTTATTCAGTTGAACCAATTGAAAATGGAAAATCATCATCATCATCAATGGGAACAATTTTTAGAGATAGATTAGATCAACCATTATCATTATTACAAAATAATTATATTAATAATAATAATAATAATAATAATAATAATAATACAAAACAATATATATATGAAAGAGAGAATGAGGAAGTAAATGATGATGAAGAAGAGGAGGATCATGTAGCTTCATTTTTCTCTCAATTAAGTAAAGATAAACATTATAAATCACAAAATAAAATAAATATGGATAGAGAAGAAGAGGAAGAAGAATATGAATACACACAGGAACCACAAGAACAAGGAGTGATGAAACAAACAAATAGTTTATATTCCAATAAAAATAAAACATCACCATATGATTCATATATTGAATTCATTGAAAATCATTCATCAAATCCAAATATTTTAACTTTTTTAATCCAATCAACACCAAAAACACCAGTTGTAATTTTAGAAGCAGTCAGAAAAGCTTTAGATTTTCCTTTTGAAAGTTGTGTTTCTAGCCTTATTTATGATTATTCATCATCAGGTAAAACAATCTCAACACTTGTTTCAGTAATTCCTTCTAATAATTTAATTTTAAATGTTGAAGAATACTATAGAAGACTTTCTACTTTTGGTATAACTTTAAATGTAAGTTTTTCACTTTTTTTTTTTTGGCACCCAAAAAAAAAAATATCAAAAAAAAAATATCAAAAAAAAGAAAGAAATCAATATTAATCGTTTTCATTTTTCTTTCAATAGGGTGTTAGATCAAAAGTTTTAAACGCATCAAATTTAAAGACAATTACAATTTTTGGTTTGGATAAAAATATAACTGAAGAAGAAATAAGATCATTATTGGCAGAAAAGTTTGATAGCAGAGTGAACGAAAATAGTTTTTGTAAGATCACACTTAAAAATAAAAAATATAATGCACACAGTCTTTCTAATGAGTCACATGTTGGTGTTGCTCATTTGACATTTGAAAGTCATTTAACAGCTACAAAAGCAATGAAATTCTTATCATCAGTATCTATTGGAAAGAAACCAATTTATCCATGTCTCAGTAGATTTGTCCATACTGAAGGTACTGCCGCTGCAAATTTAATCTCAAATTTAGAGAGAAAGAAATCAAAACAAATACACGAACTTCAATTGATGAAAGAAATGGTTGATTTAAAGGCAAAAGTTAAAGAATTGGAATTTATTTTAAGTGAAAAAGCAATGAAACAAAAAAGAAATGAAAAAAAACAACAATTATAAAAAAAAAAAAAAAAAATTATAAAAGTAACGACCAACCATAATAATACTTTTTTTTTTTTCTTCTTATTTCAAAATATATATTTTTTTTTTTATAAAAAAAAAAAAAAAAGACATAAAAAAACAAAAAAAAAAACATCAAAAAAAAATAATAAAAAAAAATAATATAAAAAAAAAAAAAAAAAAAAAAAAAAAAAAGTTATCTATTCTTTAAAATTCTTCTTTTTTTCGAACCTTGGAACAGTTTTCTTTTTTTGTTTTTTTTTTTTTTTTGGGAAATATTTATGGTTGAAGTGGAAACCTTAAAAATTTAAAAAAAGTATAAAAAATAAAAAAAATATCACCCAAAAAACTGCGTAGTTTAATTTTTTATATAAATTTTTATTATTATTTTCATATTTTTTTTTTTTTTAATCTCAAATTACACCAAACCATCAAATTATTTCAAAAAAACATATAATAATTAAGTTAGAAAAACATTTTTTACAAAGAAAGATGGCAGCCAAAGTTTTGGAAGAAATAGGAAATCAAAGAGATGGTTTTATGAAAAGAGTTGCCACTAACCCACCAACAATCACTGGAATGCCAACAGGAGGAAAAACTTTCCATCCATGGATAATATATTTTTATTCAAAAATATCATTCAAATAAAAAATTAAATCATTAAAATTTTTTAAACATAAATATGAAATTTCAGTAATTTTTTTTATCCAATTTCCTTTTATTATTATTATTATTATTATTATTATTATAATTTTTTATTTTATTTTTTCATATTGGTATGTACTTTATGTAAAAATTTGTTTATTATTTATTTTTTATTTTTTTTTTATTTATTTTTTTATTTTTTTTATTTCTTTTTCTTTAAAATGAAATCATCAGCATTATTTGTCGGAGCTTCTTTTCTTTTATTATTTTTTAAATTATTTTTAATATTTGAAAGTGTGTCTTGAATGGAGTTATTGTTGGTAGTGGTGGTGGTTGTAGTGGTGGTTGATCTATCTTTTTCAGTTGGTGCAATTTGTGATTTTTGTCTTTCATCTTTTCTTTTTTGTTCAGATTCTGCATGTTTAGCCTCTCTATCAGCTTGCATCTTTCTACGTTTCTTTTCCTCACTTGCAAAATATTCACCAGATTCCATAGCGAGATCCTCCTTTCTTGGTAATTGTGGTGGTGCAAATGGTGCTGCATCTCTGTCCTTCTTCTTTCTTTGTGTTTTTTTCTTTTTATTTTGATTTGTCTTTTTAAATTGAGGTAAATATCTATCCCAACTTTCATTCTTTAATGTTTCATCTTTTTCTAATTCTCTCTAATTAAAATATAAATAAAAATATACATATAATATTATAATTATATAGTTAATAAATATAAAATATAAAGTGTATACATTTTTTTAAGATGAAGGATTTATAAAAATCTCAGAACCATCAAAAAAAAAAAAAAAAAAAAAAAAAAAGAAACATACTTTAATCATTAATTCTTTAATATTATAAATTGGATGAATATTTTTTAAACAATCTTCAACGATTTTACGAACTTGAACTAAACCATTCCATGGACCAATTGAAGAAACAGTATTACCTTGTACCAAAACATAACATTTTGTTAAAAGTTCAATTGCTTTCAATGTACTACCATCTGGACCAACTAAACGTTGTCTTCTCTTTACAAATCTTTCTTTATTTCTAACAAAACCACCAATTTTAATAATATCACAATTATAATCATCATTTAATACTTTTTGTGCCTAATACATTTATTTATTTATTATTTATTTATTATTAAATAATAATAATATATAGTTAATATAAATAAATTAATATATTATAATAATAATGATAATAATAATACAAACATGTTCAAATGGTACAGATCTTGATAATAATTTAATTAAATCTCTTGCTTTTAAGATTGCAACAGGATCCCAACATTTTTTAGTGGTTGTTACAGTCATACTACCTTCGAGTAAATCTAATTTACATTCAATACCATGTTCATGTAAAAGATTTTCAACCAATTTCCAAATCTCTTGTAAATATTTCTCTCTATATTTTGGGAATAATGTTGCAAATGATGATTCATCATAGAGTACACGTTTTCCAACTTCCTCTCTCTTTAATTCTAATGGTTTCCATGGATCAATACCTTTTGGTATTTCTAATTCTTCTCTCTCTTTCTTTTTTTTATATTGTTTTTTTTCTTTTTGTTGTTGTTCTTCTTTTTGTTGTTCTGCAACTTCACTTTTATCTTTTTTTGCCATTGTTTTTTTTAAATATCTTTTTTTTTTTTTTTTTTAAATGTATATCTTATCGTCTTTCGTCGAAATAGTAAAAAAAAAAAAAATATATAAAATAAAAAATAAAAAAAAAAAAAATTAAAATTTTTTTTTTTTTTTTTTTTTTTTTTTTTTTTTTTTTTTTTTTATTTTTTTGTTTTTTTTTTTTCAAATTATTTTTTAATTTTATTTTCTATTTTTATTTCACACATTTTTATTTTATATTTTTACTATTTTTTTTTTTTTTTTTTTTTTTTTTTTTTTTTTAATCAAAATCTTCATCTTCTCTGATGTCAACAATATATTGATCAATATATTCAAAACCAATATCATCGTCATCATCATCATTATCATTTTCCTTCTCGTAAATATCATCATTTTCATCATCTTCATTACTACCACTACTAATAGCAACAGAGTATTTGGATCTTTGTAAAATACTGTCGTTATTATTATTATCATCAATAATTTTTCCTTGAATAGAGGAGTTATTGAAATTTGTTGAAGTGAAATAGGATTGCTTTGGTGAGTATTGGATTGGTAAAGTTCTTGTTGTATTTGGAAGGACAGATGTCACATTTGGAGAATCACTATTTTTTGATGAAGATGACGATGATGGGATCATGGCTGTTGAGATTTCTTTTGAATCACCAAATACAGAAAGATGTTTTGGAGATTTAGAGAATGTTGTTATATTTACAGGATTGGAGTTCTTTAGGTTTGTTACAGGGTTGGACAATGAATTAAATGATAAGTTAATCGTTGTCATATTTGGTGATGTGGTTGCAGTTGTTGTAGTTGTTGTTGTTGTTGTTGTTGTTGTTGTTGGATTTTGTTGTTGTGGTTGTTTAGATGGTAAATTATCACTTGCACTAGCACACTTAGTACTAGAAGTGGTAGTTGTGGTTGTAGTGGTTGGTGTTGATTTTGATGATAGTTGGGAAGATGACGATGATAAAGAAGAGGAAGAGGAAGAGGAAGAGGAGGAAGAAGAGGATGGTAGTGATCCATTTCCCACTATTTCTAAGATTAAGATATCCAAATCTTTTAATTTTTCAACACAACTATATAGATAGTTAGTTAAATATCTTGAATGCTTGATATATTTTACATCATTGAATTTATTAAAATCAAATTCAAGTTCTCTCATCATCTATATTTTTTTATTAAATAATAGTTTTTTTATTTTAGTAAGAAGTTATTTATTTATTTATTTATTTATTTATTTATTTATTTATTTATTTATTTATTTATTATTATAAAATTATTTAATTATTATTTTATTATTATTGATTTTTTTTTTTTTAAAAAAATTTAATATTTTTTTTACCTCTCCTTGAATAACTTTTTTTTGTTTTAATATTTCATATGCCAAATCACCTATTTCATCATTTTGATAATCATTTCCATTCTCATTCTCATTCTCATTTCCATATTCATTGTCATCATAGTACATATTGCCATAGTTATTTTCACTATTTTCATCAAAGTCTTCTTCATTGTAATAATGATTATTATTATTATTTCTATTATTATTTATATTATTATTATTATTACTATTATTATTATTATTATTATTATTATTATTATTATTATTATTACTATTATTATTATTATTATTATTATTATTTTTATTATTATAATTTTCAAAATGGTTAAATGGCTTAGAGGACATTATTTGTAATTTACTTTATCTCAATCTATTTTTATTTGTATGTGTGTTTTTTTTTGTCTTTTTATTATTTTTTTTTTTTTTGTGGTTGTATTAAATTTTTTTAACATTTTTTTTTAATATTTTTTTTTTTTTTTTTCATTATTTTTTATTGTTTTGTTTTTTATTGTTTTTATTTTTTTTAAAATTTATTTTTGGTACCACACACTCTAAAAATAAAAAAAAGGAAAAAAAAAGGAGTGAAAAAAAAAAAGGAAAAAAAAAAAGGAAAAAAAATATATGGAAAAAGAATTTATTTTAATATAATTATTATTTATTTTTTGAAAAAAGATTTACAGGGATTTTAATTTTTGAACTATTTTTATTTAGGGAGATTTGTTAGTGTTTGTTGGTGATAAGTATATCCGGGCGTATTAGCTTGGTAATAGTATTGTTGTTGCTGTTGTTTTGGTTGTTGTTGTTGTTGTTGGATGAATTCTTGATATTGTTGTTGTTGATATTGTTGATAGTATTGTTGTTCACAGTATTCTTGGTAGTTTTCATTTTTTAGTTGTGGTGATTGTTGTGGTGATTCTTGTGGTGATTGTTGTTGGTAGTATTGTGGTGTTTGTTGTAGTTGTGGTTGTTGTTGATAGTGTTGTGAATATTGTTGTGGTAATTGTTGGTAGTATTGAGGTTGTTGATAGTATTGTTGATTGTATTGTTGTGGTAATTGTTGTTGTTGTTGGCAGTATTGTGAAGATTGCTGATAATATTGGGAAGGTTGTTGGTATTGTTGTTCATTGTATTGATATTGTTGTGGGGATTGTTGTTGTTCATGTGGTTGTTCATGTGGTTGTTTCAGTGGTTGTTGTTGTTGTTGTTGTTGTTTTGGTGGTTGTTTTGTTTGTCTTTGCTCTTTTTGAATTTGTGGTTGTTGTTTTTGTGGTTGTTGTTTTGGCTGTGGTTTTTGTTGTTTTTGAGGTTGTGATTGTTGTTTTTGTGGTTGTTGTTTTGGTTGTTGTTGTTTTGGTTGTTTTGGTTGTTTTGAATTTGGTTTTTGTTGTAATGTTGATTGTGGTGATGGTGATGGTTGTAGTGGAAGTGAGGATGAAGAAGAATGTAGTTGAATATGACTGGCCTGTGGTACAGGGGATTGTGATGGTGATGGTGTTGGAGCAGGTGAGCCAAATGGAGAAACACCATTATCTTGATATGATGACCATGGAATATTGGTAAATGGATTGGCACCAGTTCTTAATGTATTTTTATTATAGTTTTGAATATTAATAATAGCACTACTATCATTACTATTATTATTACTATTATTATTACTATTACTATTATTGGTATTATTATTATTATTAA
>CM069765.1:7045000-7050000 GCA_036169595.1 Dictyostelium firmibasis | reverse complement strand
CAAGGTGATGCAATAATAACATTTGAAAATCTTGGATGTTTATCAACAATAAAGTGCAAATCTGATGTATTTGTATAATGGCAAACAACACTATGATATTCTTTATCATTATTTAAACCTGGCATATATGAGCCAACAAATTCTTTAACTTTATTATAATTTTCTTTTTTATATGGTAATTTTATACTCTCCATATTTTCTAAAACATTGCCACCATGATGATATCCAACTAGAAAAATAAAAATAAAAATAAAAGGTCATTTGTTAAATTTTCATTACTATTATTATTATTATTATTATTATTAATTTTTTTTTTTCAAAGTATCTTACTTTTAACACCTCTAATATCAATTTGAGGTAAAGTATAAAAACAAATTGATTCACCATAATAAATTGATACAGGATTACTAAATTGAGTATAGTCAATAGTATTATTTAATTTTGGTTCCCAATAAAATACAGTTTCTTGAGAGATCTCTAAAGGTAGTGTAATGTTTAATTGTGAATTATGAATCAATTGATTGACCCAACCACCACATGCTAAAACTATTTTCTTTGTTTTATAAACTGATTGGTCCTCACATAATATGGTTATAAGATTCTCAGATTCAACTTTTATGCGAGATACTTTTTTATTATCTAAAATTTGAGCACCAAATCTTTTAGATAAGGACCAGATGGTTTTAATTGATTTACTTGCATATGCAACACCACTATCCTTTTGAAAAACTATTAAATCATTCTCATGAAATTTAAATTGTGGAAAGTTTAATTCTGCTTCTTTTTTAGTGAGAATTTGGTAGTCAATATTATTTCTCTTGTAAGAGTCTATTAAATCTATCAATGGTTGTGCATTTGGTACACCGAAATCCAATCCACCAGTGATATGAATCAATTTAGTATTTGATAGTCTTTCAATCTCTGACCATTCCGGATAGGCCATTTTAGCCAATCTAACATAGGTATCCTCTGGATAGGAGAGTCTAATGATTCTACCATCACCATGTGATGATCCTCTATCATGTGCTTCTTGAAATTGTTCCAACATTAAAACTTTTAATCCTTCTTTTGCCATTTGGTAACATGCTGACGATCCTGTAATACCACCACCAACAACTACACAATCATATAATAACTCATTATTATTATTATTATTTTTTTTATTATTATTACAACTATTATTTACAATATGTGATTGAATATTTTGAATTCTTCTTGCATATGGTTGTTGATTACTCATCTTCCTTTTTTATTTTAAAATATCAATGTGGACACTTTCAAAGATTTTTTTTTTAAAAAAAAAAAAAAAAAAAAAGAAATTTAAAAATTAAAAAAATTAAAAAAAATAAAACTGTTTTTGTGAAAATAAAAATAAAAAAATAAAAAAAAATAAAAATATCTAAAAAAGAAAAAAAAATTAAAAAAAGATTCAATTATATTTAAATTGAGAATTTAAGATAGTATTTAAAATAAAAAAATTTAAAATTAGCCAAATAATAAATCCTCCAAAGGTAATAGATTTTCCAAATTTAAAAATAAAAAAAACAAATGTTTTCAAAAAATTTTAATAATCACTTGACATCGAATTATATCTTTGGTAATAATTTTTTTTTTTTTTTTTTTTTTTTTTTTTTTTTTTTGGTTATTTTTTTTTTCTTTATTCACAAATAAAAAAAAGAAAAATAAAATAGAAATTCAAACTCATATAGAAATTAAAAGAGAACCAAACAAAAAAATGTTTTTTAATATTTGGATCTGTGGACATGTCTGGCAAAAAAAAAAAAAAAAATTTCAAAAAAAATAAAAAAAAATTCAAAAAAAATAAAAAAATAAAA
The DNA here is from genome assembly GCA_036169595.1 of Dictyostelium firmibasis. Classification (NCBI taxonomy): domain Eukaryota; phylum Evosea; class Eumycetozoa; order Dictyosteliales; family Dictyosteliaceae; genus Dictyostelium; species Dictyostelium firmibasis. The sequence goes on along the minus strand of CM069765.1, from coordinate 7,048,165 downwards.
AAAAAAAGAAAAAAACAAAAAAATAAAAAAAAAAAGAAAAATAAAAATAAAAAAAATAAAAATTTGATCATAAAATTAATAAAATGATAGATCTGAAAATGATGGATAAATCTATAAATTGAAAAAAATAAATAAATAAATAAAAAAAAAAAAAAAATGTAGAAAAATTTGTATCATTTTGTTCATAAAAATCAGCCCACTGTTGTGGATACTTTTTGGCAGAACAAAAAATTCTTATAAAAATTGAAATACTTAGAATAGAGATTATTTAAATAAAATAAAAAAAAAAAATAAAAAAAAATTCTAATTTTATTTTTTTTTTTTTTAAATTTTTTTTTTTTTTCTCAATGATACATTTTTATTTATCAATGATAACACCCTTCGCTTCATTGGAAATAAAAAATGTTTAGAAATAATAACAAAACTCAACCCAACAGTGATAGTGAAGAAGGTGAAAATAATTTAAATCCAAATAATACAAATAATAATGGTTCCAATACTAATAGTAATAATATCACAACCACTACATCAACGATGAGTAATAATATTAATAATAACAATAATATTAATAATAATAATAGTTTTAATAATAGTATTAATAATAATAATTTTAATAATAGTATTAATAATAATAATTTTAATAATAGTATTAATAATAATAATTTTAATAATAATAATAATAATAATAAAAATAATAATAAAAATAATAATAATAATAATAATACTAATAATAATAACAATGGCCTCTCGAGAGAATATATCATTAGAACTGTATTTTAACTTGTTTTATTTATTTATTTTTATAATTTAATTTAATTTAATTATTTTTATTATTATTAAATTATTATTATTATTATTATTTTCATTATTTTTATTTTTATTATTATTTTTCATTGTCTTATTTATTTATTAATTTATTTATTAATTTATTTATTAATTTATTTATTAATTTATTTATTAATTTATTATTTTTTTTTCATTTATTTAATTTAGATGGCTAGAGATGTTAGGCTAGGAATTAGAACTATTATTCTGCCTTCAACTCTTACTAGTTTGTTAGAAGAATATGTTGCGATTTTGAGAGGTTATGAACAAGACCAACCTGGGTTCAGTATTTCCCCTCCAACTACCACAACAACAACAACAACCACTAGTACAAATACCAGCAGTTATAATATCCTAAATAGTATAAACAATAATAATTATTCTCCTTCGTCCACATCGCTAAGAAGAACTCGTGAACAATTTCAACAAATTCATGTACTCGATAGTGATGATGAAGACTTTGATTACGATGGTAATGATGATCATCTTTTTTTAGACACAGCCGAAGAAGATGATGATGACTATGAAGAAGATGACGATGATGACGATGATGAAAATAGTGAAAACTCAGAAAGTGATTCCAAGAAGAGAAGAGGTAGACCACGTAAACCAACCCCAGATTGTTGTTTCATTTGCAAAAAAACTCAGACATCATACTGGAGAAGAGGGTTAGTTGATGGCCAAAACGTTGACCTCTGCAATGCCTGTGGTTTACATAAAAAGACTAAAGAAAATAAAATTAGACTTTCAAAACAAAGACATAGCATTAGAAATGTTTTGAATCAAAATGAAGAAGAGGAAAATGCTGAAGAGGAAGAGGAGGAAGATGATGAATAAAAATATCTTTTCTATTTTCTCAATAAAGTAATAATTAATAATAATAAAATTTTTTTTATAAAAATAATACCAACCAATAATATTAATAATAATAATAATAATAATAATAATAATAATAATAATAATAATAATAATAATAATAATAATAATAATAATAATAATAATAATAATAATAATAATAATAATAATAATAATAATAATAATAATAATAATAATAATAATAATAATAATAATAATAATAATAATAATAATAATAATAATAATTATAAAATCAATATTAACAAAAAAAAAAAAAAAAAAAAAAAAAAAAAATTATTCAAATAACTTGAAGTTTAAAAATGTAATGATTTACTTAAAGTGTACAAATTACATTTTTAATTATGATGATTAAAAGCAATATTTAATCAACCAATGGCTTTTCATAAAATAAAAAAAAAAAAAAAAATTATTAAAAAAAAAAATTATTAAAAAAAAAAAAAATTATCAAAAAAAAAAAACATAATATTTTTAACATTACAATAAAAAAATAATTTTTTTGTTAAATCAATGAATAAATATACAAACATTATGATGGTGAAGTAATATGTTGTCATAAAAATAAAATCAATAGAAAAAATAGTTTTCTTCTTATGGTAACACATTTTTTTTTTTTTTCAAATATAAATATGTCACAAGTATCACAAGTATATCTCAATTTTTTTTAAATTTTTAATTTTTTTTTTTTTTTTTTTTGTGGGTGAATGAGAGTGTGTGATTAACCACCATTTTCTTTTTATATATTTTTTTTAATTTAATTTCAAATTTTTTTTTCATTTTTTTTTTTTAATTTAATTATTTAATATAATTTTTTATTATTATTGTCATTTAAATAATAAAACAACAACCAACCAAATAACAAAATTTTTTTTTACAAAAAATTAAAATTCAATTCCAACCATAGTAATAATAATAATAATAGTAGTAATAATATAAAAAAATAATTATAATAACAGTACTAATAATAAAAAAAAAAAATAATATTAACTAATCATTGTCATGGATCTAAAATATATTTTAAATCATAATAATATTAATAAACATTTAATATCATTTGATTATGAAAAAATTAAAAAAAATAAATTAGATTTTAAAAACAATAGTGATATCATTGATATCGGTAAAAAAAATGTAAAACAAAGTAATAACAATGAATTAATGTTACCACCACCAACATTGATAACACCGTTGAACCAAGATGAAACTTTGACACTCTACCATAGCGGTCGTTCCATTTCAGTTCCAAGAAAGATGTTAATTGATCCAAATACAATTTCAAATTGTGGTACTAATGGATTAATGTTCATTGCTTACAATTGTGAAATTAAGAATAAAGTTGTACTTAAAAAAATATCAAAAAATTTAATTTACAATGAAATCGTTGGCCATGGATTAATAAGAAATTTAATTTACCAACGTGTATTCAAAGGAAGTAAGCACATTTTAACATTCAAAAGTGTTTTCAAA
>CM069765.1:7035000-7042500 GCA_036169595.1 Dictyostelium firmibasis | reverse complement strand
AAAAGAAAATCACTAAATTTTCAAAAAGAAAAGTTAAGTAAATCACCAATAGATGATGGAACCGATTTATACTTTGAATTTGATCAATCCGATTTCACATTGTATCAAATGTTAAGATTTGATCAAGTTACTACAAGATATGAAAGTCCATATATCATGTTTCAATTATTAACAACAATTAACTACATTCATTCTTCCTCTGTAATACATAGAAGCCTTGATCCAAAAACAATTGCTGTTGATAAAGAATATAAAATTAAATTATTTGATTTTAGTTTTTCAATATCAACAGATTATCCAACCGATATTTTCTTTAAAGATTATGATGAAACACCTTGGCCCTATCGTTCTCCAGAAACAATAATAATGTTAAAAGAATTTTCTTTTTCTTGTGATGTTTGGTCCATTGGAGTAATTTTTGCTGAATTGATATTAGGTCAACAATTATTTAGAGGTGAAAATAGTAAGTAATAATATTTTTTTATATATTAATAATTTTAAATTAATTATTTTTTTTTTTTCATTTTTTTTTATTTTTATTTAAAGGACAATCACTTCTTATTGAAATTTCAGAATTAATTGGTACTCCAACATATGATGAATGTAAAGAATCAACAAATAGTCTTGCAAGAAATTTTATTTTAAATATTCCATTAAAATCAAGACATGGAGGAATAAAGAGAAGAATTCCAAATGCAACTCAAGAAGAAATTGAATTACTAGAGGGAATGTTATGTTGGAACCCAAATAAAAGATGGACAATTGATAGAATTATTCGACACCCATATTTTAAAACCTATAATCATATTGAACAATATAAATGTGGTAAAAAATTTTCACTTGGTTCTCCATTTGATTTTCATAGATTAAATGCTAAAGAAATTAAGAAAATAATTGAAGAAGATTTTGTTTCTCAACCATAATAAAATAATTTATATATTGTACAGTTTTTATATATATTTTTTTAAAATTGAATAAAAAGATTAAAATTAAATTCTATACATTTTAATTTAATTTTTATTTAATTTTAATTTTAAGTCTTTTAATTGTCTTTTTTGATTTCTTTTCTTTACTAAAAAAAAAGAAGTTGCAGCTATTGCGAAAGCACCACCAACTGGAAGAGCAACAGCAAGAGGTATAACATAACTCGGACGACTCGATGAATCACATGAAGTTTTAAAAGAAGTAGATAATAAAACTGAGAAATCTATTAAAGGGAACAAATAAAAATGGATTAATAAACTGAGAAATCTAATAAAAAAAAAAAAAAAACATACCAGGATCAATTAAACATGAAGTTGTAAAGTGTGGTAGATTTAAACCAACTGTAACTGAATTTTCATCCTTTGAAACGATATTTGAAGAAATCAATGTTTGTCTATTATCTGCAATTGCTTGATTAATTAATCTACCAAATAAACTTTTACCATTCTTTTTAATTACAATATAATTAATTGCTGATGAATTTTCATTTAATGTTTCTACATCAGTATCTTTATCATTACAATCATTTTCTTTTTCATCTAAATTTTCACTAACATTTGATTTCATTTGAATTTGTAATGTATTTAAATTACTCTTATATTTATAATTTTCAATACCAATGGAAATTTTAATTGAACCAGATTCAATTAAAAAATAAACACCGGCAAATGAATAGTTTTTATCTTTTTCTACAATTTCTAATGTCGATGTAATTGTACAATTTGTATTTATATCATCATTTATGTTTTGAGAAAATACTGATAAATTTACATCATTGCTTTTAGATTGATCATATATCCACTTTTCTTCCAATGTAAAGCTTTTAACTTGTTTACCATTTAAATCTAATTCTACTAATTTTGTTATTAAAATATCATATTCTAATTCTTGATTTTTAATGGTGGCTGATCCTTTTCCATTGTCAATATCTGGTTTTGATTCAGGTAATGAGTTACCACCATTATTTTTTTCTGATCCAAGATCGCTATCATCACCACTACCTATAATACTACTACAATCATATCCTTTAAATTCTCCTATACACTTACATTGACCTGTTGAAGAATTACAATTACCATTCGATGGGCTAGTGCAATCATTTGGACATGTTTTAATTGTATTTGAATATTGAAATGAATTTTTTCCAATCCAAACCAAACCATTTTGTGAAACTTTAACTGTTTTGATTCCAGTTTCACCACTTGCAATTAAATTACAAATTAGAATTGATTCATTTATAAACATGTTTTTACAATTAATTGAACCAATTGAAATTGATAGATTATTATGTTTATCAAAAAATTGACCAAATATTGTAACATTTCCGCCACTATTTGAGACAGAAGTGATAGAGGTTACATAATGTTGTTGTATTTCACATGATTCACCTGCATAACCATTAAAACATTCACAAATACTTGTTGAGGTATTACAAATTCCATTCAATGGGCTAGTACAATCATTTGGACATGTATTTGAAATGCATGTTCTGGATTTTATATTACATTTTTGATCAGTTTGACAATCACAAATACAAAGACCAGTATTACGATCACAAAAACTATTACCTATACAGTCTAAACTACAAGATAAATATTTATTCAAAAAGTCTGGTATCAAAGTGAGCTCTAAATTTGTTTGAAGTTGATCAACTATAATATTGGTACTTGCATCAATAATATATGTAGAATTATTGAAACCATTTAAAATCGTACAAAAAATTTGATTAAATGTTGCTTTAGTAACCAAACAATTAATTGTTTGATTTTCCTTTTTATCAGTACTAACTACCGATATTAAACTTGTATTATAATTGAAATTTGTACCATTGATAATAAGGTCACCTGTTTGAGAAACATAAATATTATCGATAATAGGCTTACTTGGATTGGCTGTAACGTAGAAATTTAATCCAGGGAATCTAAAATTAATATTAAATGCACTGATTTCAGTTCCCTTCTTATAGAATGATTTACTTGGAATATCTGTTATCCAGCTTGCTGCTGGTATTGTTGAAAAGTAGTAACTATTATCAAAACCAAGATCTTTACCAAAAAGATATGTTCTGTTATTTGCATAATCAAATCTTAAATTTGGAATAATTGTTGTACAAGTATTATTAAGATTAACATTTGTAAGACCAGATTGTCCGAAATTATCTATGATTATAATCATTTAATTAATAAGAATTATAATTTAAGTTTTTTTTTTTTTTTTTTTTTCAAATGATAAAGTATAATACTTACTATAGTTAGTGTTTAAAAAACTACTATTTCCGAAATGACATGTGTAACAAGATGGGAGAGTACCTGATAATTTATTCGAAGAAATTCTTAAACCAGACAATTCACAAAATTTTTCATTGACAGTACCTTCTAATTTATTATTTGAAACATCTAATGATTTTAATCCATTATATATAACTGGTACAAAATACTCTAATTCACTGCTAATTAAATTAAATGAAAGATCTAGAGATTTAGCATTCATAACCACTGATGAAAAATTCGTTGTATTACTAAGAGATGAAAATTGATATCTAAAATCATTGTTTTTTATATTTATGAATGGTAATTGACCAAAAGTTAAAAAATCTGAATTTATATTTGAAAAAGAAAGTACACCAACAGTTTGATTTATAAAATCTAAAGGTTTGGTAGGTTTTTCTAAATTTAAATAAGCTAATAATCTTTTTTTTTTTTTTTTTTTTTTTTTAATATTAATAATTAAATTTTTAAAATAATATTTTTTAAAAAAAAATTACCTACAAAAAACGATAAGTTGCATTTGATTTATTTAGTAATTCAATTGGAAATTCAAAGAGAGTATTATTTGAGTAAAAACCATTAATTGATAAAGATGTAAGTTTATTTAAAGTTTTTAAGTTTGAATAAGAAGATTGGTCGAACCATTGTGATAAATAAAAAACTATTTCACCAGAATCTACATTTGTTAAATCTGGTATATTATTAGTTGAAATATAAAACCAAGTAAATGCAATCTTTACTGTTAAATCATTGATATAGGTTGCATTAATATAAGTCCCAAATAATTGACTATTGTTTAAAAAAAAGAATCATTAGTATTAAATAAAACTAAATGTAATAGTAATTTTTAATTTTTACAATTGATCAAACTTTCCCAATTGAGACATATAGAAAACAGCTTTAAACTTCATTTCTGTGCTTTTCATTGAACTATTTTTTTAAAAAAAAAAAAGTATTAACATTAAATTAAATTTTTAAAAGAAAAAAATAATAATTACAATGAATTTAAATTGAGAGAAGCTATATTATCAAAAAAATTTGATGTAAGGTTTCCTAAAGATTAAATTAATTATATAAAAAAAAAATAAAAAATTAAAACCTTATCATACTAAAACTTAAACAAAGGAAATAATATTACCTCCACTAGAAATGTCAAGAATTACGGGGTTTGTAAAACAAGCAAAGCTTGATGGTGAAAGTTGGTAAGGGTCATAGATATTACTTAATCGTCTAATTTTAAAAAAAAAATAAAAATTAAAAAAAAATAAAAAAAATAAATATTAATGAAATAATAAAAATAATCTAATAATTATAATATATATTTTTCAATTTACTTACACAGCTCCAATATTACCAAATGAATTACAATAGAATGAAAATGAATCACCATATGCGGTGCAATAATCTTCCCCGGATTTTAAAGGATAGTTTACTGTTTGTTTAGTTCTTTGTAAAATATTTGAAAGACAAGCACCTAAAAAAATTTTTTTTTTTTTTTTTTTTAATTAGACGATTAACTAATTTAAAAATATACAATAAAATTAAAACAATAAAATAAAAATTACTAACCATCTTGAGTATTTATTAAAGCAAATACATTATTAAAATTATAAAGTATTAAAAATATAAAGGTTATTGATTGAAATACATTCATTTTTTATGTATGAAAAAAAAAATAGAGTTTATTTGTGATGAAATAAAATTATAAAATTTTTTTTAAAAAAAATATAATTTTAAAAAAAATAAAAAATAAAAAAATCAAAATTTGGTATTTTATTCGAATTTTAAATTTTTTAGAACCATCAAACAAAAAAAAAAAGATTAAAAAAATGCGTCATGACGCAATCATCGAAAATTTGTGAATAAAAAAAATAAAAAAATAAAAAAAAAAAGCGCAAAAAAAAAAAAATGTTTAAAATAGTTTCATAAAAAAAAAAACTCCTTCTTTAGATTTCCTCTCCTGTGTGTTGTTGATGCTTGCGTTGACTTCGATACTCTTCGCAGTCCTATCATAATAAATATGACCATAGAGTTTCATACTTTTTCATGATGTCGGAACGTGTTTTACTCAATGACCTGTGGTCCATACCTCTGCCACAAGGCTTTTAATTTCTTTCTCGGACTCTGATAAGCTCCAACCATTCTCTGGTATTATTAATACTAAAACAACATTTTCTCCATTGATTCTATTTGTTGTTGAAATTATTTCAGAAATATAATCTTTTTTTTATTCATATCATAATTTTCAAAATCAAATTCAATGTGATTTATTACTATTTATATTGTTTTTTATATTATTATTATTATTATTATTATTATTATTATTATTATTATTATTATTATTATTATTATTATTATTATTATTATTATTATTATTATTATTATTATTATTATTATTATTATTATTATTATTATTATTATTATTATTATTATTATTATTATTATTATTATTATTATTATTATTATTATTATTATTTTTATTATTATTATTATTATTATTATTTTTATTATTATTTTTATTGCTATTGTAATAAAAATTATTTAATATTAAAAATTATTCGAAATAGAGACCAAGGGAATTATTTTTGGTTTTTTTTTTTATTTTTTTATTATGTTTTTTTTTTTATTTTTTTTTTTTTCACCCACATCACCCAATAAGTTAGTGAAGGTTTTTAATATATTTAGATGCAAAACTCAAATTCAAACTATAATTCTATACCTTTTAAAGTAATTTTTTTTTAAATTTTAAAAAGTTGTTTTTTTGGGTCATCAAAAAAATTGAAATGTTCAAAAAAAAATATGTCAACCCATTTCCCATTATTTGTGTCAAAATAAATAAAAAAAAAAAAAAAAGAAAAAAAAAATCGATTAGTATTTTTTATTTTCCAAAAGATTATATTTTTTTTATTTTTTATTTTTATATTTATTTTTTGATAAATTTAAAAAATTATTAATAGCTTAGAAAATCGTGCAGATCAAAAAAAAATTGATAAAAGAAAAAAAAAAAGAATACCCCCAAAAAAAAACAGTTTTTTTTTTTTTTTTTTTTTTTTTTTTTTTTTAAATTAAGTTAAACAAAAAATATGAAAAAAAAAAAAAAAATTTTTTGTATTCTACATATGTTTACTTCAATTTGGGGTGTTTATTCACACAAAAATTAAATTGTAATTTGAGCTCAATAAAACGTACACACACACAAGCAATAATCTTAAGAATTGAGATTGGGATAAAAATATTTTTTTTTTTTATTATATTCGATCTACCACTATGATGTGATCTGTGTGTTTGTACTGTGCTGTGGGGGCAATGATAAAAAAAGAAATTTTTTAATTTAACAAAAAGAAACAAAAATTATAATAAAACAAAAAAAAAAAATAAAAAATAAATAAAAAAATAAAATTAAAAAAAAATTAAAAAAATATAAAAAAAATTACTGGTATATAATTATTTTTAATTATTAATTTGAAAATCTCTCAAGAAAAAAAATAATTTTTTATTCTATAATTGGTGTTGAAAAGCTATTCATTAAAAAAAAAAAAAAAATATAAAATTTTATAAAAAAAAAACAAAGTAGTTTCATTTTTATCCTTCTTTTTTAAACATTAAAAAAAAAAATTTTAAAAAAAGAATGAATAGTAATTTCTATGAAAATGGTAAATGTCTTATTATATTATAATTCTTTTTTTTTTTTCTTAAGAAATAATTTCTAATTTTTTTTTTTTTTTTTTTTTTTTAAATTTTTTTTTTTTAATTAAAATTTTTTTTTATTTTAATTTTAATTTCATCTTTTAATTTTTTTTTTTTTTTTTTTTTTTTTTTTTTTTTTCATTATATTAATCAAAGATGAAAGTTCATGTTTAACTGATAGTGATGACTTGATCGATTCTTCATTGAAAAGAGTGTATGAGTACACAGAGTTTGGAAGTGATGATGTTTTGGAGATACCCCAACCAAAAAAGAGAATCAAGAAAGGCAATAGAAACTTTAATGATGTTGACGACTTTGATTTATGTATAGAATCTGTAAGACCAGTACAACCAAGAGTTCAAAATAATATTCCTTTAAATCAAACCCAAACCATTACAAATTGGTCATTGTATGATAACAACAATATCAATCAAAATTTTAATCTTGACAATCAAATTATAAACCCATTCAGTAGAGTATCAAATGATCAATTATCTGGTGGTGTTGAAAATTCTCTCTTGTTTCCAACATTTCCTATAAATCAAAATTCACCACTTGATTT
>CM069765.1:7030000-7032500 GCA_036169595.1 Dictyostelium firmibasis | reverse complement strand
TTAATAGTTATTTCTCCCTTCCTGTAAATGTTGAAGATCATGATTTGAAATTAATTAAACCAACAAATAGTGGTGATCCACAATTCCAATTTCAAATTAAAGTTCTACCACTTGAAGAAAAAGAAAATTGGGAAAATAATCCACCCCAAATACAAATAATTATTAATGATAAAAGAATAACCATTTTAAATCATAATCCAATTGATGTATCTCAAATTATAAAAAATAATAATGATTTCACCATGTATTCTCCTGGCATAAAAGGATTATTATTATTTCAAATAGTTGAACAAAATTATTTTATGTCACCTACAATTTTAAATTAAAAAAAATAAAAATAAAAAAAAACAAAATAAAAACAAAAACAAAAACAAAAATAAAAATAAACAAAAATAATAAAAAAATAAAAATATATTGTAAACATTTAAATGAAATCAATAACTAATTTTCTTTTTCATTATATTTTTTTTAGTTAATTTTTTTAATATTTATATATACAGAGTTTTAATTTTATTTAATTTCTTTTTTTTTTTTTTTGTAAAAAAAATTATTTTTTATTTAGTGTATTTGCCACCCAATTGAAACCTTCATAAATTCCATCAGATCTAATTGCACTACATGGTTGAACATACCATTTTCTATCTTTAATTGAATTTAATTCTAAAAAGTTAATAATTTCTTCTGTATTCATTGCACCATCCATATCTTGTTTATTTGCAAATATTAACATTTGATTATCCATTAATTCATCTTGAATTAAAAGACTATTAATTTCCTCTTTAATTTCATAAATTCTTTCACGATCAGTACTATCGATTACAACGATAATAGCATTTGAACCTTGACAACAATGTATCCATAATCTACGAATTTTATATTGACCACCAACATCCCAAACTGTCATTGATAAATTTTTATATTCTATAGTTTCTACATTAAATCCAATAGTTGGAATGGTTGAAATAACATCACCCAATTTTAATTTATATAAAAGAGTTGATTTACCTGCACCATCAAGTCCAACCATTAATATTTTTGTATTTATTTTTCCTTCAAATAATGAAAAAATATTATTGAAAAATAATACTATACTATTGTATAATTCTGATAACATTTTTAAAATTTATTATTATTATTATTATTATTATTATTATTATTATTACTATTATTATTATTATGTTGGTTATTTAAATTTAGTTATGTTTAGAAATTATTATTTAATTTTTGATTATTGTTAAATATATTTTAAATTTTTTTTTTATAAAATTAATTGAAGTGGGAAAAAGGAGAATTTAAAAGAAAGCATTGTTGAGGTGGTGAGTTAATAAAAAAAAACCACGCAAAAAAAAGTTAAAAATAAAATAAATAAAAATTAAATTTTAATTCGATGAACCCAGTTTTTTTTTTTTTTTTTTTTTTTTTTTTTTTTTTTTTTTAAAAAATAAATAAAAATTACTCAATAAAATGTCTGGTGATTTGCAAAAAAAAACAAAAAAGAAAATAAAAGAGCAGAGTTGATAGTGGTTTTGATAAGATCATAAATTTCCTTTAATCGAAGAAAATTTAAAAAAAAAAAATTAACACCAAACACCAAACACCAAACACAATATTATAACAAATAAATAATAGTACTGAGTTTGAAAAGAAATATTAAAAAGTAAAAAAAAAAAAGAAAAGATTAATATAATTTTAAATGTTTTTCTTTAATTCATTTTATTTAATTAATTAATTAATGGTTTTTGTTTAAAAAGGTTTAAATTTGATTTAAATTTCTTGAAAAGAAAAGGTGTAACATATTTTAAAATTCTATAGTTAAAGTTTGATAGATGATGATCATTTTTGTATGGATCAAGATTTGGAATATATCCATCATTTGAGGAAAAAGTAACAAACCCACATGCTAACAATAAATGATAAAACCAATATTTGTCATATGAAAATCTAGATACTGTAACCATTCTACCAACTGGAAGCCAAATGTAATTATTTTCACTTTGAATTGATTTACAAAATTCAATAAAAACTAATGAATCCATTCTTGATGTTGATCCTAAAGAATCTCTTTCTCTTTCAATTACTAATTGTTCAAAAGCATAAAAAAAATAGAAACCATTTTTGATTATATTTTTTTCAGATAGACGGAACAAATTAGCAGGCAATGAGTATTGAAGATTTTTTTTTAAAACCATTGCACATGATGTTTTCTTTGGGGAATACCATTGGATTGTTTCTGTAGTTTTATTGTATAGATTGTTTTTAAATAGGAATTCAAGGGTTGTACTTTTTTTTACATATTCTTTATCATATGATGAACAGTAATATCTAAATAAATTACTATGATACTTATAACAGTATTCTGTTAATTCTATACTTTCAAATAATGATGAGAGATTTAATTTTTCAATTTTAAAACGATTTAAAATTACTAAAATTCTTTCATTAAAGAATTTAATGATATTATTATTATTATTATTATAATTATTATTATTATTATTATTAT
>CM069765.1:6930000-7025000 GCA_036169595.1 Dictyostelium firmibasis | reverse complement strand
GACATTAAACAACTTAGACAAGATAAATTCTATGAATCAAATGTCAAAAAAATCTTTTTAACAAAGTTTGTACCAATATTTATTGGTGTTATTAAAATTTTAAATTTCGTTGAAAAGGAAGTACACTGGAATGAATTTGTAAAGTATCTAACTCAAATGAAGATTGAAGTAATGTCCGAGTTGAATGATTATGTATGGGAGCCAAATAGTTGGGAGAATGGTTATGAAAATTTAATTAAATCATTAATCATTAGAAATACCTTTTCAAAAACCAATACGACTCTTTTAATTATCCTATCTTCAAATTTATTCTATGGTAATAAGAATGGAAAGGAAGAGAAATACATTGACTACTATTCACTAATCAAAATCGGTAGTTCAATAACTCAGAAAATGAAATTGGCTATCTTTTTGGGTCAAATGATTCTAACCTATGAAAATTATAAACTTCATGATACTGTAGATTGTTTATCACAAATTGAATCAGTATTGAAAAGAATAGTTGATGGTACCGCCGGTAAAAATGGTAATAAAGATTACAATGGTTTGAATTTCATAGAATTCTTTGAACAATGTGTTCTTACAAGTTTAAAGACTTTCCCTTATGTAATTAGTGCCTCACCATTGTTAAGTAATACAGAGTTAACCGTCCATTGTCATAGTAATCATAATATTATATTTGACTTTCAAGATGATCCAAGTAACCATTTCCTATATGAAGATGATGACAATCCACCAATTATTACTTTCTTCTCAAAGTTTAAATTAATTCAACCAGATGAATTATTAGATACAATAAACTCAAGAGTCAAGGCAGACTATTATAAATTGAACGTTGATCCAAAGTATGAATTCAACTTTTTGAATACCTATTGTTTCTACGATAGAGAACCCAATACCGTCGATTTCTTATTCTACCATGTCTTTCAATCCTATATCAAAGATTTCATTAAAGATGGTAAGAAAATTGATATCCGTTTCCTTGGTCATGATTTAAGAAATTTGGTAGTTAATATCCCTTTCCAAGAAAGAACAATCTGGGTTAAGAATGATGTAAAATTATATTGGTTCTATGAATTACTATATTCTGCACACTTTATCAACATCGTCCCATCTCATTTCACTCCAAAAATTCATTTTTGTAGATATAGAAATCAATATGAACTTTCCATGTTTGATTATAGAACTTTAACATGTGTTACACCATATCTCTTTAACAAATTATCAGAACGTTTAGAAATCACTGAATCTAATGATTTTTTTCATTTAATTGATAATGGTTTAATTAATGATTTATCAAATGATTATCATGGTCTTCCAGAACAACAATTTTTAAATAAGTGAAAAAAAAAAAAAAAAATTAAAAAAAAGAATATATATATATATAATTGATCAATTCAATAATTTTCTGTGTTTTTTATATTTAAAAAAAAAAAATTATATTATTTTCTAAAGTAATTAAATAAAATATGTATTTATTGATTTAAAATTTTTTTTTTTTTTTTTTTTTTTTTCAAAGATTTTACCCTAGTCATCAAATAAAATTATATTTTTTTTAATATATTTTTTTTTTTTTTTTTTTTTTTTTGTTGTGTGTCCGGTTATTTATAATATGACCCAATTGATAGTTAATTAAAAATAGATGTGTGAATGTGTTTATGTGTGTGAGTGTTAGTGTGAGTGTGGAATAATGGGTTGGTGATGGTATTTTTAATTCTCACTATTTTAATTTTCAAAAAAAATATTTATTTATATATATATATATAAAATAAAAAAAAAGAGGAAATAATTATAATAGTTTTAGATTAAATAGAAATAAAATTATTTTAAAAAAAAAATAAAATAAAATTTTTTTAAAAAAAAAAAAAAAAAAAAAAAAAAAAGAGTTATGAAACTAATTTACTATATTTTTTTGTTTTTAAATAAACATTAATCTTTAATAAAGTGAATTTAAAATATTTGAAAGTGTGTTGTTTTTATTATTTTTATTTTATTTATTTTTTTTTTAATTGTCACAATAATAGGAATGATTTCTATTATTAAAACCCACCAAAACCCCAAATTCCTCAATAAAAAAAAGAGTGAGTGAGTGTGTGAGTGAGTGTGTGTGTGTGTGAATGAAAATCACAATCTATATGTAATTTTTTATAGTGTGAAATATAAAAAAATTTATAATAATAATAATAATTTTTTTTTTAATTGTGTTTTTTATTTTTTATTTTTTATTTTTTTTCTTTTTTATAATAAATTAACACAATTATAAAAATAAAATTGAGTTAATAGCAAATTTCTTTTTTTAAAAATTATAAATCATAAAACAAAAAAAAAAAAAGCATAAAATGGTAAAAAAAAAATAAATAAAAAAAAAAAAAAGAAATTTTTTTTTTTTTTTAGAAATTTCTAACATCTATTTCATTTTTTTTTTTTTTTAATTAAAGTCAAAAAAAAATTACATTTCCGATGAACAGGAATGTCCAGATTTAAGTGATAATATAAATTACTATGAACAACAATGTCCAGATATTGATCAGTTAAAACAATCTACTCAAAAAGAAGCTAAATTACAAAATAATAATAAATTCAAACCACCCTTTGTTTCTAATCAAACTCAAAGATATGAACCATACAAAAATTTAAATAGAACCCTAAATATTAATAATAATAATAATAATAATAATAATAATAATAATAATAATAATAATAATAATAATAATAATAATAATAATAATAATAATAATAATAATAATAATAATAATAATAATAATAATAATAATAATAATAATAGTAATAATAATAATAATAATAATAATAATAATAATAATAGTAATAATAATAGTAATAATAATAATAATAATAATAATAATAATAATAATAATAATAATAATAATAATAATAATAATAATATCAATAATAATATCAATAATAATATCAATAATAATATCAATAATATTAATAATAATAATATTAATAATAATAATATTAATAATAATATAATTAATAATAATAATGATGGTGATTATGAAGATGAAGAAAATGAGGATGATGACGGTGATGATTTCGTTTTAGACTATAACCATCAATGTGCATTTATTCAATATGCTCACCGTCAATTTGTTTCAAGCCATTTTCCTGGGCCAACAATTGTTCCCACACCAGAAATTCAAAATCTAATGGAGCTACTTTTACAAAGATATAAAACTCAAGTTCTACCTTTGAACATTTTAGGTCGACCAAATGATGAAAATCAACAAAACGGTCAAGTTCAATCACTTTTTTTCAACCCATACCAAAATTATAATCATGTTCAAAATGAAGATCAATATGAGGAAGGAGAAGAAGAAGGGGAAGAAGAAGAAGAAGAAGGAGGAGAAGAAGAAGAAGAAGAAGAAGAAGAATTTCAAGAAGAATATTTAGAAGAAGATCAATTTGAATTTGATCGAGACCAATCCCAACCTTTCTATGACTTTTACCAAGAAGATCAAGATTTCGATCAATTTCAACAAGATCAAGATCTTTCTCTTCAATCATCACATATATTCTTTTAAATTCTTTTTTTATAAATTTAATAAATTATTGTTTTTTTGTATGTACTCTATTTTTTCTTTTTTTTTTTCAATATTTTATTGAGAAACCATCTTCCTCTTTTATTATTTTCTTCATTCTTCTTTGTATATATCCTAACCATTATGTTTTTACCTTAACTCATAAAAGTGAATAACTAAATTTAAATGAGTTTTTCTGGATTTCTTTTTTTTTTCCATTCTTTTTTAATTGATCCAATAAAAATAACAAAATTAAAAAAAAAATAAAAAAATTACGAGATAAAGATTTGTCCAAAATAGCAAAATTAGAAAAAGAAAAAAAAATTTATAATTTTTCATTGTAATATGAATGTATTATTATATAATAATAATTATATACTGCAAAAACTACAGGTTTTAATATAAAAAGAAACCATGACAATAGAAAAAGGGGACACTCATTTAATAAAGTACACCAACGGAAAGTCGCCAAATTATCCTTTGTGTATATGTTTTTATGTGAATTGATATTAAAAAAAAAAAGAAAATTGACAAAAAAAAAAAAATTTATGTAGAAACCATGACAATAGAAAAAGGTGTATTAAAATTTATTTATTTATTTATTCATTTTGGTTAACTAAAATAATAGATTGATTTATGTTCCGATTTTTTTTTTTTTTTTTTTATATTAATAATGACTTAATACCTTCTAATATTGATAATAATTAATATATGTTTTTAAACTTTTTATTTGATTGAATCGATTTCACTATTCCTTTTGTAACTTTTTTATTATTATTATTACTATTATCATTATTACTACTAATATTATTAATAATATAATAAACTTTTGATTTTTTATTAAAAATTCTTTCAAATGGTTCCAATTGTTTTATTGATCGAGTTTCCATAATATCAATAGTTAGAAAACCAGATGCACCAGGATGACAGAAACATAAACCACTATAGTCCAAAATAAAATTGGTAATGTCAATTGGTTTTTGAATTGATAATTGTTCAAAAGGAGAATGTGATTTTTCTTTTCTTTGAATTTCATGATTTTCAAAGGAGTGATCATTTAAAGAGAGATCAAAATCTGTTGAATCATATAGAAAATCTAGATGAGTTTGTTTATAATAAATTTTTAAATTAACAGAAAATTGTTTTGGTTTTTCTAAAATTAATTTCCAAGTATTTTCATTTAGTATCAAAACACAACTACATTTTTGGTTATATTCAATAGTAAATAATCTTTTGATACCTTTTAAAAATGGTGCATTGTCTTCATTAATTTCATAAATCATTTCATGTTGTTGCATTTGATATAGAGATATTGATTGAAGAGGTGATGCTATTGATTGAATTTCATTTACTTGTTGGTTTTTAAAAGAAAGTTGTTGTTCAATTTCTTCTTCATCCAATAAAAATGAAGATAATGGTTTATCGTAGAAAGGATCATTTGATGTTAATAGTCTACTGATAGAAAAGGTGGGAGTTTGAGGTTGATTTTTAATATTATATTCTTGGTCTAATATTTTTTGATTTAACTCAAAATGTAGGTTTTCTTTTTTTAAATCTTTTATTCCAAAGTTTTCTGTTGGTTGATTAAATTCACATTTTTCATTATTTTTATTATCTTCTTGAAAAAGTTGAGGTTGAGTATTATTATTTGATATTAATTGTAATAATTTTTTATTTAAATGCTGTTTTTGGTATAATTGAAGTGGTGGATATGTGATTGTTTGGTTATATAATTGGTTTTGTATATTTATATTTATATTATTATTTGTTTCATAATTTTGATTAAAAAACTCTGGACTCTGAGAATTTTGTAATAATTTTAAAAGTTTTCCTTTAAATAATTCTTTTTGATTATTTAATAATATTGATTGTAATTGTTCTGGTCTACCCTTTACGTAATGTGTTGACTCATTTTGAAATAATTGATTAGTTCGACCTTCTTGGAATAACTCATTATTGCCTGAATCTCTTTTTTCATTTTTCTTTAATTCTATATTTCCTTCTTCCCAATTTAGATCGTTATTATTTTTATTATTATTTTTATTACCTGTAAACTAAAATAAATAAAAAAAAAAAAAAAAAAATATGTTAGGTAAAAAAATAATATAAAAAAAAAAAAAAAAAAAAAAAAAATTTTATTATTATTACCATTTTTAAACAAAAATAAATAAAAATAAAATAGAATTATAAAAATTAAATAATTTAAATAAAATAATATTATAATTAAAATTTTATATATTAAATTTTAATATTACTAATAAAGAATTGTAAAATTAAAAAAGTCAATATATAATATTTTTTATGAATTGATTTTCCATTTAACACAACAAAAAAAAAAATAAAAATAAAAAAAAAATAAAATAAAATAAAATTAAAATAATAAAAACATATACATCGTGATTTTCATCCAACACTTATAATTTTTTTTTTTTTTTTTTTGAGGAAATTTTTTTTGGTGTTGTGATTTTTCATACTAAAAATCTTTTTTTATTTTTAATATTACCCCTGTTATAAAAAAAAAAAAAAAAAAATTAAAATAATTTTAAATTAAAAAATATTTTTAATGGGGTGGACCTATTTTTAGAAGGTTAATTTTCAAAAAAAATTTTTAATGTTTCTTTATTTTAATTAAAATTTTTAAACAAAGAAATAATAAAAAAATAGGAATTGATTTATTTTTTAAATTGTATAATCATTTTTACAATTTCATCAACAATTTCTTTTACTTTTTTTTCTTTTTCTTTTAATTCTTTTTCTTTAATTTCTTCAGTAGGAAATTCATAGTTTTTTGCATTATCTATCATTTTTAATAATTCAATATAATCTTTTTCTTCTAATTTTTGTGGTTTGATTTCATCTTTTTTATTTTTATAGTCACTTAGTTCTTCTTCATCTTCAAAAACTTCAATTTGAGGTTTGTCCAATTCAGTTATTGTTTCAATGTTATCGTTTGACATCTTTTTAAAAAAATAAAAAAAAAAAAAATTGAATTATTTTAATAAATAAATCAAATTACAGTTTATACTAAATATTTACCATTTTTTTTATTATAAAATATTTTAAGATAATAATAATATTTATATAATATAAAATTAATTAATATTGAAAATGAATGGAAAAAAAATAAAAAAAAAAAAAGAGAAAAAAATTATAATAATTATTATGTGCTCATACACACTCACAAAAACTACAAAGAGTGTGTGTATGTGTGATGTGTTATTTTTGTGATTTCATCTCTACAATTCTTTCTAATAATAATAATAATAAAAATAATAAAAATAATAATAAAAATAATAAAAATAATAATAATAATTTCAAAAATTATTATTTCAACTAATGAAATAATTTACTATGTTTTTCATTAAACTTTACCCAAAAAAAATAAAAATAAAAATAAAAAAAAAAAAAAAAAAATAGAACAACAAAACAAGAAAACATTCTAAAAAGGATCGACACAAATAAAAGTTTTAAAGTTTTTTTTTTTTTTGATTTTTTTTTTTTTTTTTTATTTATGTTTTCAGTTATATAATTTACTCCAATACCATTGCCGTAATGGAGTAATCTTTTTGGTGCGAACCTCAATGGTACCATTGCCGTACTATTTGAAGTAATCATCAAAATGATTACCTTGTTCGTCCAATCAGAAACTTTTTTTTTTTTTGACAAAACCCCAGGAGTCCTTATTAGATCCTATAATAAAAAAATAAAAAAAATTGGAAAAGAAAAAAAGAAAAAAATAGAAATAAAAATTAGTAACAGAAATTTAAAAATAACTTTTTTTTTTTTTTTTTTTTTTCTTAATTCTTACAAACTAACAAAGTTCGATGAAGCAAATCGCAAAAAGAAAAGTAATATAACTCCCACCCATCCAATTCTCATATATTATTTGACGTTCATCAAAATAAAATAATGAGCTGAAAAATAAAGAAAAAAAAAGAAAAATAAAGAAAAATAAAGTTAATAGTTGATTTACTTGAATTTTTTTATTTTATTTTATTTTATTTTATTTTATTTTATTTTATTTTATTTTATTTTATTTTATTTTATTTTATTTTATTTTATTTTATTTTATTTTATTTTATTTTATTTCATTTTATTTTATTTTATTTACTTACTCCCAACATAAATTTGTTATAGTGTACAAGTTTATTTGTTGCTCTTTTTCAACTTTATAGCATAGAATGAAAAAAAAAAAAAAAAAAAACATAAAAAAAAAAAAAAAAATCGGTAAAAAAAGAAAAAAATCCAAAAATGAAAAAAAAAAGAAAAAAATCCAAAAATAAAAAAAAACGATTTATTTTTTTTATTTTTGTAATTTATTCATACCAAAAGATAAAAAATAAAAATAAACAAATAGATAAAATTCGAAATATATAAACCAATATCATGATAAGTGGTGTGTGTGTTGTGGTAATAGAAGGGGTTAAAAAAAAAATAGTATTATTATTATTTTTTTTCGCAATACGACATATTTATATATATTTTTTTTCATTTTTTTTTTTTTTAAATTTATATATTTTATTTTAATTATAGTGTGTGAAAAGAATTAAAAAATATATTTTTTTCCAATTTTTTTTTTAAAAAAAAGATTTTTGAGATAAGATATTTTCTTTTTTTTTATTTTTTGAATGAAAAAAAAAAAAAAAAATCAAAAAAAAAAAATTCTTTTCACAAAACACTCCTCCCCAAACAAATGAAAGAGAAAAATTTTATATTAATATTGTTGCTATTGTTATATGTTTGTATTTTTAGTGAAGGATAGTTATAAAATTATATGATATTTCAGAACAAATAATAAATAGATAAATTAAATATCCAGAGAATATGATTTCCACACAATGTTGTTTTGATGTGCTAGCACAATCAATTGATACTTGAAGTGGGATTGATTTGATTACATACAGTGATAATCCCAATTCAAAATTAGAAATTTTTTTTTGGAATTTACATATAGGAGTGACTCAATATCATCAACTAAAAACCCATTTATGAATTATTTGAATGATTCAAGTATTATTAAGATTCACAAACAATGTAATGGTATTAATTGGTATCGATAATACACCACCAGTTTTAATATCATTTGATGAGACTCAAAAAATTAATGAAAATAATATACCAACTATCACCATCACCATCACCATCACCATCACCATCACCATCACCATCACCATCACCATCACCATCACCATCACCATCACCATCACCATCACCATCACCATCACCATCACCATCACCATCACCATCACCATCACCATCACCATCACCATCACCAACTTCACCAACAACTGAAATCCCAATTATTACACCAAACAGTAACTCGAATTTCATATTCAAATCATTAGTTTCAATGGTTTGATTAAGGGAATTAGACTATCAATCGAAACAATTTATTGTTGGATCGGTTGGATTTGCAATTGTAAAACATTAAAAAGCATCAAAAATCTAAATTTGTGTAATCTTTTGATAACAAATTGAAACAATTTAATAAATAACTCCCAAAAAAAAAAAAAAAAAAAAAAAAAAAAAAAAAAAATAAAAATAGAGATGTATTGCCAATAAAATTTCCTTTTTTTTTTTTTTAATTTTTTATTTCTAAAAAAAATGACTAAAATAATTTTTAGAGTTTCTATTTAAAATGTTTAAATTATTATTTTGGTTATTATTTTCAGTAGAAATTTGTTGATTTATATTGTTTTGATTTATTGGTTGAGGTAATGGATTTGATGAATTATGACCTAAATTGTTAATGTATGGAGAACTATTATCAATTGAATGATGTTGAGTACCATGGTTTGATTGAAAGGCTTGTTGATGATCTTGGAAAACTACATCCATACTTAAATTATTATTTTTAAATTCCTCAAAACCAATATTTTTTTTTTTATTGGATCTATTGTTATAATCCTCTCCATTATCGGTTTCAATTTCATAATCACCATTTGTTCTTTTTAAATTTTTTCTATTTATTGGAAGTTGAAATAAATTATTCATTATTTTCTATTTATTAAAATTAAATACTGTGAGTGGTTTTTTTATTATTTGTTTTTGTTTTTTTTTTTTTGTGTTTGTTTTACAATGACACACACAGTGTGGTTGATAAAAAAAAATAATAAAAAAATGAATTATTATAAAAAAAATAAATAAATTCATTTGTTAAAATAAAAAATAGAACATTTTATTAAAAATAAATAACTGTGAATCGATTTTAATAAAAAATTTAGAAACAAGAAATATTATTTTTATTTATTTATTTATTTATTTATTTATTTATTTATTTATTTATTTATTTATTTATTTATTTATTTATTTATTTATTTATTTATTTATTTATTTATTTATTTATTTATTTATTAATTTTGATTGTTTATTATGTAACTTATTTTTGATTTGAATTCCTTCCATTTCCTCAAATGCTTTTAATTTGTCTTTATAAACCTCTGTAACCATTGAACAATTTGTGGAATCCAAAGCATTTTTGAAATAATGGTAGGTTGAATTTCTAAAATTGTATTTCCATTCCCTTAAAGATTGCTTCGAAAAATGGTCCATATAATCAATGTCTCTGATTGATATTAAAAAATTTTTACTGAGCGAATAAACTACTTCTAGACGGTCTAGCGCAATCAAAGAGAAGAGAATTGATGGAACTAATGATTTCAAATACTTGGGGTAATGAAATTCTAAAAAATGAACCAATTGGAAGTGACCTCTTTTAAGAGCAGAACGAATCATATTATGAAACATATCTTGGAAATCTCTATTAGCACCGACACTAGAATAAGAAGAAGTAGTTGAGGTAGTTGAAGTAGTTGAAGTAGTTGAAGTAGTTGAAGTAGTTGAAGTAGTTGAAGTAGTTGAAGTTGAATTAGTTGAAGTAGTTGAAGGACTTGAACTATTATTATTTGATGGTAAAATTAAATTATAATTAAAGTATTCTTCAATTATTAAATTAATAAAGTTTGTATCACAAATAAACTCCATTAAACCATAAATTTTTGAATGATTTAAATGGAAATTTAAATCATCTTTAAATGTTCTAAGAAACTCTGCTGAACGACCACAAAGATAATACATCAAATCTACACCATTTTCAACTCTATTAACCAATGAACTATCATCCAAAATCCAATCAAACAATGGAATATAACGATGTAGGTGAACATTTCTATAGTTGAATTCAATGTCAAATTCAAAGTTGTTTTTAGTTTTTTTGATTATAGACTTTATGATTTCACATTCAGAAGATATAGTTATATCAAATTGATCATTAAATGATAATGACGATGGTGTTGGCATTGTTGTTGTTGTTGTGAATTGAAATTTGAATACTGATGATGTTGGAATATCAAATTCTTTTGGATTATCAATAACATACAATAGGCATTGTAGAGAATAAGAACCTTGGAAAGTGAAAGAACATTTTATTCTAAATGGCACAAAAATAGATTTATTTAAATATGTACAAAATTCTTTTTTTATCAAACGATTCAATTCTACGAAAAGATTCATTCTACCTTGTTTAAACCATTCACTATAATCCCAAAATGCAAATAAATATGAATGAATGTCAAAGCCCATAGCTTCTTCATAATCAAAAATCTTCGAGTTTATGGCACCCAAACAATGTGGAAAAGATTCAAGGAATATTTTTCTTAACAGTCGAACTGATGAAATGTATCTTGGATAATTTAAAAGAGGGGCAATACATCTGTTATAAATATTTGGTAATTGAATTTCAAATCTCTTTGAGTTTTCTCTAAAAAATTTAATTGTACGATCGTCATTATTTTGAAGACAAAGTAAAATAAATACCACATTTAAAAGTATATCTATTTTATCTGGCATATGTGGTCCTCGTTTTGTTGAATATAAATCATCAGGAGGCAATCGTCTTTCGTAAGTCCTGTAACTAATTGACTCTAGGAATTTTTCAATTGTTAATTCATTATCTGGACAATACTTGAACAAAAGAGTTGATAGATCTTTTTCTGCGAAAATATATTCAAGAGTGAGACTAAATGCTTCTTTATTGAATTTTAACCATTCACTTAAAATATTAAAATCACCATATTCAAGTGCTTGAATGAGATAACGTTTATCGGGTCGTAATAGTATATAATCTTTTAATTTGACACTTTCGATAATCTTTGTAAATTTATCTTTGTTGTATAGTAATGTATATTGAGGAGAGATAGCAAAATTACCCAATAAAAATAATCTAAATAGGAAATACATATGTATTAGCTTTTTGAAGGGTTTGTTTTGACAATTATCATCAACGGTAAATTGATTAATACTATTCTCTAATAAACCTTTTTTAGATAATGATTTTTTTAATAATTCAATCTCTTTGGTTTTTAACATTAAAGCTTTTTTTTGATTATTATTTATATTATCTTTACAATAAAAGTATGGAAGTGATGATCTGATAAGAATGGTTTTCAATGAATTAATTGCATTACATGCATTTATCAATTGAGAGATTTTAAGATTTGAATAAATTGGACAAGAACCAAATAATGCAATACAAACTAATGCACAGCCATCATTATCATCAATTTCTAGATTTAATTTGGTACAACTATTGCCAATCATTATAATCAATTCATAAAATCCATTCAAATCTTCATTAGGTAAAATTTTTGAACCAGCATAAGTTGGAATACGATAACAATCTGATTGTAATTTGGCCCCTTTGATTATTGATCTAAATAATTTATTTTTTGGATAATAATAATCTACGAAATTAGGATTTTCATAACTATGTTTAAGTTCTTCACGATATTGATATTTCTTATAGTCATGATTGTCATGGGTCTTTTTAGATTCGGTTTTCAATTCAGATTCTAAATTGAAATTCTCTTTTTCAATTAAATGTTGATAGATGAATTTGCTTATTTGAATATTACCTCTTGACAACGATTTAAAGAAACCTCTAATGTTAATTTCATAAAAGAATGGTTTTTGAATCAATAGCTTCAATGCATGTATATTACCAGCACAAATAGCTTTTAAACCAACCGATTCAACTACACTTGGTGAAATTGGTTGAAAATGCCTTTGAAATCTCTGTAAAAACATTACTTCATAGAAATATGTATTAGAATCATCTTTAAAGTAATTGAATAGCTTGTAAATTACACCTGAACAAAGATCTTGATTTTCCTCTTCATAGTCTATAAACTCCAATTCATCATCATCATCTGAACGAAAAATTCTACTTTTTAATTCTGATTTAAATCCATTCTCAATCAACCAATTGATATCACTCGATGATTGTAAATCGTTTTTTGGATAATGATAACAAAATAAAAAATTATTTTCTCTGTCTCTTTGGCATCTTCCAATGGGTATTATTGGCTTCCTTAATAACAAAATTGAGTTTAATTCAATTTTATTTTGTGATGAAATTGGTAATTGTGGTTGGCTATTTGGTGTTTGTTGTTGTTGATCAGTGAGTGTTTGTTGTTGTTGTTGTTGATCAGTTGGTGGTTGTATTTCTTGGTCAGTTGGTAGTTGATCATCTAGTGGTTGTTGTTGGTCAGGTGGTGGTTGATCAACGATTAGTTGATCATCTAGTGGTTGTTGTTGGTCAGGTGGTAGTTGATCAACGATTAGTTGAAGTTGATCAGTTGGTGGTTGGGGTTGGGGTTGAGGTTGATCAGTTGGTTGTTGTGATTCTTGTTGATAAGTTGATGTTTGTTGATGTGTTAATTCTAAAAGAAGTTGAGCTTTATCTGGTGCTTGTGATATAATTGGTGATTGATTTGTTGATGGAAATTTTTGTTGTTGTTGTTGTTGTTGTTGTTGTTGTTGTTGTTGTTGTTGTTGTTGTTGTTGTTGTTGTTGTTGTTGTTGTTGTTGTTGTTGTTGTTGTTGTTGTTGTTGTTGTTGTTGTTGTTGTTGTTGTTGTTGTTGTTGTTGTTGTTGTTGTTGTTGTTGTTCTACTAGTTTTATGAAGGATTTCTCAGAAGGGTAACAGTACGTTTGACCATCGTCATTAAAATTGACAAGTTTACCTTTTTTAAAGGGTTTGGAAGGATGGTATGTTTTATTGCCCTTATTGTAAGGATCATCATTAGACCATAAATAATGTCTAAAAAATAAGTTTACATTCCTATGGCAACAACTATGCTCCTCTTGTTCCTTATCGAGACCTAGGAGGTTACGCTCAATTGCAATATAATCTTTTTCAGATTCAACAGTTCTTTCAAAGATTTTGGGTATGTCTGATTTTAAAGGAATCACTGGAAGAACTTCTTGATATAGTGGTACATCGTGTTTTGGTATAAATGGATCTCCAACTATTTCTAATTCCTCTTTTAAAACAAAAATCAAAAAAAAAAAAAAGTAAAAAAAAAAAAATCAAAAAAAAAAAAAAAATTAAAATTAAAATTAAAATTTGAAATATTTATTTTTTTTTAAAAAAAAATAATATATATTTATTTATTTATTTATTTATTTACTTTTTTCCATAATAATTTCTAATGAATAAAAATATTTGATTGATGTAATTTAATTTTTGTATTTTTTTTTATAGCTGAAAAATTTAATGTAAAAAAATAAAAAAATATAATAATTATTTTTTTAATAATAATAATAATTAATAATAATAATAATTTTAATTATAATAATTTATTTAATTATTTAATAATTATATTTATAAATATAATAATTCTACATTAAGAATTAAAATTGGTGTTAGTGATTGATTCTTTGAAGTGGTGTTTTGTTGTTTCTATTTTCGGAAATTTTTTTTTTTTTTTTTTTTTTTTTTTTTTTTTTTTTTGAAATTACATATTTCATTATCACTATGTAAATTATATAAAAATTTAGTATTGTTGAAAAAAAAATAAAAATTAAAAAAATAAAAATTCAATCGAAATGGGGGGGTCATTTGATCTGTGTTCAATGGGTTTGAAGGTGAATGTTGCTTTTTTTATATGTAATTTTAATGTTTTTTTTTTTTACAACCACCATTATGTTGTTGTATTTTTTTGAATACTTTGCACACACTACCCCCAATGTGAACTATTTCTATTTTTAAATAAAATTTTTTTTATTTATTTTCAAAAAAACTGACAAACAAATTCTTTTTTAATAATGGAAAGCACACTGAATCAAATACAATGGGGTTTTTTTTTTTTTTTTTTTTTTTTTTTGTTTTGTTTTGTTTTGTTTTATTTTATTTAATTTTGTTTGTTTTGTTTTGTTTTGTTTTGTTTTTATTATTTTTTTTTTTTTTGTTTTTTTTTTTTTTCAATCCACCACCCACATTTTTTTTTTTTTTTTTTTTTAATTATTAAAATTTTATCTTACATTATTTATAGAAGTTTAGTTATACCAACTACTTACAATTAAAAAAAAATGTACTGTATAAAAAAAAACAATGTTATTAGTCCTAGGTTTCGTAATTATTTAGAAAAAAATAATTACACAAAAAATAAATTTTTAAGAATTGTTTCAAAAAGAATTGAGTCCCTCTATAATAGTGTAATTATAATTTAACATAGATTTCTAAACAAAATTTCTATAATTTATTAATTTTCTTTTTTTTTTATTTTTATTTTTTATTTTTTTTTTTCTCTTTTTTCTAAAAAAAAAAGGTTTTTGAAGATGTTAAATATAATATTTATCAAAAAAAATTAAATAAAGCATATGTAATGATATTATCTCAAGAGAGTGCAAAACATTTAGTTGAATTAAATAATCTACATGTTATTTTATATAAAGAAGGTTATAGAAGTGCAGTTTCCCCATCAATTTCCAGTTTAACAACAATCACTACAACTACCACCAGAAAGAAGACTGTTGAAACCAAAACCACAACAAATACAATCGTTTCAACATTTCCAGGTATTACTGGAGACGTCTATTGTACAACTATTTCAACTAAAAGCAAAATAACCCCAACTTCAAGAGAATCAAAAGTAAAAGGTATTAGAAGTACTACTACAACTTCTTCATGGTCAGCTCCACCATTCCAACCAAAAAGAAATTCCTCAAAAAATCAAAAATAAAAATATAGAATCTCCAATAAATAACTAAAAAAAAAAAAAAAAAAAAAAAAAAAAAAAAAAAAAAATTAAATAAAAATTTATTTATTATTTTTTTTTTCTTCAAAATTCATAATTTTAATGTATTTGTATTATAAATCAAAAAAAAAAACAGGTTTTTTTGCATTACAATTTTTTTTTAGTATATTTTTAATTTTTTTATTTTTTTATGTTTTCTATTGACATTGTAATATTTTTTTTCACCATCTATACATTATAATCATCCGTTTAATGTGGGGTGTGGGAATTTTTTTTTTTTTTTTTTTTTTTTTTTTTTTTTTTTTATATATTCTTTGATTACAAATATTAGTGTGTATATTGTGTGTTTGTGTGTGCATGTGTTTCCAAAAAATTTAACCTTCAAAAAATATATTCTTTTCATGAAATAAAAAAAAAATTCATACCAATAATTATAATTTACAAATATATTTATTTTGTGTGTATGATGTGTGGTCAAAAAAATTAGTGTGAACTGAGAGTGTTTTGTATTAATTATATTATTGCAAATAAAAAAAATATAAAAACAAAAAAAATAAAAAAAAAATAAAAATAATGAAAATAATAAAAAAATTTTTAATTAATAAAAATATTATGTTGGGGAAAAAAATATAAAAAAAAAATTAAAAATTTATTGATTATATATATATAAAAAAATTAAAAAAAAATTTAAACATATTAATTATTTTTATATATTCTAATTAAAAATTAATTAAAAAATTTATATATATATAAAAATTAAAAAAAAAAAAAAAAAAAAAAAAAAAAAAAATGAATATGGCAAAGGAAAGAGAAAAGGAAAGAGAAAAAGCAAGAGAAAGAGAAAAAGAAAAAGAAATAGAATCCGAAAAGAAAAAAGAATTTAATTATTATTTACTTGAAATTGCATTTGGACAAATTAAAACATCTAAAATTATTTTAAAATTAGCAAATGAATATAAACCACCAAATATATCAATATCATCTGAAAGAAGAAAAGAATTAGAATTATTAAACCCATTGAAATTGGAATCAATTTATTATACAAATCAACCATCTTTTTTAAGTACAATAACTAATCAACTTAAAGATAATTTATTCTCATATATAGTTGATAATTTAAACTATAAAATTTTAGAAAAAATTATTAAACCAGAATATATTTTTTCTTTTTTTAATTTTCTTCAACCAATTGGTGCAATCAATATCGATATGTTAGAATTTTCATATAGTAAGATTACCAATAAAATGGAATTGTTTGAAAATCTACATAATATCAATAATCCATTTATTATTGAATTAGTCATCAATCATTATTTGGCAATTGTAAAAGATAAAGAGAAATTGGAATTATATGAATATTTCAACCCAGATTTTACAAAACAAATACTTAAAATAATATTACCAAATGCTCCAATTAATATTTTCACTAACATTTTAAATGGTAAATACCCAGATTTTGAATTAAAACAAAATTTATATCATTTAATTATTACTTCAAAAAATAAACCTCAATTATTCAAACTCATTGCCAATAATGAATTACTTTCAAAAAGATTCACTGACCTTTATCAACCAAGAACTGTATGTATTGGATATGGTAACTATATAAAATTTGAAAAACTTATTTCAGTTAATTATAATTCATTTTGTAAATTAAATGAATCATTAAAACACTATGGTATGAAATATATTTTCAATGGTGATAGTATGAAAAACTTAATAAAATTAATAAATGATCCACCAAAAACAATTGAAATCAACAATAATGATGATGAATTTCAAAAAGAATTAAATTCAATTGATCAAACAAAGAAATTTAAATTCTTTTTAAAATTATTTAGAATTCTATTGGTTTTATTCATTAACAATCAAATCAAAACTCTAAAACACAAACGTACTAAACTTTATGATATCCTTTTTAAAGATGATTTAATTAAAATTTCAATATTTAAAAATGAAATTGATTATTTGGTAAAAGAAAATGGTAAAGATAATATCAAATCAATTGTAATTGAATTGTTTTTATCAAAGTTTTTACCAATCATTTATAATAGTGCAATTTTTTGTGGTGAACGTTCAATGACTGATTTTATAGTTATGAAATTAACTACTCAATTAAAAATTGATAAAATGCACAATACCGGAGTTTATGAATGGGGTAATTTAAGTAAAATTGAACAATTAAATATCAAATACATTAGAAAAACAATTATAAATAATTCATTTTCAAAATTAGATTCACAATTATTAAAAATATTCTTTAAACCAGAATTTAAATCAGATGAATTATTGATATTAGAAGATGAAAATTATCTTTCAATCATTAAAAATAGTGAATATTCAAAAGATTTTCAAAAATATTGTTCATTCCTTGATGGTATTATTCAATTAATAAAAGATCAAAATTTATTCAATTACATGGATTGTGATGGTTTAATGGAAATGTTAATTGAATCAATAGTTACAAATTTTCCAAATTTATCAATTAAAGAATTTGATGAAATGGTTATGAAAATTTTTAAAAACTATCCAAATTGTATTGGTTCTCATCCATTATATAGTAATTTTGAATTGACAAAACATTGTCATTCATTACATTCTAATAATTTTGATTTTGTAGATGGTTATTCCAAATTTCATTATTTTAAAAAAGAAAAAGATAATACACAATTAATGGAATTCTTCTATAAAAACAATTTAATGGAAGTGGATCTTTACCTTTATGGTGTCAATAATAGAACTTCCTATAACTTTGTAGAACGTAATGTAGATCCATTACTATCAATTAACTATCTAAATAATTTTTATTTGGATGATAAAAAAATTGGTATCAATGAATTTGTATTCTTCTTTGCAATGGAATCAATTCTCTTTAATGATTTAAAACCAAAATGTTTAAAGATATGCTTTACATTAGGTAATAATGGATTAGAGAATCTATCTGATGAATTAGATAGTACAATTTTCATTAAAAAGGATTTAAATAGTTATTGGTTCTTCCATTTATTATTTTCAAGTAAATTGGTTATTTTTGTTGATAATAACCAAGCTCCAACAAATGAAGAAAGAAAAAAAAATCATCAAATAACTATATTGGATTACTTAAAATTAAAATATTTAACTCCAAAGCTTTTTAATTATTTAGACAAAAAATTATTAATTACTGCTTCTGGTAATTTAACAAATTAATTTAAAATTTAAATAGTCAATTTATTATTTTTAAAACAAACTTTCAATAAAATAAAATAAAATAAAATAAAATAAAATAAAAAAAAAAAAAAAAAAAAAAAAAAAAAAAAAAAAATATAAATAAATAAATAAATAAATAAATAAATAAATAAATAAATAAATAAATAAATAAATAAATTAATAAATAAAAAATTATAAAAAAATAAAAATTCTTTTAAATTATTTTAATTATTTTTATATAATAATAGAGATATCAATTTGAAGAAAAAAATCATCATCTTTTTAATAGAAAAGTATGAACTAATTTTTTTTTTTTTTTTTTTTTCCAATTTATTTGTTTTGCCAAATTTTGTTTTTTTTAATTATCATATATATATATTATTATTATTATTTTTTTTAAAAAAAATGTAGAGTTAAATTATAAAAAAATGTTCTTTGAAAAAAAAATGTTTTAGCTAAAATATTTAAAGCCAGGAGATCAGTTCAAAACATTTTTGATATCATTTTTTTCTTTTGAAAGCTTTTCATCTTTGCCTCTTTTCTTGTAATTTAAACCACATGCATTACATAGATCAACGGTTAAATCACCATCTTTACCTATTCTCCAATATGAAGTTTGTGTTCTTCTACAGTTATGACAACTCTCTGGTTTTTGTTTTGCTGGTCTACCTCTTTTCTTTTTAGGAGGTGAAGTAGTGGTGGTCAACGCGGAGTTATTAGAACCGGCGGTATTGGCTGTTGAAGCTTCTGTGGCATCACCATTGTTAGTTGCAGTGCTGTTAGTAGCAGTTCCGTTTGCATTTCTTGGGACCCTATTCTTGGATTTGGAAACTCTTTTACTTGGTGATGTTGAAGTAGAAGATGAATCTGACGACATTGTTAAATCAATGGATTCTACTGGGGAGCTATCTCTGTCAATTACAATGGCATCTTCTTCATCAAGGCCATGATCTACGTTGTCACCAGTAAAGCCTTTTCTACCAGTTTGTGATTGTATGGAAGGAGCACCAAAGGTAAAGGAATTTGAATTAGAACTATTGTTATTATTGTTATTTGAAGTAGTGGAGATGGTATCAAGCTCTGCTTTCAAATTGATCTCAAGAATATCGAATTCTTTCAATGTTACGATGTAGTCATTAACGATATTAATAAGATCAATTGAATTTTCTTTTGGATCTAAAGAAAATCTTAGATATCTATGAATCTTTTTTAAAAAAAAATTAAAAAGATTAATGAATTATATAATTTAAAATATTGGAAAAAAAAAAAAGTAGATATATATGAACAGATTTAAGAAAAAAAAAAAAAAAAAGGAGTCAATTAATATTAAATTTTATTGACCAAAAAAAAAACAAAAAAAAAAAAAAAAAAAAAAAAAAAAGTAAATACATTTTTATAAATAAACATTCTTTCAGATTTAATCTTTTCAATTTGTCTATGAACTTGTTTTTCTCTTTTGGTTTTATATTTTTTGGTTGTTTGTTTAATTTGATTAGTTTTTTTTAAATATTTATTTGTATTATCCGAAGCAATATTAATTGATGGAGGATTATTTCTTTTTGCCATTGTAATTATTATATATAGAACTATTAGGTATTGTTGTTATTGTTGTTGAAAAAAATAATAAAAAAGATTGGGTGAAAAAAAAAAAAAATTAAAAAAAAAAAATTTCAATTTTTTTAATTTTTATTTTTTTCTATTTTTTTTCTTTGTGTTTATTTTTAAAAACATGTGTATACATGCAACCATTTTAAAAGAATATTTAAATAGTATATTGATGGCAAGTCTTTTAATTAAGCTTTAAAACTATCTTTTTATTTTTTTTTTATTAAAATTGAAAAATAATCGCTGTTTTTTATTTTTAATCTGGAAATTAATAATTTCCAGATCCATCTTTTTTTGTTTTTTCGGATGGACTTTTATTTTTTTTTAATTTTTTTTTTTTTCATTGAATTTATTTTTATTTAATATGGTATTTTTATTTTTTTTTTATTGCAAACATTATTTCCCACCAAATTAATTTAATAAAACAACAACTATTTTTATTTTTTGTTGTTTTTTTTTTTTTTATTTTAAAGTTAAATTGTGTTGAAAAAAATAAAAAAATAAATAAATTTAAAAATAAATAAATGCTTTAATTTGATTTGATATAAAAAAAAAAAGTTTGAAAATAAACAAATTTAATTAATAATTTTTAAATGAAATAATAATAAGGTTCTTTTTATTCTTTTTTTTTTTTTATTTATTTATTTATTTATTTATTTATTTATTTACTTATTTATTTATTTATTTATTTATTTATGTACAGGTGATTAATTTTTTTAATTTTTTTTTTTTTTTTTTTAAAAAAATTATTTTTTATTAAGTGTATTTGCTACCCAATCGAAACCTTCATAAATTCCATCGGATCTAACTGCACTACATGGTTGAACATACCATTTTCTATCTCTAATTGAATTTAGTTCTAAAGAGTTTACAATTTCTGCTGTATTCATTGCTCCATTCATATCTTGTTTATTTGCAAATATTAATAATTGAGTATCTTTTAATTCATCTTGAATTAAAAGATTATTAATTTCTTCTTTAACTTCATCAATTCTTTCACGATCAGTACTATCGACTACAAAGATAATAGCATTTGAACCATGATAATAGTGTTTCCATAATGCACGAATTTTATATTGACCACCAACATCCCAAACTGTCATTGATAAATTTTTATATTCAATAGTTTCTACATTGAATCCAATAGTTGGAATGGTTGAAACAACATCACCCAATTTTAATTTATATAAAAGAGTTGATTTACCTGCACCATCAAGACCAATCATTAATATTCTTGTATCTTTTTTACCCTCAAATAATGAGAATATATTACTAAAAAATGATGCTAAACTGTTGAATAATTCTGATAACATTTTATTTTTATTTTTATTTTTATTTTTATTATTACTATAATTATTTATTTTATTGTTTGTTTTTATTGTGTTTTAAAACTTTATTTTAATTGAATGATTTTTATTTTCATTTTTTTTTTTTTCTTCTTTATTTAAATATAGAATTTTTTATTATGTCGGTGAAAAAATGGGGAATTAAAAAAGTATTGTTGACTGTATTTGTTGTGCATGTGGTGAATGCATATAAAAAATGCAACGTAAAAAATTAAATTAATAAAAAAACCACATCAATATTTATTTTTTTTTAATTTTATTTTATTTTTTTCTAATTTTTTTCCATTTTTTTTCATTTTTTATTTTCATTTTCATTTTTTTTTTTTGCCAAATTCAAAGAGGTTTAAAAAACAATGAACAAATAAATGTAAATAATAAAAGCAAAGGTGTGTTTAAGATGAATAAAAAAAATTGTCTAAACTTTGATATTCAATAAATTAAAGTAAGATTTAAACACCACAATCACAACACCAACAATTTCCACAATGATAACAGAAACAACAGTAACACCATCAGCAATTGAATTAATGGTTAGAAAGGTAGTTCGTCAGGAATGAAAGCTATGAAGAAAAAAAAAATTGGAACAATAATTAATAATAAAAATAGTGGTATACCATAGTCAAAACCTTTTACAATTAGCATTGAAGAGTAACAGCAGTAGCAAAAAGGAAGAAAGAGAAACCAGATTTGATTTCTTAATCATTAAATGGTGGGTGCGTGTTCTGTTAACTATCATTTATAAATCTGACAGAGGATCTCGAGTCTACCACTGATGACAAGAATATAAGGTCGTATCATTGTGAAGCGGTGTTAAGCAAGAAAATATTTGTTTGCTTGGTAGTTCTAACATATCACTTCTGAGCATTCGTTGTGCAATGTTATTGTAGATACAAAAAATAATCACAAGCAAAAACCACATAAAAATTGGAGGAAGCAAAGGAGAATATTATGATAGCAAAAGAAAGAGAGAGGTAGATACACTGCCTAAAAGAGTATTAGTAATAAAAAAAATAAATAAAAAAAATATAAATAGAATTTTTTCAATTTTTATATTTTCCAAACTTTTTTGTTGAATTGTAATAACAATTAAATTTTTTTAATGACAGAAAAAATTGTACAACTACAAAACATTCTTTGTAATTTAGATTGAAAAAGGCACAAGTGTCAGAGTGTTGGTTCTTCGATTTAGGTTTTGAAACACCATCACCCAATTTTAATATATAAAATAGTTGATTTATACAATCATTTATATTCTTGTATCTTTCTCACACTCAGATAATAAGAATATATATAACTAAAAAAATGTTGGTATACTATTGAATAATTATCATGATAACATTTTACTATTTCAATTATTATTAATGTTTAATTAAATAAATAAGATTATTTCATTATTTATTTATTTTATTATTTATTTTTTTAGTACTTGGGTTTGTTATTTTAAAATTATTTATTTATTTATTTATTTGTTTATTTATTTATTTATTTATTTATTTATTTATTTATTTATTTATTTATTTATTTATTTATTTATTTATTTATTTATTTATTTATTTATTTATTTATTTATTTATTTATTTATT
Organism: Dictyostelium firmibasis; assembly: GCA_036169595.1. Lineage (NCBI taxonomy): Eukaryota > Evosea > Eumycetozoa > Dictyosteliales > Dictyosteliaceae > Dictyostelium > Dictyostelium firmibasis. Next base: position 7,001,697 of record CM069765.1, on the reverse strand, counting down.
TATTTATTTATTTATTTATTTATTTATTTATTTATTTATTTATTTATTTATTTATTTATTTATTTATTTATTTATTTATTTATTTATTTATTTATTTATTTATTTATTTATTTATTTATTTATTTATTTATTTATTTATTTATTTATTTATTTATTTATTTATTTATTTATTTATTTATTTATTTATTTATTTATTTATTTATTTATTTATGTACAGGTGATTAATTTTTTTAATTTTTTTTTTTTTTTAAAAAAAATTATTTTTTATTGAGTGTATTTGCTACCCAATCGAAACCTTCATAAATTCCATCGGATCTAACTGCACTACATGGTTGAACATACCATTTTCTATCTCTAATTGAATTTAATTCTAAAGAGTTTACAATTTCTGCTGTATTCATTGCTCCATTCATATCTTGTTTATTTGCAAATATTAATAATTGAGTATCTTTTAATTCATCTTGAATTAAGAGGTTTTTAATTTCTTCTCTAACTTCATCAATTCTTTCACGATCAGTACTATCGACTACAAAGATAACAGCATTTGAACCATGATAATAGTGTTGCCATAATGCACGAATTTTATTTTGACCACCAACATCCCAAACTGTCATTGATAAATTTTTATATTCAATAGTTTCTACATTGAATCCAATAGTTGGAATGGTTGAAACAACATCACCCAATTTTAATTTATATAAAAGAGTTGATTTACCTGCACCATCAAGACCAATCATTAATATTCTTGTATCTTTTTTACCCTCAAATAATGAGAATATGTTACTAAAAAATGATGCTAAACTGTTGAATAATTCTGATAACATTTTATTTTATTTTTATTATTATAATTTTTATTTTTTTTGTTGATGTTTTTGTTTTTGTTGTGTAGTTTATTTGTTGTGTTTAAACTTTATTTATTGAATAATTTTTATTTTCATATTTTTTTTTTTCTTCATTTAAATATAGAATTTTTTTTGTTAGTGAAAAAAATGGGGAATTTAAAAAGTATTGTTGACTGTATTTGTTGTGCATGTGGTGAATGCATATAAATAATGAAAGTGCCACGCAAGAAAAAAAAAAAAATATAAAAAGACCACATCAATTTTTATTTTTTTTATTTTAATTTTATTTTCAAAAAAAAAAAAAGGTTGAAAAAAAAAATCTAAATTTTAAATTTCAAGATATTTTTAAGAAATAGGCCAAAAAAAAAAGGTATTAGAAAAGCAGAGGGAAAATACTATTTTTTTGGAGTAGGAATGCAATTTTGTGAACAATTTAAAAAAACAACATCAATTTTGATAACCTTAAACAGTTACAATACCACCAATAAGAGTTGATGTTGATGTATTGGTGTTTCTATTTCAAATTTATAAAAAAAAATTAAAAAAAAAAAAAAAAAAAAAAATTCCTTTCTTTTCAAACAATTTAAAGCTTTTTTTTTTTTTTTTTTTTTTGAAAAATTGTTCCACTTTTTTTCTTCATTTTTTTTCATTTTAAATTTGTATTAGTTATTTGTTTATTACTCATGAGTATAAAATGGGATTGATTAAACTATGATAATAGGGTGATAAAGTTGAAATATTAGATGATAGTTAAAATAAATTGCTACTAGAATGGAAATGGTGACAACGTAGATAACACCTCAATCACAAGCAAATAAATTAATAAACTTCACAATATTGCCATTAAATAAAGCTTGAAAACTATTTAAATTATAATACAAAACATTATTGATTTTAAACAAGAATTAAAGATGGCGAGAATCTCAAAATTGTAAAGTACTCAGAATAATCTTAACACCAACACAAGATGATTGAAATAAAAAGAGACTATAATTTTAATAGGAATTAAAACCAAACAAATATAATAGATATAATTATAGAGAAAATAGACAAACAAAACACTCTGATAAAGACAATAGCGTCATCAACACCCAATTGACAATCTCAGAAACCAATACAACAAATATATATCATGACCATGATACAGCAACCACAACCACAACCACAACCAATCAACGTCAACATCACAATTAACTCACAAAATGGTGATACACACCAGATTGATGTATAGAGATTGCATAAACTCTTCCACCTTGATATTGATAACAAGAGGTTTTAATTTCACTATATGGCAACAACAAAAAAAAAAAAAAAACAATAAAACAATGATAAAATACAAAAAATAAAAAAAAGAAATCAAAACACAAATTTTTTATATTTTCAAACAATCTATTTTCATTTTTTATTTTTTTACAAGACACAATGATATTATTTAAAAGAGTTTTTAGCACGAGTTATTAATTTAAAATAAACTACACAACCAACAAGAGCACCAGCAGCAGCAACAGAACCAATAGTAATACCTGCAATTGCACCTCCTGATAATTTTGATGATTTATTTCCATCATTATCATTTGATGATTTATTGCCATCATTATCATTTGATGATTTATTGCCATCATCATCATTCGATGGTAAAGATGATTCAATCTCTTCAAAATTAACTTCATTTTGGAATGAAGTTGAGCCTAATTGAAGATTTAATACTCCTATGATTTCTCTTGAATTTGATTTTGAATAGCATGATAAACAATCTGTACTATTGCTATAATTGTTTTCATTTGAAACTGATTTACTTGTATTACTGATATAATAGTAAAATGTTTCATTTTGTAATACACTGCATTGTAAATTACATGTGAGAGGTACATTACTTGATGAAAGTGTTATACTTGCATTAATATATTCAATTTCTGGGAAACTGGTACCACGAATTAATAATGAAATACCATCTTTATTATTATTAATTGTTGATGGATAATCTGTAATGATTGGTGTCAAGTATGTTAATGTTACATTTGATAATATTAAATTTGATCCAATAAATACTGATACAATCAGTGGACTCTTTTTACTTTCTGCTCTAACTATTAATAACTTTTCATCTGAAACGATTACAGTTGTTATTTTATTATTTGCCAATACTTTAACTTTGAATTGTTCATCATTTGTTAATAAATTCTTACCAGAAACTGTGATAATACCTCCACAACTTAATGTTTTATTATCTTTATTAATAATAGCATAGATTATTGGTGGGAATGTTAAATTAAATTGTGATTCCATACTGACACCATCTACAGTAATGTTAATTACCCCATTTTCATATGATTCTGATATTCTGAATGTAAATTGATTATTATTCAATGATTGAATTTCTGATGTAATATCACTTCCATTGAATTGAACTTGAAATAATGTTGTTGAATTACCGAAATTACTACCATGAATTGTAATATTTGTTAAATCTTTAGAGAATGTACGAGATGTAATAATTGGTGATGCATATGAGAATGTGTTATTAAATGAGTATGAACTATACTTGAGTGTGAATTGTTTATTTATACCAGTACCATATGGTGTATTACATGTTGTTTGATAGAATTCTGATTTTGATGTTGATGATGGTTTTGAACATTGGTTTGCTGATAAACTTCCAATAATAATACTTGGTATTGATTGAGTAACTGAACAGTTGATATAATAAAAATCTAGACTTAATGATCCATATACTACTGATGGTTTATTGGCTACATTGATTGATAATGATGATGCTGATATTGAAAGTAAACTGACTGAAATATTATCACGAGTGAAATTAATATTAAATATATTACATTTTAATGGTGGTAATGTAAATGTTAAACTCTTTTCATCTGATGATACTTGAATTTGTTTTATTTTTTTATTTACATTGATTCCATTACCATATATTTGAATGATTGATAAATTATTTGAACCAAGATTAATACCATTTAGTGTCACGATACCATTTAAATATGATGCACTTGATAATTTTGGAATATTATATGTAAATATTACACCAGTACTTATTGAACTACAACCATCGAAAATAACATTTATTGATAAATTTTTACCACCAACATTATTTGCATCTAATTGACATTCTAATTCAGTTGTTGTTGATTTTATAAATTTACATTGTTGATCACCGATTGTAATTGTTGGAATTAAAGTTGAATTTGTTGTTGATAATTTTGAACCTTTAATAGTTACAATACCACCAATAAGATTTGATACTGATGATACTGATGTTACTGTTGCTGGGAAACAATAGGTATAATTATTTTCAATTGAAACATAATCCACAGTAAGTGTAATTGACATTGGACCAGGATCAACTCTACCAAAGTTATATACTTGAATTTGTTTATGGGGTACTGTGACATTTAAACTTGTTTGTTCAATACCATCGAAATAAACTTGAATCAAATATCTATATTTAAAAAAGTTATCACCATTTATTATTAATACTGATTTTGATTGATCAGGTATAATTTCAGAAATTGTTGGTGGTGCGTATGTATAATAATATATGTTTCGGCAAGCATCATCGAAACAGAGAAAATTTTCTCCTGAACCTGCAGTAAAAACAATGGTGATATTATTAACATCGAATGTTGGGTCAGAGAAATTACCTTTTACAGGAATGGGTCCCGAATTATATGAGGATAGAATAGTATTTGGACCACCAGCAAATCTTAAATAACCGCCAGTTACTATTACTTCACCTCCAGATGTTGGTGGGAGTCTATTGAATTTAGTATTCGTTGTACCTGGAAGACGATTATCTTTAAGATAAGTTGTAATACAATCTTCTGTAGAATTGGATGGTGTTCTTGCACATACTCTACTCGAGCCAGAGCCCCATATTCTTGTAGGTGACTCTTCTGTAATGAATGTGCAATATCTTGAATTGTCAATCAAAGGACAATCAAAATGGTTTGGCTTCATATCAGATCTTGGAGTAGTCTCATTTTCGTAGAAAATAATTCTGGTATAGTATGCTGCCCTATAATCAAATAAAAACACTATTGATGTTTCATTATACTCCATATCTAATTTAATGAAAAGTATTAGCAATTAAAGAAATTATTAAATAAAAACAAAAAAAAATAAATACCATAGGGAGCTGCTTCTAAAGAGAGATTTTTCTGAAAAAATGAAAATAAAAGTGTTATAAATAATATTTTTTTGCAAGTCATCTATTTTTTTGTATTAAAACACAAATAAATTGTTGTGAAATAATAATAATAAAAAAAATGTTTTAAAACTAAAATTTTAATAAAAAAAATAAATAAAAACAACTAAAAAATAAAAACAAAAAATTGAAAAAACTAGGCTCATTCTTTTGAAAAATTAGTTAATGTGTGTTTGTTTGAATTTTTTAGAAAGACTATTTTTATTTTGTTTTTTGTTTTTTTTTTTTTTTTTCCAAACTATTTTTTTGAAACACTATTTTTATTTTGTTTTATAAATAGAATTTTAAAAGATGTAATAATATTAGTTAGTTTATTATTTTTTATTTTATACATAGAAATTTTGTGAATATTTAATACTCCTGACTTTCTTGTTTTTGGTTTAGAATAAATTTGTTATCGCTTTTACTTGTTTGATTTGAAATTGATTAACTTGTAATATGAGTTCAAAGATCTACTTTAAACCATATTTTCCAATGCTCAGTAGAGTGGAAGGAGTACTCTATGAAATGGTGGTGTCATGAAATTGAAAGACTAACTCCTTTAAATTATATAATTAGTTATCCTTTTTTTTTTTTTTTTGAGATTGTGGTGAGAAAAAACAAAAAAAAATTAAAAATATAAAAAATTAGTTTAAAAAAAAAAAGGATAACTAATTATACAATTAAAATCACAAATTTTATTGGTGTTTAATTTTCAAACACACTTCAATTAAAAATGAAAATTAATATAAAAAGTTTTTAAATTATATTTTTATTTATTGGGTAAAAAAAATTTAAAAACAATAGTAATATATTTCTATATTTTTATATTAAATTATTAAAAAAGTTTTTTTAAAAAATAAATAATAATATGAATATTGAAAAAAAAAGAACCAGCCATATAATTTAATTTAATAAAATTAAATATTTATAAAAATTTTGCGATTTTTAAGTACTAAGAAAATGTTCTTTATGTATAAAAAAATAAATTTAAAAAATTTGTAAGAAAAGTGGTTATTTTTTTTATTTTTGGTCATTCTTCACTCATTAAGATTTTTAATATTAAAAGGATAAGTTTCAAAAAAAGAAAAAATATCTTTATTATAATTGATAAAAAAAAAAATATTGATAATAGTAAAATAAATATATCTCTATTTTTTTTTTCAATTTATATGAAAGACTAAATATTTATTAGTAATATTAATATAGTTTATCTTTATCATATCAAATGAAATTTATGAAGTTTGACTGAAAAGAAAGTTATATGTAATATAAATAAAATAAAATAAAATAAAAAATAAAAAACTGATTTTATCATTATTATTATTGATATTATTATATAAATAAGATGAATTGATAATCTACCTTTGCAAGTTCGAGAAAAATATACCACTGAAATTTCCAAAATCTATTCACTAGGTAATCAACGGGCTAAAAAACCAGATAGAAGATTATTCTATGGTTTCAAAAAGAGATCAACTAGGCTCCCTCTTATTAAATGAATAACATAATAAATTATTCTACTAAACACATCATAAATTAATCAATTTTATCTTTCTTCTCCCTTTCTTTCATTTATTTCTTCACCATTATCGCTATAATTCTAACTCGCTATTTATCATCAATCCCTTTTATTTTTTATTTTTGAAATATACTTTTATAATTTTATCTTCATTCATTTATTGAAATAAATAAAAATAAACAATTGTTATAATGTTTTGTTTTTTTTGAGATTGCAATAATTTATCACAATCAAATATTGAAATTAAAAAAAAACAATAACAAATCAATAACAAAACAATAAATTGGCAATATATAATCAATTAAAAAGTACAAAAGAAAAAACAATAAAACACAAAATTTATTACTATTTATCTTTATTGATATATTTTCAAATAATCTATTTATTTTTTTTTTTTTTTATTTTTTACAAAAAATACAAAGACACAAGTATATTATTTAAAATAGTTTTTATCACGAGTTATTAATTTAAAATAAACTACACAACCAACAATAGCAACAGAGCAACAACAGAACCAATAGTAATACCTGCAATTACACCTCCTGATTGTAAAGATGGTTCAATATTAATGTCATGTTGGAATGAAGTGGATCCTAATTGAAGATTTAGTACTCCTGTGATTTCTTTTGAATTTGATTTTGAGTAGCATGATAAACGATCGGTACTATTGATGTTATTTTTTTCATTTGAAATTGATTTACCTGTATTACTAATATAATAGTAAAATGTTTCATTTTGTAATACACTGCATTTTAAATTACATGTGAGAGGTACATTACTTGATGAAAGTGTTATACTTGCATTGATATATTCAATTTCTGGGAAACTGATACCACGAATTATAAATGAAATACCATCTTTATTATTATTAATTGTTGATGGATAATCTGTAATGATTGGTGTCAAGTATGTTAATTTTACATTTGATATTATTAAACTTGATCCAATAAATACTGATACAATGAGTGGACTCTTTTTACTTTCTGCTCTAACCACTAATATCTTTTCATCAGAAACGATTACATTTGTCATTTTATTATTTGCCAATACTTTAACTTTGAATTTTTCATCATTTGCTAATAAGTTCTTACCAGAAACTGTAATAGTACCTCCACAACTTAATGTTTTGTTATCTTTATTAATTATAGCATATAATACTGGTGGGAATGTTAAATTAAATTGTGATTCCATACTGACACCATCTACAGTAATGTTAATTACCCCATTTTCATATGATTCTAATCTTTTGAATGTAAATTGATTATTATTCAATGATTGAATTTCTGATGTAATATCATTTCCATTGAATTGAACTTGAATCAATGTTGTTGAATTACCGAAATTACTACCATGAATTGTTATAATTGTAAGATCATTAGAGAATGTACGAGATGTGATAATTGGTGATGCATATGAGAATGTGCTATGAGATGAGTATGAACTATACTTCAATGTGAATTGATTATCGATACCAGTACCATATGGCGTATTACATGTTGTTTGATAGAATTCTGATGTTGATGTTGATGATGGTATTGAACATTGATTTTCTGGTAAACTTCCAACTATAATACTTGGTATTAATTGAGTAACTGAACACTTGACATAATACATATCTAGACTTAATGTTCCATTAAACACTGATGGTCTATTGGCTACATTGATTGATAATGATGCTGATATTGAAAGTAAACTGACTGAAATATTATCACGAGTAAAATTAATATTAAATAAATTACATTTTAATGGTGGTAATGTAAATGTTAAACTCTTTTCATTTGATGATACTTGAATTTGTTTTACTGGTTTATTTACATTGATTCCATTACCATATAATTGAATGATTGATACATTATTTGAACCAAGATTAATACCATTTAGTGTAACGATACCATTTGAATATGATGCACTTGATAATTTTGGAATATTATATGTAAATGTTACACCTGTACTTTTTGAACTACAACCATCGAAAATAACATTTACTGATAAATTTTTACCACCAACATTATTTGCATCTAATTGACATTCTAATTCAGTTGTTGTTGATTTTATAAATTTACATTGTTGATCACCGATTGTAATTGCTGGAATTAAAGTTGAATTTGTTGTTGATAACTTTGAACCTTTAATAGTTACAATACCACCAATAAGATTTGATACTGATGATACTGATGTTACTGTTGCTGGGAAACAATAGGTATAATTATTTTCAATTGAAATTGAATCCACAATAACTTTAATTGACATTGGACCAGGATCAACTCTACTAAAGTTATTCACTTGAATTTGTTTATGGGATTTTTTGATATCTAAACTTGTTTGTTGAATACCATCGAAATAAACTTCAACCAAGTTATTATCATAAAAAAAGTTATAACCAATTATTGTTAATACTGATTTTGATTGATCAGGTATAATTTCTGAAATTGTTGGTGGTGCGTATGAATAAAAATAGGTATTTCGGCAACCATCATCGAAACAGATAAAGTGTCTCCCTGAACCTGAACTAAAAACAATGGTGATATTATTAACATCGAATGTTGGGTCAGAGAAATTACCTTTTACAGTACTGATTCCCTTATATGAGCTTAAAAGAGAATTTGGACCACCAGCAAATCTTAAATAACTACCAGTAACTATTACTTCACCTCCAGTTGTTGGTGGGAGTCTATTGAATTTAACATTAATTGGAGCTGGAAGATAATTATGAATAAGAAAATTTATTGTACAATCTTCTGTAGAATTAGATGGTGTTCTTGCACATGCTCTACTCGAGCCAGAGCCCCATATTCTTGTAGGTGACTCTTCTGTAATGAATGTGCAATATCTTTTATCGCCTACCATATTACAATCAATATGGTTTGGCTTAATATCAGATCTTGGAGTAGTCTCATTTTCGTAGAAAATAATTCTGGTATAGTATGATTCCCAAAAATTAAAAATAAACACTATTGAAGTTTCATTAGATAGAACAGCTAATTAAATGAACAGTATTAGAAATAAAAAAAAATTAAATTAAATAAAAAAATAAAAATAAATAAATACCATTGACTATTGCACTTTGAGAGAAAGTTTTCATAAATAAGGAAAATAAAAGTGTTATAAATAATATTTTTTTGCAAATCATCTATTTATTTGAATTAAAATACTAATAAATTAATAGTAAATTATTGTGAAATAATAATAATAAAAAATTTTGAAAAAAAAAATAAAATTTTAAATAATAAAAATAATAAATAAAAACAATTAAAAAAATAAAATTGAAAAAAAAAAATTGAAAAAAAATTAAATTCTAAAAATAGACTTATTCTTGTGAATAATTAGTTAATGAATGTTTTTAATTTTTTATTTATTTTTTTTTTTTTTCAAACTATTTTTTTTGATTGTTTTTTAACTTTATATCACTAATAAAAAACGGAAGTAAAAAATATGTGTATTTTTTTAATTTTAATTTATAAGTTTTTATTTTCTAAATCTGATTGAAACTTGATTCGAAAACATTAAAAATATTTTCATAACAGCCACAACAAATGATAATCACTACACTGTTGTATTTTCAATTGAACTAAAGCAATTAAACAACTATTATAGTAATTGCAATTTATTAATGTTTTTTTTGAAACTGATTTTTTATTAGTTTGGTAATCAACGCTATAAAAAACCGATAAACATTTTTTCTATGGTTTCAAAAAGAGATTAACTAGACTCCTCTTATTAAACGTTGTTTCAAAGATCATAATGAATAATTCTTTTCAATCCAATTCTTCTTTATATCTATCTCTTTCTTTCCTTGGTTTCTTTTCTTTTTTTCTTTTCTTTCTTCATCACTATAATTCTAAGTCCTTATTTATCATCAATCACTTTAATTTTTTATTTTAAAATTTTTTTTTATAATTTTAAATAGAGTTTTACCTTATCCAACTTTTGGATGTCTATGTAATATTTTAGCAGTCCTAGTCCATCCAACAATTTTTTTATTTATCCCAATTATTTTAAAAAAAAATCCATTTTTTTTCAATATTAATTAGTGATTTTGCATATTGGTTAACATTAAATAAACTCAAATAAAAAATAAAAAAAAAAAAAAATAAAAAAAAAAAAATTAAAATAAAATCTGATAAAAAATTAAAATAATACATAAATATGTTTTTACTTTTGACAAAATTTAACTTTTTATTAAAATAATTTACATTTGTTTTTTTTGAGTCTATATTTCAATAATTTTTTTCTTTTTCACACAAAATAAAAAAAAAAATAAAAAAAAAAATTATTGTCTAAAATTATAAAAATTTTGTTGAATGCAATTTACATTTTTTTTTTAATAAAAAGTTAAATTTAGTCAAATGTTAAAAAATATTTTATCTTGAGATTCTTGCCAAAAAAAAAAAAAAATTAAAAAAACATCACAAACATTTTCAAATTTTTTCATTAAAAAAAAAATAAAAAAAAATTGTTATTTAAACATAATTAATAAAAAAAAAGGATTTAATGATTTTATTATAATTTATTTTTTTATTTATTTTTTGAAAAATATTGTTATTAATTATTGGAGTTTATTTGAAAAAAACAACAAAAAAAAAAAAAAAACATAATAAGAAATTCTAATCCCTAATTTTTTTTTTTTTTATTATATAGCAATGCGCTATTTGTAAAATGTTTATTTGTTTATTTTTTTTTTATTTTTTTTTTTAAAATGTTTTTAGTATAAGTTTAGAGGGGTGTTTTTAATAGAATGTTAGTGGTTTTGTGTTTGGGATGTGGTGGCAGTTCCATATGTGATTTAAGTTTGAGATTTTTTTTTTCCATATGGTGTTGTGATTGGCTGTTGTGAGGCCAGTTTTGATTGCATGGGTGTTGAGTGAGAGAGCGATCTTGGGGTATTACATGTTGATATAATCCCTAATAATATATTTTTTTTTTTTTAAATGACCAAGACTCTAACCAAGGTCACGAAGGCTTGTGGTTTGGATTTTTTTAAAATAATTGGGAAAAACAAACAAAATTGTTGGACAAGTGTGTTAATGTTACATTGATGCTGTTTCAAAAAATTAAAAAAAAAAAAATAAAAAAAAATATCTTTCTATTCTGAGAATTTTAAACTTTTTTTTATTTTTTATTTTTTGTATTTTTTTTATTTATTTTTTTTTTGAAAAAATGGTTTGCACTTTTTTTTTCTTCATTTTTTTTTCATTATAATACTGTATCATTTATCTGTTTATTACTCATGAATATAAAATAGTTTTTTTTTTAATAACCTCCAATTGAAAAAGCTAATGATTTTAGATGACAGTTAGAATAAATTACTACTGGAATGTAAATGACGACAACCCAATTTTAATAGATTACACCTCGATCGAATGAATCAATAAACTTTACCACAATATCGCCATTAAATAAAGTTGAAAAACTATTTAAATGATAATACAAAAATATTATTGATTTTAACAAGAATTAAAGATAACAAGAATCACAAAAATTGTAAATTAATCCATCAGAATAATCTTAACACACCAACACAAGATGATGAAAATTAAAAGAGACCATAATTTTAATAGGAATTAAAATCAAACAAATATAATAGATATAATTATAAAGACAACAGACAAACACTCTGATAAAGACAATAGCGCCATTAACAGCCAAAGAGGTGACAATCTCAGAAACCAATACAATAAATATCTATCACGACCAAAAAAGAAATCAAAACACAAATTTTATATTTTTATAATTCATCTTTATTTATATATAATATTTTCAAACAATCTATTTTATTTCATTTTTTTTTTTTTTTTTTTACAAAGACACAAGAGTATTATTTAAAAGAGTTTTTAGCACGAGTTATTAATTTAAAATAAACTACACACCCAACGATAGCACCAGCAGCAGCAACAGAACCAATTATAATACCTGCAATTGCACCTCCTGATAATTTTGATGATTTATTGCCATCATCATCATTTGATGGTAAGGATGATTCAATCTCTTCAATATTAACATCATGTTGAAATAAACTTGAGCCTAATTGAAGATTTAATACTCCTGTGATTTCTTTTGAATTTGATTTTGAATAGCATGATAAATAATCGGTACTATTGCTATTATTGTTTTCATTTGAAACTGATTTACTTGTATTACTGATATAATAGTAAAATGTTTCATTTTGTAATACACTGCATTGTAAATTACATGTGAGAGGTACATTACTTGATGAAAGTGTTATACTTGCATTGATATATTCAATTTCTGGGAAACTGATACCACGAATTAATATTGAAATACCATCTTTATTATTATTATTAATTGTTGATGGATAATCTGTAATGATTGGTGTCAAGTATGTTAATGTTACATTTGATAATATTAAATTTGATCCAATAAATACTGATACAATGAGTGGACTCTTTTTACTTTCTGCTCTAACTATTAATGTCTTTTCATCTGAAACGATTACAGTTGTTATTTTATTATTTGCCAATACTTTAACTTTGAATTCTTCATCATTTGCTAATAAGTTCTTACCAGAAACTGTAATAATACCTCCACAACTTAATGTTTTATTATCTTTATTTACGATAGCATATAATACTGGTGGGAAAGTTAAATTAAATTGTGATTCCATATTGACACCATCGACAGTAATATTAATTATTCCATTTTCATATGATTCTAATCTTTTGAATGTAAATTGATTATTATTCAATGATTGAATTTCTGATGTTATATCACTTCCATTGAATTGAACTTGAATTAATGTTGTTGAATTACCGAAATTACTACCATGAATTGTAATATTTGTTAAATCTTTAGAGAATGTACGAGATGTAATAATTGGTGATGCATATGAGAATGTGCTATTTAATGAATATGAACTATACTTGAATGTAAATTGATTATTGATACCAGTATCATATGGTGTATTACATGTTGTTTGATAGAATTCTGATGTTGATGTTGATGATGGTAATGAACATTGATTTTCTGGTAAACTTCCAACTATAATACTTGGTATTGATTGAGTAGCTGAACAATTGATATAATACAAATCTATACTTAATGATCCATTAGCTACTGATGGTCTATTGACGACATTGATTGATAATGATGCTGATATTGAAAGTAAACTGACTGAAATATTATCACGAGTGAAATTAATATTAAATAAATTACATTTTAATGGTGGTAATGTAAATGTTAAACTCTTTTCATCTAATGATACTTGAATTTGTTTTATTTGTTTATTTACATTGATTCCATTACCATATAATTGAATGATTGATACATTATTTGAACCAAGATTAATACCATTTAATGTAACGATACCATTTGAATATGATGCACTTGATAACTTTGGAATATTATATGTAAATGTTGCACCTGAACTTATTGAACTACAACCATCGAAAATAACATTTACTGATAAATTTTTACCACCAACATTATTTGCATCTAATTGACATTCTAATTCAGTTGTTGTTGATTTTATAAATTTACATTGTTGATCACCGATTGTAATTGTTGGAATTAAAGTTGAATTTGTTGTTGCTGATAACTTTGAACCTTTAATAGTTACAATACCACCAATAAGATTTGATACTGATGTTACTGATGTTACAGTTGCTGGGAAACAATAGATATAATTCTTTTCAATTGGAACATAATTCACAGTAATATTAATTGACATTGGACCAGGATCAACTCTACTAAAGTTATACACTTGAATTTGTGTATGGTCTACTGTGACATTTATACTTTTTTGTTGAATACCGTCGAAATAAACTTGAATCTGGGAATAATATCTATAATAGTTATCACCATTTATAGTCAATACTGATTTTGATTGATCAGGTATAATTTCTGAAATTGTTGGCCGGGCGTATGTAAAATAATATCTGTTTTGGCAACCATCATCGAAACAGAGAAAGACTATTCCTGAACCTGGAGTAAAAACAGTGGTGATATTATTGATATCAAATGTTGGGTCAGAAAAATTACCTTTTACAGGAATGCCTCCTAAATATGAGCATAGAAGAGTATTTGGGCCACCAGCAAATCTCAAATAACCACCAGTTATTGTTACTTCTCCTCCAGTTGTTGGTGGGAGCCTGTTGAATTTAATATTATATGGAGCTGGAAGACGATTATCTATTAGATCATTTGTTGTACAATCTTCGGTTGAATTAGATGGTGTTCTTACACATACTTTACTCGAGCCAGAGCTCCACAATCCTGAGAATGGCTCTTCTGTAATGAATGTACAATATCTTGTTGTGCCCTCCAAAGTACAATTAAAATGATTTGGCTTAATATCAGATCTAGGAGTAGTCTTATTTTCGTAGAAAATAATTCTGGTATAGTATGCTCCCGAAGAACTAAATAAAAACACTATTGATGTTTCATTAGACTCAACAGCTAATTTAATGAACAGTATTAGCGATTAAGAAATTATATTAAATAAAAATAAATAAATACCCAAGACAGCTGCACGTTGAGAGAGAGTTTTCATAAAAAATGAAAATAAAAGTGTTAAAAATAATATTTTTTTACAAATCATCTATTTTCTTTTGAATTAAAATACAAATAAATTAAAAGCAAATTGTTGTGAAATAATAATAAAAAAAAAATGTTTAAAAAAAATGTTAAAAATTTTTAAATAATAAAAATTATAAATAATAAAAACAACTAAAAAAATAAAAAATAAAAAACAAAAAATTGAAAAAAAACAAATTCTAAAAATAGGCTTATTCTATTATTATAATCAGTTAGTGAGTTTTGGGTGGGGTTTAATTCTTTTTTCAAAGGGTTATTTCAAAACACTATTTTTTTATTTGAAAATTTTTTTTATTTTTTTTAAAGATAAAATTGACAAGACACAATGCAACTCCGATAATGAAACATTCTCTCTTATTAGGAGTAACTATAAACCGTCATCTTTAAATCAACCACATACACAATCATCAACTCTTTTGTAATGTTACCAGTACTTTTTGAACTACGTCGGAGAGGACTTAAATAAAAAAAAAATATCCTTCTATTCAGAGAATTTGATACTTTTTTTTATTTATTTTTTGTTTTTATTTTTTTTGAAAAATTGTTGTTATTTTTTTTAATTCATTTTTTTTTTTCATTTTTAATCTGTTATTTGTTTAAAATAGTAGGGTTAATTAAATCAAGCTTGAAAACTATTTAAATGATAATACAAAAACATTTTTGATTTTGGCAAGATTTAAAGATGACGAGAATCACTAAATTACCTAATCGATCGGAATAATCTTAACACCAACACAAGAGATGGAAATTAAAAGAGACCATAATTTTAATAGGAATTAAAATCAAACAAATATAATAGATATACTTATAGAGACAGTAGACAACAAAACACTCTGATAAAAACAATAGCCCCATCAGAAGCCAAAGAGTTGACAATCTCAATAACCAATACAATAAATATCTATCATGATCATACAATCACCGACAACATCACAATACCTCACCAAATAGTAATACACCCCAGATTGATGTATCGAGATTGCATAAATTCCTCCACCTTTATATTGATAACAAGAGGTTTTAATTTCACAACATGAATATATATCAGCGAAAAAAAAAACAATAAAACAATGATAGAATACAAAAAAAATCAAAAAGAAATCAAAACCCAAATTTTATAATTCATCTTCATATATAATTTTTTCAAACAATCTATTTTTTTTAATTTTTTTTTTTTTTTAAAAAAGACACCAGAGTATTATTTAAAAGAGTTTTTAGCACGAGTTATTATTTTAAAATAAAATACAAACCCAACGATAGCACCAGCAGCAACAGAACCAATTGTAATACCTGCAATTGCACCTCCTGGTAATTTAGATGATTTATCGCCATCATCATCATTTGATGGTAAGGATGATTCAATCTCTTCAATATTAACGTCATGTTGAAATAAACTTGAGCCTAATTGAAGATTTAAAACTCCTGTGATTTCTTTTGGATTTGATTTTGAGCAGCACGATAAACAATCGGTATTATTGCTATTATTGTTTTCATTTGAACTTGATTTACTTGTATTACTGATGTAATAGTAAAATGTTTCATTTTGTAATACACTACATTGTAAATTACATGTGAGATGTAGATTACTTGATGAAAGTGTTATACTTGCATTGATATATTCAATTTCTGGGAAACTGATACACGAATTAATATTGAAATACCATCTTTATTATTATTATTAATTGTTGATGGATAATCTGTAATGATTGGTGTCAAGTATGTTAATGTTACATTTGATAATATTAAATTTGATCCAATAAATACTGATACAATGAGTGGACTCTTTTTACTTTCTGCTCTAACTATTAATGTCTTTTCATCTGAAACGATTACATTTGTTATTTTATTATTTGCCAATACTTTAACTTTGAATTCTTCATCATTTGTTAATAAATTCTTACCAGAAACTGTAATAATACCTCCACAACTTAATGTTTTATTATCTTTATTTACGATAGCATATAATACTGGTGGGAAAGTTAAATTAAATTGTGATTCCATACTGACACCATCGACAGATATATTAATTACTCCATTTCATATGATTCTAATCTTTTGAATGTAAATTGATTATTATTCAATGATTGAATTTCTGATGTTATATCACTTCCATTGAATTGAACTTGAATCAATGTTGTTGAATTACCGAAATTACTACCATGAATTGTAATATTTGTTAAATCTTTAGAGAATTTACGAGATGTAATAATTGGTGATGCATATGAGAATGTATTATTAAATGAGTATGAACTATACTTGAATGTGAATTGTTTATTGATACCAGTACCATATGGTGTATTACATGTTGTTTGATAGAATTCTGATGTTGATGTTGATGATGGTATTGAACATTGATTTTCTGGTAAACTTCCAACTTTAATGCTTGGTATTGATTGAGTAACTGAGCAATTGATATAATACAAATCTATACTTAATGATCCATTAGCTACTGATGGTCTATTGACGACATTGATTGATAATGATGCTGATATTGAAAGTAAACTGACTGAAATATTATCACGAGTGAAATTTATATTAAATAATGTACATTTTAATGGTGGTAATGTAAATGTTAAACTCTTTTCATCGGATGATACTTGAATTTGTTTTATTTGTTTATTTACATTGATTCCATTACCATATATTTGAATGATTGATACATTATTTGAACCAAGATTATTACCATTTAATGTCACGATACCATTTGAATATGATGCACTTGATAATTTTGGAATATTATATGTAAATTTTACACCAGTACTTATTGAACTACAACCATCGAAAATAACATTTACTGATAAATTTCTACCACCTACTACATTTGCATCTAATTGACATTCTAATTCAGTTGTTGTTGATTTTATAAATTTACATTGTTGATCACCGATTGTAATTGTTGGAATTAAATTTGAATTTGTTGTTGCTGATAACTTTGAACCATTAATAGTTACAATACTATACTCGAGCCAGAGCCCCACAATCTTGTAGGAGACTCTTCTGTAATGAATGTACAATATCTTATTTTGCCCGCCAAAACACAATCAAAATGATTGGGCTTACTATCAGATCTTGGAGTAGTCGCATTTTGGAAGAAAATAATTCTGGTGTAGTATGCTACCGAAAATTCAAATAAAAACACTATTGATGTTTCATTATACCGAATAGCTAATTAATCAACCGTATTAGTAATTAAGAAATAATATTAAATAAAAAAATAAAAATAAAAAAATACCATAGGGAGCTGCATCTATAGAGAGAGGATCATTAATAGAGAGAGTTTTCATAAAAAATGAAAATAAAAGTGTTATAAATAATATTTTTTTGCAAGTCATCTATTTTCTTATGAATCAAAATATAAATAAATAAAAATTAAATTTAAATTGTTGTGAAAAAATAATAAAATAGAAAATGTTGAAAAAATAATTTATAATTAACAAAAAAATAAAAAAAAAAAAAAAAATAAAAACAAAAAATTGAAAAAAACAAATTCTAAACAAAAAGGCTTATTCTATTATTATAATCAGTTAATGTGTGTTGGGTGGGGTTTAATTATTTTTTGAAAGGGGTTATTTTAAAATTATTTTTTTATTTTTTTTTGAAAAGGGTTTGTTGCAAATCATTTATTTTTTTTTGAACAAAAAAATTAAAAGTAAATTGTTGTGAAATAATAAAAAAAAAAAAAAATGTTTAAAAACATAAATTTTAATAACAAAAATAATAAAAAAATAAAATATAAAAACAAAAAAACGAAAAAAACAAATCCTAAAAATAGGCTTATTCTAGTGAATAATATATGTTTAAATTTTTTTGAAACACTATATTTATTTAATTTTTTTTTTATTTTTAAAACTATTTTTTTTTATTTTCAAACTATATTTTTTTGTTTGTTTTTTATTAATTTTAATTTATAAATTTTTTTTTTATTGGAAAAAAAAAAAATGGAGATAAAATTGATAAGATACAATGCAACTCTGATAATGGAGAATTCTCTCTTATGGATATAGTTCAATATAATGTCATATACCACAAACCCCAATGGGGAGTAATTCAAATATATTTACAATGTTGGTAACTACTCTTTAAAGAATAGACGATGTGATTACTCTTGGATGGTTACTTTCCTTCCAGAAATAGAACCATTTCCAGCAATACCTACAACTGGTGGGAACATTAAGTTTGATTATAACTTTCTCTTATCAAAACGGTACAAACAGATAGAAGATTTTCCTATAGTTTCTACTAGACTCCCTCTCATTAAACGTTGTTTCAAAGAGCATAAGAATAATTCTAAAACAATCCAATCCAATTCGATCAATACAATCCAAACCTATAATTTAAAGAATATTATCTCTCTACTATATCTCTATATCTTTCTTTCTTTTCTTTGTTTTTTTTCTTTTCTTTCTTTTCTTTCTTTCACTTTTGATATTTTTTTTTTTTGAGTTTGTAATGAGAGAAAAAAAAAAAAAATTAAATTTAGTTTTTGAAAAAAATAAAAATTAAGATTGGTCAGAAAATAAAAAAAAAAAATTAAAAATAAAAATTAAAAAAAAATATATTTTTATTCTAAATATTTTGATAAATCCAATAACCATTTCAATTTTGACGACTTTTTTTTTTTTTTTTTTTTTTTTTTTTTATTTTCAAAATTATAAATAGTCCACAATTGATGAAATTATTAAGTCTTCGTCTTCGTAGATATCCTGTTTATCATCTTGAACCTGGTCATCATCTGGATTGTTTTGGTTTTGAATATTATTATTTTTTTGATATTGATTTTGATATTGGTTTTGAGAAAATTGGTCATCAATATGTAAATGTATTTAATTTGTAGTGAAAGATGTGATTCATCTAAAATGGTCTATTAAAGGTTTTTTTTGTTTCAGTGTCGATTATGGTGAAACCATGATAGTGATTGAAATAAAAAAATTTTACAAGATATTTTCTGTAGACTCTGTTACCAAAAACACTTTGAATAATACCAGCAAAGAAAAATCAATCGTAATGTGTTACCACGAGGTCATAGCTTTTGGGGAATAGGTGATGTTGATTCATTAATAAATCAGCATTTGGACAAGCTACAAAACTATAATCTAAAAGTACAATTAATTAGGTCCTCTTAATATTGTATATAATTTCATCTCTATTATCTTTAGTAAATTCTCTTAATATTCATAAAATGAAATGAAAGAAACTATAGTATTAGAAGTATTTTAATAAAATAATAAATGGTTTTATTATTATTAAATTTTGTAACACCCATTCCCATTACTATAGATCCTTCAACTAATAGTGGATACAATTTGAAATAGTATAACATTAATAATAATGACAACATATTTTTGGTTGGAGAACCATTCTTCAATAAAATATATTTAACAATCTTTGGTTTTACACCAACTGTCCGAAACGTTCTCTTTAAGATTATGCAAACCATCTTCACCTCCAAAAGTTATCAGCCACTTTAGTGTACATTCCAAGGTGGTAGTGTTGTCTTTTAATTAATTCGTAGGTCTTATCTCTTCCAATGTGACCTGCTTCTTCTTCATGAATGGTTTTAAACAACAAAGCCATCTCATATTCATTAATTACTTTTCTAAGCACCGTGAATTTGATTTCACTATCTATATTAATTTTTTCTTCGTCAATTTTTTACGTAATCTGGATATTTTTCATTATTGGTGTTACTTTTTAAATAACTAATAATTGTATTTATTGTTTCTTGTTTCATTTCGTGCGAAATAAAAATAAAAAAAATAAAAAAAAAAAAAAAAAGTTTTAAAATTTTTTTTTTTTATTTTTTATTTTTTTAATTTTTACTTTTTAGTGATTTTGTTTCAATCTTTTTATAAAGACACTGTTGGGTAGTGAAATTTTTTTGAAATTTCCTCCAACTACAATTTATTTCAAAAATTTTATTGAAATCTTCTGATATTTATAAAATTTTTTTTTTTTTAGTATTTATAAAAACATTTTTGATATTTGCACCTTTATTTCAAATAAAAACAAAAAAAAGGTGCAAATATCAAAAATGTTTTTATAAATACAATAAATAAAATTAAAAAAATAAATAGGAAAAGTTTTTCAAATAATATTTTTAGTCGATAAAAAAATTTATATCTTTAAATGAAGCAAATTACGATTTCTTAAAATCATTTGAAGATTGTTGATAGTCATCAAAAAAAAATTTTTTTTTTAATTTAAATTTTTTTTTTTTTCTTAAAATTTAATTTATTTATTCAAGTAAACAAGTGTTATAAATTATTATTAAATAGAGTTTTTTTTAAACAAGTGTTATGAATTAAAATTCAATTTAAATTTTTTTATTTTTTTATTTAAAATTTTTTTTTTTTTTAATTTAAATTTTTTTATTTTTTAATTTAAAATTTTTTTTTTTTTTTTTCCAAAAATTTTATTTATTTAAAGTAAACAAGTGTTATGAATTATTATTAAAAAAAGTAATTATTTAATTTAAATATTTAACAAATAATATTAATATTTATATAATAATAATTATAAATATATTAATTATATGAAATAAAAAAATTTGTAATTTTATTACAGACTTTTTTACCATATATGTATTTATATATAAAATAAACCTCAATCTTTTTTTAAAAAAATAAATAAAATAGTGTAGCATCTGATTGTGTGTTGAGTTCAGAATGTATAATCTTAAACGAGGATGAAGTGGGGGTATTATTCCGAAGATCTGTAGATAGTGGGGCTATCATGGATCATTAGGGGTGGAATTTATAATTCCATTGGAGGGTCGGTGTTCACAGATTCATCATGAGTGGGATGTAAAGGGAGGTAAATAAGCCTTATCGTCCTTCACGTTGACGATGATACCTGTTTTCACCAGAGCATTGGTTGTGATACATTTAGTTATTGTACTTATATAACTATCTAAAACCCAAATATTCAGTTTTGTGATGAATTTTGGGGTATTAATTCCTCGTCCACCAAGGTGGATTGACGTATTCCCCACAACTTTTTACCACCTGGGTTTAAGGCTATATATTCGACCTAAAGAATTCTTCACACGACGTTGTTATTTCTCTTTTATTTTTAAAATAGATTTTGTTTATTTTTATGTATAAATAATTTTCAATTGGGCAAAAGGTAAGTGATATCAATGAAAAAAAGAATTACTATTTTATTTTTAATTCAAAAAAAACTTTTTCTACCCTGGTGTATGTTTTTTTGTTCTTATTATATATAAATTGATTAATTGGTTATTTTTTTATTTTAATAACAACATTTAAAACTATACATTAATAATAAAATTATCTAAATTTTTATAATATATATATACTATACTAACTTAAATTCTAATAGATGCTCAATTTCTCCATATGTATCTGAACATCTATATCCGAGAATATTTACAGGCCAATAGGACCGGTAGAATTGATTTTTACGTAGAAAAATAGATTCAACAATGCTTCCAACTGGTATAATTGATTTTTTATATATTTATTTTCCTGCAAAACATAATCGATACTTTGAATAGTCTTAAAGTTAGTTCAAATGATTTTACATCATTAAGAGTGTATGTCGAATCAGGGAATCCTAAATATATTTGTTGGTCACCGATATTAAATGAACACTTCATATTAAAATATTGTAGAAGTAGTAGAAGTAGTAGCTGGTCTGGTGGTATTGGTGGTAGTGCTAGCTGGTCTGGTGGTAGTAGTGGTAATAATGGTAGTGGTATCTGGTCTGGTGGTAGTAGTAGCTGGTCTTCTTGTTCTTGTGGCAGCATTGGTAGTAAAAGTAGTAGTGGTAGTATTATTAGTTAGTGATGATGATAAAGCAGTTAAGGGTTGTGTTGGAGTTGTGTTGTCATTTGTTGAATGAATGAATCTTCTGCGTCAGGTCCATACCGATTTTTATTTGTAGCACGATCCCAAATTAATTTATTTAAGTAATGTTTACCTCGGTTGCCAAGTTAGCAAAACCTTGAATCTACAAGAACCAAACAACCAGAGAAATTATATCAACATATACCCATATATTCATTTGCCAAGTGGGTGATTTTGCAGAGTGATTGGGCGATGAGTTGATGTGTTTTGGAAAGTCTTGACATCGAGTTGAAACATTTTTGGAAGAAGTACACTCCAATTCTTATCAACTCTTCAATGTATCAACTGCATATATGCTACTTTTTGAATGTTCAGGTGACTTGAATCAATTACTGCAGTTTGATTTACCTCCAAACGATTTTGATTACTTTCACGTAAAACTAACTCTTTGCTACAACCTCGACCACCAGCCTCTTCATTGTTGGCTAAATCTAAATGGTTCTTTGTTTCTTTTACATGTTTGGCAAAAAAATCTATGAAATAACAACATTACAACCTGTATGGATACATGCCTTTCGCTGATGAATACCTTCAACAACATTTTCATTTACAACCACTGGTGGGGTTATTTGCTGTCTTGGTGGGTTTGTATCATATCCTCTTTGAAGGTTACGATTGGATGTAATAGAATGAAAAAAACACCGCATTCCACTGTATGGTCGTAATTTATTGGATGAAGTATTTTTTCGTGCTTGATACGATACATCGATTTTTTAAAACCTCTATCAACATAAGTATTATTGGCACAACCTTGGTGTCTACAAGAAAGTCTACAAGAAAAACAATTCAAATTATCATTCACTGTTAGAATTGGCACTTCATCTTCACTTACATCATCCACCATAATCATAATCATCATCATTACCAACATTTGCAACTGGTATTCAACTTGTTGTTGGTTGTATTGGTACAGGTAATTGAACATTTTCAAATTGTAATTGGTTAGTTGCTATTGGATGTGTAGGCGCAGGGTATGGAATATTATTGGGATTGTTTAAATAATTGCGATAGGTATGAAACATTTGAATTGGAACGTAATTATCAGCAACTACGGCCAACAATTTAAAATAGTTCTGATTCTGGTCTCAATTATTGTGTTTTTGGTTTCTATCATTCACACCACCACTGGAATCAACATTCAAGAAAAAGAAAATTAAAAAATAATGGAATTCATCAAGAAAAAATATTATAAAAAAATTTGAAATAATAAAATAATCGAATGGTAGGATTATAATACCCTAAGGGAAAAATAATAAAAAATAGTTTCAAAAAAAAAAAAAAAAAAACTGAAAACAATAAACCAACAAAGATTATGATGAAGATGATGAAGATAGTGAATATTAAGAGGATAAATAACATTTACAAGTAGATGAACATCATCATAATAATACAGATAGATTTAAAAAAATTTTCTTCATAGTGTTTTTTTTTTCATATAAAATTTTTTTTATTATTTTTTTTTACCCAATTTTTCATTTTGCATTGCACCATGGTGTTGGATGATTGTGACGAAATTAAAATCAATTATTAGAAAAATAATATTAACAACGGAAAATATTAATCTATGACATCGTACAAAAAAAAATCAAATAAAGAAATCAAAACACAAATTTTATATTTTTATAATTCTTCTTTATTTATATATATTATTTTCAAACAATCTATTTTCTTTCGTTTTTTTACAAAGACACAAGGATATTATTAAAAGAGTTTTTTGCACGAGTTATTAATTTAAAATAAACTACACAACCAACAAGAGCACCAGCAGTAGCAACAGAACCAAATGATTGGTGACAAGTATGTTAATGTTACATTTGATATAATTAAATTTGATCCAATAAATACTGATACAATGAGCGGACTCTTTTTACTTTCTGCTCTAACTATTAATATCTTTTCATCTGAAACGATTACAGTTGTTGTTTCATTATTTGCCAAAACTTTAACTTTGAATTCTTCATCATTTGTTAATAAGTTCTTATCAGAAACTGTAATAGTACCTCCACAGTTTAAAGTTTTATTATCTTTATTAATTATAGCATATAATACTGGTGGGAATGTTAAATTAAATTGTGATTCCATACTGATATTACTGTTGATGGTGGGAAATTCCACCACCCAAAGCAGTAAAAAAATTTTTCTCTGTATAATTTTTTTTTTATTATTATCAAAAGAATTTTTTGTTTTTGTTGTTGTGTATTTTTTAATTAAATTTTTTTTCTTAAATAGAGTTTTTTTTTTTATAATTTAAATATTTTTTTTTAATTAAATTCCACAGCTTTGAAATTTTTTTTACAAAATTTTATTTATTCAAAGTAAACAAGTGTTATGAATCAAAGTATTTTTTTTTTTAAACTGAACCAATTTTTTTTTTTTTACAAAAATTTTATTTATTCAAAGTAAACAAGTGTTTTGAATTATTCTAATTAAAAGTAATTTTTTAATTTAAAAAATACAAAAATAATAATAAAATTTATTCAGTCTAATGAAACATCAATTGTGTTTTTATTTGATGTTTGGGCTAATTATTTTCTACCAAAATGAGACTACTCCAAGATGTATCAATCATTCAAATTTTTGGCAATGGAATCAATATAATTAAACAAATTAAACAAATTCAAGTATCATAAGATGAAAAGGGTATAACATTTACATTACCACCATTAAAATGTAATTTATTTAATTTTAATTTAACTCGTGATAATATTTCAGTCAGTTGACTTTCAATATCAGCATCATTATCAATAAATGTAGTCATAAAACCATCAGTAGATAATGGATCATTAAATATATATTTGTATTATATCAATTGTTCAGTTACTCAATCAATATCAAGTATTACAGTATCAGAAAATCAATGTTAAATATCATCAACATCAACATCAGAATTCTATCAAACAAAATGTGATACACCATATGGTACTGGTACTAATAATATATGCTATCATAAACAAAAACAATAAGTTGTGGAGGTATTATTACAGTTCCTGGTAAGAATTTATTAACAAATGAAGAAGAATTTCAAAGTTAAATCCTTGTGTCTTTGCAAAGGAAATAGATTTTTTGAAAATATACATATAAAGAAGAATTGTAAAAATATAAAATTGTGTTTTGATTTCTTTTTATTTATTGTTGGTGATTTAATACCATCTTTGAATGCATTTTTCATTGTAACAAATGTATCAACTCTACTAAACCTTTTACTTTTTTTCTGCATCTGCCCAACAATAAAGAGGTCGGTTGTCCAAGTTGTAGTAGGGAGTAAGTTTTACGTGAAAAAAATCATAATCGTTTGGAGGTAAATCAAACTGCAGCAATTGATTCAAGTCACTTGAACATTCAAACAGTAGCATGTATGAAGTTGATACATGGAAGAGTTTATAAGAATTGGGAATCATTTAGATCTAGCATGCGTATGTCAAACAGTTTTTCAATAGTGGATGTTAAAAACGACACAGCAGAAGGAAACATTATTTGAATGTAAATACTTTTAAAAGAATCAAATTCCGTAATATTTATCAAATGTAAGGAACCACACCAGTACGTTCTGAAAATGCCCAGAAAGCCAACTAGTTCTTGGAGAAAATGTTTGCTTTACATTACTGTCCAATAAGAAGAAAAGAGTGGATTCTGATAGTTGGTTATCATTTTCATCTATATTTGGTAATTTGGCGCTTGAAATCTACAACTAGAGAAATTATTTAAAATATTACCTGTAAATATTCTCGGATAGATGGTCAGATACATATGGTCAAGTTCAGAATCTATTAATTTAAATAAGTATAGGATAGTATATATTAGAAAAAATTTACATAATTTTATTATTAATGAAGAGTTTTTATAAATGTTATTATTTTTAAAAATAAAATAGTAAATAATGCTTTAACTCATTGATATCACTTACCTTTTGCCCGATCGAAAATTATTTATACTTGAATAAATAAATTAAATTTTGAGAAAAAAAAATTTAAATTAAAAAAAAAAATTTTTTTTGACGACTATCAACAATCTTCAAATGATTTTAAGAAATCGTAATTTGCTTCATTTAAAGAAAATTTTTATTAAATATGAGATTCTTTGTTATGGGTTGTATTGTAAAAAAATAAATAATAATATAATAATTGTTATCCGTTAAAAAATATAATAATTGTTATCCTTTATGCTATCAAAGAACCATTCCAATGTAACTAATTTTTTTAAAATGTCACTGAATTTGTGTTGTGGTCTAACCAAACACAAGCAATAGTGATCAACTTCTCTAGATTTAATTTCTTTGTAATTTTTTAATCTGCCACTTAATTCTCCAATATCTTGGTTTACATTTTTAAAAATTCATCCTTAGATTTTATTTGATTAGCATAAAAATAATTTTTTTATTTTTTTTTTACAAATTACGGCTTTAAATGAGTGGCCGAAAGAATCCTAATGAATTGGTTATTCTCGAGTTCTAAAACTTCTTATGGGAAAAGATCTTCGATGTTTGGATAGACCGAAAAAGTTTTCTTACTAATGTTAATAAAATATTAAAGAGTAAAGCCTTTACCGGATTCTTTTTTTAAAAAAGTACGGAGTTAGGATTGAGGACGATCCACCCATCATTTTATAATTATAGGATTTGGTGGATTTTAAAAAAAACTAATAAATTTAAATCCTTCAAAAGGATAGAGAAGTAATTTTTTAATAATTTTTTTTTTTTTTTTTTTTAAAAAATTATAATGATTTTATTGTTTTTGATATTATTGAGGGAAGATTCCTTGACCACTCTTTGATTTGTTGTAATTGACCTATTCTTTCAGTTGATAGTTTATTTCTCTTGTTATAAATCATATTATTCAAACCACTAAAGGTTCTTTCTATCTATACTTGATGGAGATAAACTAAAAAGATCCCTAGCAATAGAACACAATACCGGGTAATTTCCTTCTTCACTACAACTCCTAAAAAAATCCAAGGGGTTTGAAGTATTACATACGGAATACTCTTTATAAAAACGTTGAATCTCTTCAATGTTTGAGTACCTTTTAATTTTTTGTTGTTTTGATGTTGAATATATTGGTACTAAAACTGGATTTAGACTTTTTCTTGAAGAACAATTATTGTTATTGTTTGGTTCACTCTTTTTATTATACAACTTTTCAATGGCTGAAATAAATGCTGATTCACTGATACCTAAAGATTCGCCATAATTTAACAAAAACCTGATATCCAAAGCCATACATGCCAAAATATTGTTGTTGTTGTTAATTTTATATCGAATTTTAAATAATTTTCTTAAACAAAAGAATAAATTATTTGAAAATTCTGGATATAAATTTTCAACCAACATATTTTCGACAGTTTTTATTGTTAATTCTACTATATATGGCATATAAGAAACCAAGCAATCTTGTTTTGATAATATAACTACACATTCATTCAATAGATGAAAGAATTTGTAGATATATTTCAATTTATCCCAAAATCCATCTTCTTCATTAATAATATTGTTATCAACAAAGTACTGATTAACCAAAGTTTCAACATCGAGTAAATCACTAATAGTGAAAAAATGAGTAAGAAATCTTGTATTCGCAGGTAATCTTATCTTGAGTGATGGTTTTTTTTTTTTACTATTTTGTTGTTTAATTTCATTTAAGATAATTTTCATATTATTGTTGTATTCTGTTTGGGCTTTGATTTCTTTCTGAATTTGTGACTTTCTCAAAAGAACAGCAATATCTTTTACTTTTACAAAAATTGAACTATCATCCAAATTATTATTAGCAAGTAATCTTGATTCAAACTTTGTTAAACGCTTTTCTTTTTTGTACATTTCTGAGAGTTCTGCCTTTTTATTGATTGATAATTTATTATTGAGCGACCCATTTTCACTTCCAGTTATTGTTATCCTGGTACACAAACCCTTTTTAATATGGACATCATTATTAGTATAAAATGCAGAGCCAACAATGCTAAGAAGGTGTGGTAAACAAGGGATAGAATCATCATCAACAACAACATTCTTTTCAATTAATCTTGTTGAGCCATATTTTAATCTCTTGTATTCAACATTAACAAGTTTAGATGCGGCAATACAGTTTGAGGCCGAATCACCAGTAATACCAACCACTTCCGGGATATTTGATTCATAGATAACATTTGAAATTGTTGATGCGATAAAGTTGGCGTTTTTAGATTCTTCAATAGCATCAATCGAAGCCAAAATAGTTTTAACCTCGAAGCTATTTGAACAATTTCTAAATTTGGTACCATATATATTTAATCCATTACTTGTTAAGACGCTATCATGAATAACCGAATTAGAACCATTTCGTAACTCAATAAAAACATTTTTCTTAATTTCTGGTGTCATTTTATCAAGAACTCCAGTAATTTTTTTTGACGATGGAACTGGAAACTTTGAAGACTAAAAAAAATAAATATTATAAATTTTATTTTAAAAGAAAAAAAAATTTAATAACTTACTGCATAACAAAGTTTGATGTAATCACTGTCAGCAAATGTGATTGGAAGATCTTCTTTTGATATAGCAATGGCCAAGTGGATCATACAAGTATCGGAATTAAAAGGAATTTGTAAAATATCATCATCATTATCTTTGGCTTTATAAAATTGGTTAATCAATGTTTGGCCGCTCAATGGTTGAATTGGAGGTTCTAAATTTCTATCACGGTAATATTTTATACCCATTTCACATTTACCTTTCCTTAAATGAGATATTAGATTGGAATGACCATTTGTGCAATTATATGGATCACCACTTTTATTGCATTTTGAATCCAAGCAATAATATAAAACTTTACTCTTTAAATCTCTTGAATAGTAAGATGATACCTTAGATGCATTTTCATACTCTATACTACTTAATTTGCGTTTTTTATTTGTTGATAATGGAGTACTAGTAAATGTATTGGTTAATGTTGGATTTGTTATTTTTTGTTGGCTTGGGGGTGATATTGGTTTTTTATGAAAATCATCAAGAGATTCACCTTGTTTTGGTGATCTATAATAGTTTTTTGTTGGTGATTTTATTGGTGATGAGTGCTCTAATGCAACAAAAAATGCAGAGTTTGAAAGGTGATTGCTTTCTTGTTAATTTTTGGGGAGATAACATTTTTGAAAGGTGATTGCTTTCTTGTTAATTTTTGGGGAGATAACATTATTATTGCCTATTTTATATATAAATGAAAGAAAAGAAAAAACGAAAGAAAAATGTTATTTAAAAATGGTTTTAAATATTAATTGCTATAAAAAATTTTTACATGTTTATATTTTAATTATCCGTTAGAAATATTTAAATATTTAAATATTTAATTCTTTTGGGGGTAGTAAAAAAATTACAAATATGTTAATATAAATAACTGTATCTTTTTTTTATTTTTTTATTTAAAAATATATTAAAAAGCATACCAACTAGGTGGTGAACAAATTTACAAATTGTATTTTTTATAATTTTTGACAGTTAACAGAAAATAAATAAATAAATAATAAAAAAAAAATTTTCATAATAATAAAAAAAAAAAATATATTATCAATGGCGCCATTAAATATTTAAAAATTATGTTGTGAAAAAGAAATTAATTATTATTTTCAAAAAAAAAAAAATAAAAAAAAATAAAAAATAAATTATTGTCAAATATAACTTTTATTATAAAAATTTTGTTGTATATTACATTTTTTTTAATAAAAAGTTGAATTCAGTGAAAACAAGCAAAAACACCTTTTATCTTGTTTTTTTGAGATTATTGCAAAAAAAAAAAAAAAAATAAAAAAACATCACAAAAAAAAAAAATTTTCAACTTTTTTCATGATTTTTGCAGATTTTTTAATAAAAAAAAAATTGTTTTTTATTGTTAATAATTTATAATTTTTTTATTTTATAATTTTTTTTTTATATTTTGAAAATTTATTATTATTTGAGTTTGATGTTAACAAAATCACTAATTAATATTGAAAAAAAAATGGATTTTTTTAAAAAATAATTCGGATTAATAAATAAAATTGTTGGACGGACGAGGATGGCTGAAAATTACACGGATCATCCAAATGTCGGATTAGGTAAAACACTACTTTATATCTATCTCTTTCTTTACTTTGTTTCTTTTCTTTTTTTTCTTTTCTTTCTTCATCACTATAATTCTAAGTCCTTATTTATCATCAATCACTTTTATTTTTTATTTTAAAATTTTTCTAATTTTATATAGAGTTTTACCTTATCCAACTTTTGGATGTCGATTGCAGTCAAAATTTTTATAATAAAAAGTTATATTTAGACAATAATATATCATTTTTTATTTTTTTTTTTTCACAACATAAATAAAATAAAATTGTTTTTTTCAACATAATTTAAAAAATATATTGGCACCGTTTAGGGTGAATGAAGATAAATTGTATTTTTTAAAATTTTTAACAGTTATCAGGAAATAAATAAATAAAAAAATAATAAAAATAATTTCACAATAAAAAAAAATATATCATCAAGTTTTTGAAAAAGATTAAAATAAAAAAATAAAAACAAAAAAAGCTCTCACTCGTTCGAGTTTTGTTGAATTATTGAAATATAGACTCAAATCGAATCATTGACGATTTTTTCATTAAAATACAATTAAATTGAAAGTAAATTGTTGTGAAATAATAATAAAAAAATGTTTAAAAAATAATTTATAATTATCAAAAATAACAAATAAAAAATAAAAAATAAAAAATAAAAAATAAATAAAAACAAAAAATTGGAAAAAACAAATTCTAAAAATAGACTTATTCTTGTGAATAATCAGTTAATGTGTGTTTGAATTTTTTTGAACCCTATTTTTATATTGTTTTTTTTTTTTTTTATTTTTTTGTTTTTTATTAATTTTAATTTATAAGTTTTTATTTTTTAAATCTAATTGTATCATGATTGGAGAATTAAAATGGAGATTTAATTGGTAAGATACAATACAACTATGTAAACTGTAATATTAAAAAAAAAAAAAAAAAAAAAAAAAAAACAATACAACTCTGATAATGAAGCATTCTCTCAAATATATTTACAATGTTGGTAACTACTCCATAGAGAATAGACTATGTGATTACTCTTGGATGATTACTTTCCTTCCAGAAATAATTACTCAATGTTTCATATTGTTTTTTTTTTTGAGTTTGTAATGAGAAAAAAAAAAAAAAAAAAGAAAAAAATCAACCTTAGTTTTTAAAAAAAATATAAATATAAATATAAATTATAAAAACAAAATTAGGATAATTTTTTTTTGGGAAAAAAAAAAAGAAAAAAAAAAGAAAGAGATTATTTTTTATTTATCAAAACAAATAATTATAAATGTGAAGTTCTCAAATTTTTTTTTTTTTTTTATTTTTTTTTTTTTTTTTTTTATCTTAAAATTCATAGATGAATTGTAGAATTAAAGATTTGTTCCTTTTTCTTTAATTCTATTTCTTCAAGTAATCTATTTACGAAATCTTCTCTTTCTTCATCATCTTTGATCTTTAATATATGAATGACAATCAATTCTATTAAATCTTCTTTTAATATCTTTTTAATTTGATTATTTTGTGAATAACTCTGTATTGAAATGTGTACAATTCTTTACACTACTGAATTCATCTAAACTACTATTATATATTGAACTTGATTCTATACTACTATTCGCTATTACTTTATTCGAAATAGTTAAATTCTTTATAAATAAATTACTAAATCTTTCATTATTTTTATTGTTTATCGTTGAGGTTTTAAATAAAAAAACTCCTATGATTATTATTATTATTATTATTATTATTATTATTATTATTATTATTATTATTATTATTATTATTATTTTGAAAAAAAAGAATCAAAACACAAATTTTATTTTTATAATTCATCTTTATTTTTAATATAATATTTTCAAACAATCTATTTTCTTTTTTTATTTATTTTTTTACAAAAACAAAAGAGTATTATTTAAAAGAGTTTTTAGCACGAGTTATTAATTTAAAATAAATTACACAACCAACAAGAGAACCAGCAGCAGCAACAGAACCAATAGTAATACCTGCAATTGCACCTCCTGATAATTTTGATGATTTATTGCCATCATTATCATTTGATGGTAGGGATGATTCAATCTCTTCAAAATTAACATCATGTTGGAATAAAGTTGAGCCTAATTGAAGATTTAATACTCCTGTGATTTCTTTTGAATTTGATTTTGAGTAGCATAATAAACAATCGGTACTATTGCTATTATTGTTTTCATTTGAAATTGATTTACTTGTATTACTGATAAAATAGTAAAATGTTTCATTTTGTAATACACTACATTGTAAATTACATGTGAGAGGTACATTACTTGATGAAAGTGTTATATTTGCATTAATATTTTGAATTTCTGGGAAACTGATACCACGAATTAATAATGAAATACCATCTTTATTATTTTTAATTGTTGATGGATAATCTGTAATGATTGGTGTCAAGTATGTTAATGTTACATTTGATAATATTAAATTTGATCCAATTAATACTGATACAATGAGTGGACTCTTTTTACTTCCTGCTCTAAATATTAATTTATTTTCATCTGAAATGATTACAGTTGTTGTTTCATTATTTGCCAATACTTTAACTTTGAATTCTTCATCATTTGTTAATAAATTCTTACCAGAAACTGTAATAATACCTCCACAACTCAATGTTTTATTATCTTTATTAATTATAGCATATATTACTGGTGGAAATGTTAAATTAAATTTTGATTCCATACTGACACCATCGAGAGTAATATTAATTTCTCCATTTTCATAAGATTCTAATATTTTGAATGTAAATTGATTATTATTCAATGATTGAATTTCTGATGTAATATAACTTCCATTGAATTGAACTTGAATTAATGTTGTTGAATTACCGAAATTACTACCATGAATTGTAATATTTGTTAAATCTTTAGAGAATGTACGAGATGTAATAATTGGTAATGCATATGAGAATGTGTTATTAAATGAGTATGAAATATACTTGAATGTGAATTGTTTATTTGTACCAGTACCATATGGTGTATTACATGTTGTTTGATAGAATTCTGATGTTGATGTTGATGATGGTATTGAACATTGGTTTTCTGGTAAACTTCCAACTATAATACTTGGTGTTGATTGAGTAACTGAACAATTGATATAATACAAATCTAGACTTAATGATCCATTGACTACTGATGGTCTATTGGCTACATTGATTGATAATGATGCTGATATTGAAAGTAAATTGACTGAAATATTATCACGAGTGAAATTAATATTAAATAAATTACATTTTAATGGTGGTAACGTAAATGTTAAACTCTTTTCATCTGATGATACTTGAATTTGTTTTACTGGTTTATTTACATTGATTCCATTGTCATATAATTGAATGATTGATACATTATTTGAACCAAGATTAATACCATTCAATGTAACGATACCATTTGAATATGATGCACTTGATAATTTTGGAATATTATATGTAAATGTTACACCAGTACTTATTGAACTACAACCATCGAAAATAACATTTACTGATAAATTTTTACCACCAACATTATTTACATCTAATTGACATTCTAATTCAGTTGTTGTTGATTTTATAAATTTACATTGTTGATCACCGATTGTAACTATTGGATTTAAAGTTGAATTTGTTGTTGTTGATAACTTTGAACCTTTTATAGTTACAATACCACCAATAAGATTTGATACTGATGTTACTGAAGTTACTGTTGCTGGGAAACAATAGATAAAATTCTTTTCAATTGAAATTTTATCCACAGTAATATTAATTGACATTGGACCAGGATCAACTCTACTAAAGTTATTCACTTGAATTTGTTTATGGTCTACTGTGATATTTAAACTTGTTTGTTGAATACCATCGAAATAAACTTTGAGCAAGGAAGTATCATTAAAAAAGTTATCACCATTTATTGTTAATACTGATTTTGATTTATCAGGTTTAATATCTGAAATTGATGGTGGTGCGTATGTATAATAATATAGGTTTTGACAACCATCATCGAAACAGAGAAAGTTTCTTCCTGAACCTGGAGTAAAAACAATGGTGATATTATTAACATCGAATGTTGGGTCAGAGAAATTACCTTTTACAACAAGGAATGGCTTCCCTAAATATGAATTTACGAT
Organism: Dictyostelium firmibasis; assembly: GCA_036169595.1. Taxonomy (NCBI): domain Eukaryota; phylum Evosea; class Eumycetozoa; order Dictyosteliales; family Dictyosteliaceae; genus Dictyostelium; species Dictyostelium firmibasis. The sequence continues at coordinate 6,966,558 of CM069765.1, read as the reverse complement.
AATATTTGGACCACCAGCAAATCTTAAATAACTTCCAGTAACTATTACATCACCTCCAGAAGTTGGCGGGAGTCTATTGAATTTAGAATTATATGGGGCCGGAAGACGATGTTCCAATAGAAAATTTGATTCACAATCTTCGGTAGAATTAGATACTTCTCTTGCACATACTTTACTCCAACCAGAGCTCCAAAATCTTGTTGGTGACTCTTCTGTAATGAATGTACAATATCTTGTTGTGTCCACCAAAACACAATCAAAATGGTTTGGCTTACTATCAAATTTTGGAGTAGTCTTATTTTGGTATAAAATAATTCTTGTATAGTATGCTGCCTTAATATCAAATAAAAGCACTATTGATGTTTCATTATACTGAATAGCTAATTTAATCGACAGTATTAGCAATAAAGAAATAATATTAAATAAAAAAATAAATATATAAATAATACCATAGGGAGCTGCACGTATATAGAGAGGATCATCAATAGACAGAGTTTTCATAAAAAATGAAAATATAAGTGTTATAAATAATGTTTTTTTACAAATCATCTATTTTCTTTTGAATTAAAATACAAATAAATTAAAAGTAAATTGTTGTGAAATAGTAAAAAAAAAAATATTTAAAAACATAAATTTTAAAAAAAAAAATAAAAACAATTAAAAAAAACAAAAAAAAAAAATTTAAAAAAATAAAAATAAAAACAAATTCTAGACTTATTCTTATGAATAATCAGTTAATGTGTGTTTGAAGGGGTTTAATTTTTTTTTGAAAGGCTTATTTTAAAAAAAAAAATTTTTTTGGAGGGGGTTGTTCCAAAACACTATTTTTATTTTTTTTTAAAAATTGAAAATTGGTCAAAAAAGGAAAAATTGTTTTTTTTTTTTTTTTTATTTTTTTTTTAATTTTTTATATTTTTTTTAACAATGTTGGTAACTACTCTTTAAAGAATAGGCTATGTGATTACTCTTGGTCAATTTTTTTCTTTCCAGAAATAAAACCATTTCCAGCAATACCTACAACTGGTGGGGACATTGAGATGATTATAACTTTCCCTGTAAGGCTGGAAGTATATTAAAAGATATTCGACTATCTGGAAGTATTAATACAGCAAATATTAGATTTAATAATGGAGCTGGAAAAAGCATTGAAAACGGTATAATAGAGGGCACACCAACACTTAGTAAAGGCCTTTTTACTGTTTTAGGAAGAAACCTTTCAATACCGTTATTAACGCCTCCAACAACAACTGTTCATTAGAGATAAAAAGAACTACGATTCAATTTTTACTTCCACCAGGATCAACTGTACTTAAGTTATTCACTTGAATTTGTTGATGGGCACTGTGTTATTTAAATTTGTTTGTTCGATACCATCGAAATAAACTTTAATCGTGTAATTGAATTTATAAAATTTATCACCATATGTTAATACTGATTTTGATTGGTCAGGTATAATTTCAAAAATTATTGGTGCGCAACAAATGTTGGGTTAGAGAAATTACCTTTTTCAGGAAAAGCTCCTCTAAATGAGCATATAATAGTATTTGGACCACCAACATATCTTAAATAACCGCCAGTTATTATTACATCACCTCCAGTTGTTGGTGGGAGTCTATTGAATTTAGTATTAGTTGAGGCTGAAAGATGATTATCTGTAAGCTTAATTGTTGTATCTTGGAGTAGTCTCATTTTGTATAATTAGCCCAAACATCAATAAAAACACAATTGATGTTTCATTAGACTGAATATCTAATTTAATGAACAGTGTTAGCAATAAAAAAATTATAATAAATAAAAAATAATAAAATAGTAAATAATGCTTTTTTTCATTAAAATTACTTACCTTTTTCCCAATTGAAAATTATTTATACATAAAAATAAATAAATCTATTTTAAAAATAAAAGAGAAATAACAACGTCGTGTGAAGAATTCTTTAGGTCGAATATATAACCTTAAACCAGGTGGTAAAAAGTTGTGGGGAATACGTCAATCCACCTTGGTGGACGAGGAATTAATACCCCAAAATTCATCACAAAACTGAATATTTGGGTTTTAGATAGTTATATATGTACAATAACTAAATGTATCACAACCAATGCTCTGGTGAAAACAGTATCATCGTCAACGTGAAGGACGATAAGGCTTATTTACCTCCCTTTACATCCCACTCATGATGAATCTGTGAACACCGACCCTCCAATGGAATTATAAATTCCACCCCTAATGATCCATGATAGCCCCACTATCTACAGATCTTCGGAATAATACCCCCACTTCATCCTCGTTTAAGATTATACATTCTGAACCCAACACACAATCAGATGCTACACTATTTTATTTATTTTTTTAAAAAAAGATTGAGGTTTATTTTATATAAATACATATATGGTAAAAAAGTCTGTGATAAAATTACAAATTTTTTTATTTCATATAATTAATATATTTATAATTATTATTATATAAATATTAATATTATTTGTTAAATATTTAAATTAAATAATTACTTTTTTATAATAATTCATAACACTTGTTTACTTTAAATAAATAAAATTTAGGAAAAAAAAAAAAATTTTAAATTAAAAAATAAAAAAATTTAAATTAAAAAAAAAAATTTTAAATTAAAAAATAAAAAAATTTAAATTGAAAAAAATCTGTTTAATAAAAAAAAAATGATTTTAATTCATAACACTTGCTTAAAAAAAATCTATTTAATAATAATTTATAACACTTGTTTACTTGAATAAATAAATTAAATTTTGAGAAAAAAAAAAAATTTAAATTAAAAAAAAATATTTTTTTTTGATGACAATCAATAATCTTCAAATGATTTTAAGAAATCGTAATTTGCTTCATTTAAAGAAAATTTTTTTATTAAATATGAGATTCTTTGTTATGGGTTGTATTGTAAAAAAATAAATAATAATATAATAATTGTTATCCGTTAAAAAATATAATAATTGTTATCCTTTATGCTATCAAAGAACCATTCCAATGTAACTAATTTTTTTAAAATGTCACTGAATTTGGGTTGTGGTCTAACCAAACACAAGCAATAGTGAACAACTTCTCTAGATTTAATTTCTTTGTAATTTTTTAATCTGCCACTAAATTCTCCAATATCTTGGTTTACATTTTTAAAAATTCATCCTTAGATTTTATTTGATTAGCATAAAAATAATTTTTTTATTTTTTTTTTACAACTTACGGCTTTAAATAAGTGGCCGAAAGTATCCCTAATGAATTGGTTATTCTCGAGTTCTAAAACTTCTTATGGGAAAAGATCTTCAATGTTTGGATAGACCAAAAAAGTTTTCTTACTAAATATCTTTTAAAAACTAATTGGAACCTATTAAAAATAAAAGAGAATGTTAATAAAATATTAAAAGAAAATAAAAAAAAACTATAGAATCTTACCATTTGACCTTTTATGATAGATTTTTCACTAATAACGATGAATACTCTATTACGATAATAATTTAAACGCAATTCACGAGGGAAAAATGCATTTTAATTTTTGACAAAGTTTGAAAAGATTGAAATTATAAAAAATAAAATATGTATATGAAAAGAGTAAAAAAAAAAATTTTAAAAAGAAAAAAATTTATAAAAAAATAAAACTAAATAAAACTAATTAAAAATAGTTTAGAACTGCACGTTGAGAGAGAGTTTTTATAAAAAATGAAAATAAAAGTGTTACAAATAATATTTTTTTGCAAAAAAATACAAATAAATTAAAAGTAAATTGTTGTGAAATAATAAAAAAAAAAAATGTTAAAAAACATAAATTTTGGATAACAAAAATAAAAAATGAAAACAATTAAAAAATAAAATATAAAAACAAAAAATTGAAAAAACAAATTTTTATTCTTGTGAATAATAAGTTAATGTGTGTTTGAAATTTTTTAATTTTTTTTTTTCAATACAATCCAAATCTATAATTTAAACAATATTATCTCTCTACTATATCTCTATATCTCTATATCTTCTCTTTCTTTCTTTCTTCATCACTATAATTCTAACTCCCTATTTATCATCAATCCCTTTTGTTTTTTAAAATATACTTTTATAATTTTATCTTCATTCATAGTAAACTAATAAATAAATAAAAATAAAGAATATTATATATAAATACTCAATGTTTCATATTGTTTTTTTTTTGAGTTTGTTATAAGAAAAAAAAAAAAAAAATCAACCAAAGTTTTTTAAAAAAATAAAAAATAAAAAATAAAAAATAAAGTAAAAATAAAAATAAAAATAAAAATAAAAATAAAAATAAAAATTAAAAAAACAAAATTAAGATATTTTTTCTTGGGGAAAAAAAAAAAGAAAGAGATTATTTTATTTATCCTCAGTATTCTTACTACCAGGATGGCGATTTATATATTTCGTAATATCTTAAACTTTGTTGTATAAGATAAATAAATTAAAAATAAAAAAATATAAAATATAAAAAAAATAAAAAAAATAAAAATTTGAGAACATCACATTTATAATTATTTGTTTTAATTAAATCTATGAATTTTAAGATAAATAAAAAAAAAAAAAATAAAAAAAATATCATCAAGTGTGTGCTCTGTGGTTATTTTTATGAGAATAAAAAATTCAACTACACTCTATAAAATAAAAAATTAAATTAAAAATTAGATTATATAAAAAAAAGAATAACTAAAAGTAATTATACAAATATATTCAATAGGTATTTCCAAGACTTCATGAATTAATTAATTTTTGACTTAAATCTGTAGTCACTTATGAATTTTTGAAATATTTAGTTTGCTATTTAAAAAAACATTTTTTGATATTTGCACCTTTTTTTTCGGATTTTTTATTAGATTTTTGATCAAATAAAAACAAAAAAAATAAAAAATTAAAAAAAAATTGAGAAAAGTTTTCAAAAAAGAAAAAAATAAAAATAAAATAAAAAAATTTTAATTTTTTATTTTTTTAATTTTAACTTTTTTTTCCATAATCAAAAAAAAAAAAAAAAAAAAAAAAAAAAAAAAAATTTCCACACACAAATAAATTATTAAATATATAAAAAAATGGGAAGAAAAATAAATTATCCATCAATTAATATTGATTCTAAAAATCTTGCTAATGTTAGTAGTGGCGAAGCCTGTGCTTCTTTCTTTGTTGGTGAAGGTGCAACTAGTGATGCTTCTTCCGTTGATATTTTCTTTCAAGGTGTCTCTACTGAAGATTCCAGTGCCAGTACCACACCTACCCCTATCACTATTTCAACTACCACTTCTTCAGTCAAGAAGAGAGGCAGACCAACCAAAAAGTCTCCAGATCGTTGTTTTGCTTGCAAAATAACCAATTCTCCATATTGGAGAAAAAGTTTAGAAGGTAATTCAGTCGTTGATCTCTGTAATTCTTGTGGTTTAGATTACATAAAAAAGTACAGAAAAGAAAAATTTTCAAAAGAAAGAAATAGTATGAACAACATTTTGAACTAGTCTTCCAAAAATGAATAGTTTATTAATATAAAAAATACATTAAAAATAAATTATTCTCTATGTATATGTATATTTATTTTCAAAAGATTTGTGCCAATAGCAAAAATACATTAGATATTTAAATTTTTGATTTTTTTTATATTTATTTATTTATTTATTTTTTTATTTATTAATTAATTTATTTAATTATTTGTTGTTTTTTATTAGTTTCAATTTAAAAAAAAAGTTTATCTTCGATTGTAAATTAAAAAAATTAATATTTAATAATTGATATTAATTTTTAAAATAGATTTATGTACAGAAAGATCTCTTACCAAAAATGTAATTAAACAAAAAAATTTATATTTTTTATTTTTTTTTATTTTTAATTTTTTTTTGCGAATTAACAAGTTTATGAATGGGGTAATGAATACAGCATATATCGCATCTCTTTAGATTGGAACTCAATTAAAGATAGAAAATGGTATGTTCGACCATGTAGTGCAGTTTGATCCGATGGAATTTATGAAGGTTTTGATTGAGCCGCAAATACAATCAACAAAAAATATTTTCAAAAAAAATTAGTCATTAAACAATACAGATTACACTTCAACCAATAACTTCTCTAACATTACCATCAAAGACCCAATATTAGTAGAAATAATATTAACTACGGAAAATTTAACATTACCACCATTAATCTATGACATCATAAATAAAGATAATAAACATTAAGTTTTGTTTTTTTTTTTCAACCCAAGTATGACTTAATGGTGATAATGTGGATTTAAACTTGTTATTAATAACAAGGCATGAGAGTTAATGATTCAATATATCAATGTACTGAGCTTTACGAAAGTATTTTGTTTATCTGTTATCTCTTTTTATTTCCGTCATCTGGTGTTAGTTTGTGAAGATGATTCTGATGGATTAATTTATTTTTATTATTATTCTTATTATTATTTTGATTGTTGTCAACATTATTATTATTATTATTATTATTATTATTATTATTATTATTATTATTATTATTATTATTATTATTATTATTATTATTATTATTATTATTATTATTATTATTATTATTATTATTATTATTATTATTATTATTATTATTATTATTATTATTAAATTATTATTTTGACAGATGAATTAATAATTTACGTTTGCAAAATTGCCAAAATCTATTCATTTGGTAATCAATGTGCTAAAAAACCAGATAGAATATTTTCTATGGTTTCAAAAAGAGATCAACATATTCCCTCTCATTAAACGAAGAACATAATGAATTCTACAACAATACGATCAATCAAAATCTATAAATTAATCCATATTATCTCTCTGCTCTATCTTTCTTCATCACTATAATTCTAACTCCCTACCCTTTTATTATATATATATATATAATCATAATTTTATCTTCGTTCATAGTAAAAATAATAAAAATAAACAATTATTACAGTGATGAGAAAAAAAAAAAATCAAATTAAAATTTAAAAAAAAATACTATAAAAAAAAATTAAAAAAAAAAATATCTCCATTCATCGAATTTGGTACTCCATTTTTTTTATTTTTTTTATTTTTTTTATTTTTTTTTTTTTTTTTGAAAAAGTGCACTTTTTTTTTTCTTCATTTTTTTTCTTCATTTTTTTTTTTATTTTAAATCTGTATTTGTTATTTGTTTATTATTCATGGATATAAAATAGTAGCATTAATTAAACTATGAAAAAGTTATTGAGTTGAATATTAGATGAAAATTAGAATCGATTTTAACAAAAATTGTAAAGTGACCCTCAAAATAATCTTTACACAAGATGATGGAAATTAAAAGAGACCATAATTTTAATAGAAATTAAAATCAAACAAATATAATAGATAATTATTGAGACAAGAAACAAACAAGCACTCTGATAAAGACAATAGCGCCATTAACAGCCAAAGAGCTGACAATCTCAAAAACCAATACAACTAATATCTATCATGACCATCATACAGACCACAACCAACCAATCACCGTCAACATCACAATTACTTCACTAAATAGTGATACTCCAATCCCCAGATTTACGTATTGAGATTGCATAAACTCTTCCATCTTGATATTGATAACAAGAGGTTTAAATTTCACAATATGACAGCGAAAAAAAATAATAAAAAAAACAATAAAACAATCATATATTAATACAAAAAAATTGGAAAAAAAAAATTCAAAACACAAATTTTATTTTTATAATTCATCTTTATTTATAATATAATATTTTCAAACAATCTATTTTCTTTCATTTTTTCTTTTTTTTTTATCATAAAATTCATAGATTTAATTAAAATTTACAAATTTGTCATCAATTGTGTGATTTGTATTTTTTTGAGAACAAAAAATTCAACAACCAATTAAAAATTAACTTTATTAAGTTATTTAATTTAAAATAAAAAAAATTAGATTTAAAAAAAAAAAAGAATAACTAATTATACAATTAAATTAACTAATTTTCAAATAAAAGCAAAATAAAATTAAAAAATTTAAAATGAAAATTAATATGAAAAGGTTTATACATTTCACTTTCTAAATTTGATTGTGATAAATTATTATTGCCTAGAAAGATTTTGATTAGGTGTAAAAATTAAAACCCACAAAAACAATAACAAAACAATAACAAACAATAACTTGGCAATATAATGAAAAAGTACAAAAGAAAAAAGAATAAAACACATCTTTATTTATGATATATATTTTCAAACAATCTATTTTATATTTTGTTTTTTATTTTTTAGCATGGGTTATTAATTTAAAATAAACCACACAACCAACAAGAGCACCAGCAGCGGCAACAGAACAAATAGTAATACCTGCAATTGCACCTCCTGATAATTTTGATGATTTTAGAATATGTTTTATCAAGTAAACATGATTTTTAAAAAAGAAAAGAAAGGGTCAACTATTTTTTAATTCTAAAAATAAAATATCAATATCATTGTCATTGTTTTTTTGTAATTTTTATTTAAAATAAAAGTTAACAAACATATTAAATTTGTTTTTTTAAATTTATCTATCTTTATGATTTTAAAATTAGTATTAAAATTTCATTTTGTTTTATAGTTAATTATAAACTTTTTTAAAAGTTACAAAGCGAGTATTTTTTTTTTTTTTTTTTTTTTTTTGTGATATTACATATTTTATTTAAATAAATTTTTTTTTTCTTAATTTGAAATTTAAGAATCCTCTCTGTGACTTTTATGGAAGTATTCAACCATAACAATCAAAATTATTGAAATTAAAATTATTACTATTATAGCCAAACAAAATAAAACTAATGAAGCAATACTAAATGCTCTGGCAATTTTATTCTCACTTTTAAAATTGATAACAACATTTACTCTATTTTTTTAAAAATAAAAAATTATCATGGTTAGAACCAAAATAAATATAAATATGTTAATGAATATAAATAATAATATTAAAAATACCAACATCCATGGAATTAAAAGTAAAAATCCCAATAAAAATAATAAAATTGAAGTTTTATTTGAAAAATCTTCATTTTGATTATCTTCAACCTTTAAAGGTTGGAAATTGTTTGAGAAAGATGGGAATTCAGTACCTTTGTCATACATTGGAACGAATTGACCGTTATTGTTCTTATTATTACTTTCAATGTCATTAGTTATTGTCATTTTGATTAAAATAGTTTATATTTTAATTTCTTTTTGATTTTTTTTTTAAAATTAAAAAAAGTTTTTATTTAATAAATAATAATAATATTTAAAAAAAAAAAAAAATTTAAATAGAAAAAACAAGTCATATAATTTAATATATTAAAATAATATGAAAATTTTAAATTTTTGTGATTTTCAAGTTCCTAAGAAAATGTTATATATGTAGTTAAAAAAAACAAATAAAAATAAAAAATTTGTAAGAAAAGTGTGGTTATTTTTTTTATTTTTAGGGCATTCTTCACTCATTAGGATTTTTAATATACTGCAAGTATCCATTTTTTATCTTGGGAATTTATTATTATGATTTATTTATTTATTATTTTTTAATTTATTTAAATTCCAAATTTTTTTTGTAATATAAATAAAAGATATTTCAAAATTATTATTTTATTTTTTAATTTTTTTTTTGATTTTTTTTCGATTTTTTTTTTTTTTTTTTCATTTACATTTTCCAAGCAACAGATACCAATTCAGTCTAGAATTATAACAACACAAAAATAAACTCTGTTCACCTTTTTATTGAAATAAAGATTCAACAGAAATTGCATAATTATAATAATAATAATAATAATAATAATAATAATAATAATAGTAATAATAATAATAATAGCAATATTTAAAGAAAATATGTGTTTAGCTCAGACTTTTGATTAAAAACAAAATTCATCACACCATGTAAACAAGCATATAATAACCACATAAAATCTTACACAAAATAAAAACTATCTTTCCACCAATAATCCAACATCACTACCCTCTACCTTGACCACCTTATTTACCACTATCAACGTTACCTACAAATAATCATGATCATACAATTAAAGTAAAGCTAGTTTAAATCAAACAATGAATTATACAATAAAATTACCGATTTCACAAATTATTATATTTGTTGATGGGCACACATGTTTTCCATCACTTAACACCAGGTTTCAATTGAATAGGTAAGATTTCACTTATCATAATAATATCAGAAGCTATAAAAAGAAAGAAAGGTGGTGTGAATAGTTTCAGTATTTGATTTTGTTGGGAAAAAAAAAAAAAAAAGTAATTTGGAAAATCTAATATTTATTTTTAGACACAAGATCCAAACACTTTTTTTATTACTATTCAAAGGAATATAAAACAAATATTGAAAAGAAAAAAATAAGAAGAAAAAAAAAAAATGCCACTATTATTTATATTTTAGCACACAGCCACTGTGGGGTGGGTTTCTTCAAATTTTGGAATGATGTTTGTGATGACATGTTACATTTTTTTTTATAAAATTTTTTAATTTCTTTTTTTTTTTTTTTGTTATAAATTTTTTTTTTAAATTGTTGTAATATAAGGACAGAAGCTATAAAATGGATTCAATATTAAACAATAAAAATAAAAATAAAAATAAAAATAAAAATAAAAATAAAAATAAAAATAAAAATTAAAATAAAAATAAAAACGATAAAAATAATAATATTATTGTGGATAATAAAAATAATAAAAATAATAATAATAATAATAATAATAATAATAATAATAATAATAATAATAATAATAATAATAATAATAATAATAATAATAATAATAATAATAATAATAATAATAATAATAATAATAATAATAATAATAATAATAATAATAATAATAATAATAATAATAATAATAATAATAATGATAACAATAATAATAGTAATGATGGTAGTAGTAATAATAATAATGATATTATTATTATTAAAAATATTCTTAATAGTATCATGAATAATAATTATAAAATATTAACACCTGAAAGTTTTTTTGAAACATATCCAAACATATTGTAAATTTTTTTTCATTTTTTTATTTATTTTATATATATTAATGTTTTATTTTTTATTTTTTATTTATACAATATTGTATAATAAATTTAATTATTTAGGTACTACATAAAATATCTTAATTATAATATAAATTATATAGATATTCTAGAGAAAGATAAAAATTTTTATAAAAAAAGAGATTACTTTGGTAGAAATTATTTGTTTTACTTTTGTAAATACTATCGGAATACAGATTTCAAAGAACCTCTTTCTGTATTTGCTTTTACTGATGGTTTGGAGCTTTATAAAGATTGTGATGGTAATGATGCATTTTGTTATTTGACCAAAAACCAAGATGTGGGTTTTCAAATGATGGCATTTTTAATGTTAATGATGCGATTACTACCATTAGATATTAAGCAATTTCTTTGGAATTGTCATCACCACAAAAGACCTGAAATGGCAAAATTTTTAATTAAATTTTTTGACCTCTCAATTGATTGGGATGCCATATCAGCTTTAATAACTTCTGTAGAAACCAAAGTAGTTATTGTTTCTGACCCAGATCAAAATAATAATTATTCAGGACTTGATCAAGTTGACTAGATTGTAATTTGTATATTCTTTAAATGGAAACAACTTAATATTAAATTTTTATTCTTTTTGTATTATGGTTAAAATTTTTTTTAATATAATAAATAAAAAACTTAACAAATAATTTAATATCTTAACAATTATTTATAAAATTAAATATTTTTTTTATTTATTGCTATTATTCATTTTTTGGATTTTTTTTTTTACAAAGACCTAAGAGTATTATTTAAAAGAGTTTTTTTAAATTTAAAATAAACCACAACAAGAGCACCAGCAGCAACAGAACCAATAGTAATACCTGCAATTGCACCTCCTGATAATTTTGATGATTTATTGCCATCATCATCATCATTTGATGGTAACAATGATTCAATCTCTTCAATATTAACGTCATGTTGGAATAAAGTTGAGCCTAATTGAAGATTTAATACTCCTGTGATTTCTTTTGAATTTGATTTTGAATAGCATGATAAACAATCGGTATTATTGATGTTATTGTTTTCATTTGAAATTGATTTATTTGTATTACTGATATAATAGTAAAATGTTTCATTTTGTAATACACTGCATTGTAAATTAAATGTGAGAGGTACATTACTTGATGAAAGTGTTATAATTGCATTGATAAATTCAATTTCTGGGAAACTGATACCACGAATTAATAATGAAATACCATCTTTATTATTATTAATTGTTGATGGATAATCTGTAATGATTGGTGTAAAGTTTATTAATATTACATTTGATATAATTAAATTTGATCCAATAATACTGACATTGAGTGGACTTCGCTCTCCCATAGGCATTAAAATAATCTTAATAAGTTTTAAAGCATAAGTGAATGATAAACCATCACTGTCTCTAAATGAACCACATGTAAGACCATCAAAACCTGGAAATGGAACATCTCTACCATCAGAATCGACAGTTCTCATAAAGACACCATTGATTATTAAAGGTCAGCGGTTTTATCAAATTTTAAAACTTGACCAGGAGTGATTGTTCCCATATACACCAATTGGTTCGTTTGTTGCTAACTTCGCTCTCCCATATATTACTTCAGTGCAACAAAATAATGATGGTATGTACATTCCTACTAAATGGTAATAATTTAGGTGAATTGGTTAAAGATTCACTTTAAATTCACATGGTAGTTGAATAAATGGTACAGTTATAAGAAATGTACATACCTCTGCAATATTTGGGTTCGTAGATGGTAAAAAGCTTAATTCCAACTTGGCATTTCTTTCTTTTCTTTCTTTCTTCATCATTGATATTTATCATTGATCCCTTTTATTTAAAATGTACTTTTATAATTTTTTCTTCATTCATAGTAAACTAATAAATAAATAAATAAAAACAATATTATATATAAAAATTAATTAATCAATGTTTTTTTTTTTTTTTTTTGAGCTCGCAATACAACCAAAGTTTTGAAAAAAATAAAAATAAAGATAAAAATTAAAATTAAAATTAAAAATATTAAAAAACAAAACTAAGATATTGTATTTCGGGGAGAAAAAGAAAGAGATTATTTTTATTAATCCTCAAAACAAATAATTAAAATTTTAAGAAGTTCCGCTTAATTCCACCTTAATAAATTATAAAAAAAATTATATATATGTGAAGTTCTATAATTATTTTTTTTTTTTTTTTTTTTATTTTATTATATTTTATTTATCTTAAAATTCATGAATCTAGATTTAAAAATTATAATTTACAAAATTGTAATCAGTTGTGCTTTGTGGCTATTTTTAAGAAAAAAAAAAATTCAACCACACTCTAAAAATAAAAAATTAAAAAAAAAATCAATTTAAATAATTATCACTGGTCAAAAAATATACCCCAAAGGTTGCACAAAAAATATACCCCCTAAATCACACACTAATAATTTTGTAAATTATAATAATTAAATCTATGAATTTTGAGATAATAAAAAAAAAAAAAAAAAAAAATTTAAAAAAAAAATATTTAAAAAAAAAAAACTGATTTGCGAACTTCACATTTATTGTTTACAAATTGTTATTATTTTGATTAATAATTATTTGTATTTTATTTTTTAAATTTATTTATTTATTTATATTAATACATTTTTAAAATAAATATAATGGAGCTGGGATGTTAAGGTGGAATTAAGAGGAACTTCTTAAATTTATAATTTTTTATTTTGGTGATAAATAAAAACAATTTCTCTATTTTATTTTTTTTTTTTCCCAAAATAAAATATCTTAATTTCGTTTTTTTTTTTTTTTTTTAATTTTTATTTATTTTTTTTTTCTCAATCCATTTTTTTTATTTCTCATTGCAAAAAAACAAATATAAAATATTGAGTAATTATTTATATATAATATTGTTTATTTTTATTTATTTATTAGTTACTCTGAATGAAGAAAAAATTATAAAAGTACATTTTAAAAATATAAAACAGAGATTAATGAGAAGAAAAAAAAGAAAGAAAGAAATAGAGATAGAGTAGAAGATAAATAGATTGATTTGTAGAAGATTGGATATTGAATTGGATTGATTAGGATTGGAGGTGGATTGTTGTAGAATTATTCATTATGTTCTTTGAAACAACGTTTAATGAGAGGGAGTCTTGCTAATCTCTTTTTGAATCCATAGAAAAAACTTCTATCTGGTTTTTTAGCACGTTGATTACCAAATGAATAGACTTTAGCGATTTCATCGGCATATTTTGCTCGAACTTGCAAACGTAGATTATCAATTGATCTAAATGCCCTTCTAGCTCTTCTCTCTTCAATATAGCTTTCAATCTCTGATTTAACGCCAAAGTAAATCATTGCTAATAATATTGCAAATGCAACAATACCAATATACATTTCATTTGGGAATCCACTTGATTCTTTTTTATTATATACAGTGGGAGTTTCATCTATATTTAAATAGTATTAATAACAATAAATTAATATATTATAAAATAATAATAATAATAATAATAATAATAATAATAATAATAATAATAATAATAATAATAATAATAATAATAATAATAATAATAATAATAATAATAATAATAATAATAATAATAATAATAATAATAATAATAATAATAATAATAATAATAATAATAATAATAATAATAATAATAATAATAATAATAATAATAATAATAATAATAATAATAATAATAATAATAATAATAATAATAATAATAATAATAATAATAATAATAATAATAAAACCTACATTTAAATTGGAAAATTGCAGCAATAAAGTATTGACCATCAACAGATATACTAATATTGAATTTAGTATTGGAATAGTTGTATTTTAACATTTCATCATAGTTAGAGACATTACAAGTTAAACTTGAATAGGTGTGGATGTTGATTTCAGGTTGAGTGCATGGTTTACCATCAATTAGGACCTCAGTATTTGCATCACCAAACGATGTTCCATAGATAGTGATTAAAGCAGTTTGATCGATTTCAGATACATTTGTAATGGTGGGTGGTGCATATGTATAGTATTTATTACCATCGATCTTTTCAGCAACAGAGTTTGAACTTGTGATAACCAAGAGCTTCTTACCAGATGTGTAGTATGGTGAAAGTGATTTAAGGTTTGGTAAAACCTTACATTTAATGGTTGATTCATCAATGTAGGTGATGTTACATGGTACTTTTCCAATTGTAACTCTTGTGGAATCTAGAGTGTAATTATAAAAGTAATGACCATTTATTGTAATCATTCCACCACCACACGGCACTACAGGATTTGTATTCTCAATAACAGGCTTCACACTAAATGGACCAGTAATATTACTCACTTGATTACCAAGTTCGAATATATAGCTAGCAGTCTTTTTACCATCTACAGGGTACCCAAATATCGCAAAGGTATGTGCACTTCTTATAACTGTACCATTTATTCTACTACCATCTGAATTAATAATGGTTATGATTGAATCTTTAACCGATTCACCTAAATTATTACCATTGAGTAGGAATGTACCATCATTATTTTGTTGCATTGAAGTAATTGATGGGGGAGCGAAGTTAACAACAAACGAACCAATTAGTGTATAGACATTATAGTAGACTTTTATAGTATTGTTTAAACCGAAGCCAGGTTTTAAAGCACAAGTGAATGATAAACCATCACCATCTCTAAATGAACCACATGTAAGACCATCAGGACCAGAAGCTGAAAATGGAACATCTCTACCATCAGAATCGACAGTTCTCATAAAGACACCATTGATTACTATTGGATCACCGGTTGTATCAGATTTTAAAACTTGACCAGGAGTGATGGTAGGAATAATCTTAAAATTATATCTTGGAGATTCGAATGACGCTTCATTTCCATTACTAACGATGAGTGACATAAAACCAGGTTGAGCATTTTTTGGTAGGTTTACAGTAATAGAGTTATTATCTTTAATAAAGAATCCAATGTCTACCAATGGCATACTGGTTCTTAAAGGAAGAGTGGTATAAATATTACTCTTATCTGTACTATTTATTACTTTAATACCAGCGACACCACCAAAATATACACCGGATACATCGAAAACTGTTGTAGTACCCTGTTGGCTAACACTTTGAATCAATGGAAGATCATAGGATATTTTAATTATATTGGTTGTGTATTTATCACCAAACTATAATAAATAATTAAAAGTTTCAAAAAAACATTGATAATTAATTATTTGCAATTTTATTTTGCGTAAATGTTTTTTACTTACTTTAATATACAGAGGAACATCATAACCAACGGAACCAGAGTTTTTACGAGTTGGAAGAGTGCACACTATAGATGTTGAAAGACCAGTTTCGAAGCAATTAATAGTTTTATTATTAAAAGAACCAACAACTTGATTATTTGGTCTAAGATTGGTTCCTTTGAATGTCATGTTACCACCATTATCATTGAGTACTCCTTCCATTCCACTGAGCGTTGGAAAATATTGGTAAGAGTAGGTTTTTGAATTCATATTACATATTGTTACAATAATTGTCCAATTGCCTTGGAATCTTGCTTCGAATATTGAAAATACAACAGTGGAGTGATTATCATTAGGGGTGGCTGTTAGGAAAATATTTATGTTTTCAATGTTGTTGGAGACATTAATAGCGGTATCGAAAAGGTTTCTTCCTGAAACAGTAAAAAGGCCTTCACTAAGTGTTGGTGTACCCTCTATTGTACCGTTTTGATAAGAGGCTCTGTAAAGAAGTGAACCTGTAGGAAAGCTATATATATTAAAACTTCCACATCCTCGAGGCACTGTTACAATGGCTTTGCCAGTTTCATTATTAAATCCAATACCCACTCTATTACTTTGATTTAGTAGTAGAATTTCTTTTAACATAACTTCAGAGGTACAGGGAAAGTTAAAAACAAATTCAATGTCCCCACCAGTTGTAGGTATTGCTGGAAATGGTTCTATTTCTGGAAAGAAAGTAATAAACACAGAGTAATCACATAGTCTATTCTTTAAAGAGTAATTACCAAAATTGTAAATATATTTGAAAACACCTACATCGGGGTTTGTGGTATATGGGACATTATATACTTTTGATTCATAACCAAAAAGAGAGAATTCTTCCTTATTAGAGTTGCATAGTAAATTATCAATTTTATTTCCTTTTTCTGATGGTAACTGACAAAAAGATTTAGAAAATAAAACCTTATAAATTAAAATTAATAAAATACACATATATTTTACTTTCATTTTTTATTATTAATATTTAAATTTTAAAACAATCAAATTAAAAGTTAAATAAAAAAAAAAAATTTAAAAAAAAAAAATAGTGTTTTGAAATAACCCCCCTTCAAAAAAAAAAAAATAATTTTGAAATAACCCTTTCAAAAAAAAATAAAATTAATTTTGAAATAACCCTTTCAAAAAAAAATAAAAATAATTTTGAAATAACCCTTTCAAAAAAAAATTAAACCCCACTCAACACACATTAACTGATTATAATAATAGAATAAGCCTATTTTTAGAATTTGTTTTTTTTTAATTTTTTGTTTTTTTAATTCCATTTATTTTTTTGGCTGTTTAAAAATTATTTTTTTAACATTTTTTTTTTATTATTATTTCACACAACAATTTACTTTTAATTTATTTGTATTTTAATTCAAAAGAAAATAGATGATTTGCAAAAAAATATTATTAATAACACTTTTATTTTCATTTTTTATGAAAACTCTCTCTAAGGTAGAGGCATCCCCCTTTGGTATTTATTTATTTTTATTTTTTTATTTAATATTATTTCTTTATTGCTTATACTGTTCATTAAATTAGCTGTTCAGTCTAATGAAACTTCAATAGTGTTTATATTTGAAAGTAAGGGAGCATACTATACCAGAATTATTTTCTACGAAAATGTGACTACTCCAAGATCTGACAGTAAGCCAAATCATTTTGATTGTGTTTTGGTGGACACATGGAGATATTGCACATTCATTACAGAAGAGTCACCTACAAGATTATGGGGCTCTGGCTCGAGTAGAGCATGTGCAAGAACGCCATCTAATTCTACAGAAGATTGTACATCAACTTATCTTATTCGTAATCGTCTTCCAGCCTCAACTAATACTAAACTCAACAGACTCCCACCAACATCTGGAGGTGAAGTAATAATAACTGGCGGTTATTTAAGATTTGCTGGTGGTCCAAATACTCTTCTATGCTCATATTTAGGAGGCATTCCTGTAAAAGGTAATTTCTCTGACCCAACATTCGATGTTAATAATATCACCGTTGATTTTACTCCAGGTTCAGGAAAAAACTTTCTCTGTTTCGATGATGGTTGCATAAACAGATATTATTTTACATACGCACCACCAACAATTTCAGAAATTATACTTGATCAATCAAAATCGGTATTAACAATAAATGGTGATAACTTTTTTATGTATAGCTCCATGGTTCAAGTTTATTTCGATGGTATTCAACAAACAGATTTAAATATCACAGTAGACCATACACAAATTCAAGTGAATAACTTTAGTAGAGTTGATCCTGGTCCAATGTCAATTAATATTACTGTAGATTATGTTCAAATGGAAAAGAATTATATCTATTGTTTCCCAGCAACAGTAACATCAGTAACATCAGTATCAAATCTTATTGGTGGTATTGTAACTATTAAAGGTTCAAAGTTATCAGCAACAAATTCAACTTTAATTCCAACAATTACAATCGGTGACCAACAGTGTAAATTTATAAAATCAACAAAAACTGAATTAGAATGTCAATTAGATGCAAATCATGTTGGTGGTAAAAATTTATCAGTAAATGTTATTTTCAATGGTTGTAGTTCAATAAGTACTGGTGTAACATTTACATATAATATTCCAAAACTATCAAGTGCATCATATTCAAATGGTATCGTTACACTAAATGGTATTAATCTTGGTTCAAATGATGTATCAATCATTCAAATATATGGCAATGGAATCGATGTAAATAAACAAATTAAAAAAATTCAAGTATCATCAGATGAAAAGAGTTTAACATTTACATTACCACCATTAAAATGTAATTTATTTAATATTAATTTCACTCGTGATAATATTTCAGTCAGTTTACTTTCAATATCAGCATCGTTATCAATTAATATAGCCAATAGACCATCAGTAGTTAATGGATCATTAAATATAGATTTGTATTATATCAATTGTTCAGCTATTCAATCAATACCAAGTATTATAATTGGAAGTTTATCAGCAAATCAATGTTCAATACCATCAACATCAACCTCAGAATTCTATCAAACAACATGTAATACACCATATGGTACTGGTACAAATAAACAATTTACATTCAAGTATAGTTCATACTCAA
The DNA here is from genome assembly GCA_036169595.1 of Dictyostelium firmibasis. NCBI lineage: Eukaryota > Evosea > Eumycetozoa > Dictyosteliales > Dictyosteliaceae > Dictyostelium > Dictyostelium firmibasis. Next base: position 6,947,217 of record CM069765.1, on the reverse strand, counting down.
TTAATAACACATTCTCATATGCATCGCCAATTATTACATCTCGTACATTCTCTAAAGATTTAACAAATGTTACAATTCATGGTAGTAATTTCGGTAATTCAACAACATTAATTCAAGTTCAATTCAATGGAAGTGATATTACATCAGAAATTCAATCATTGAATAATAATCAATTTACATTCAAAAGATTAGAATCATATGAAAATGGAGTAATTAATATTACTGTCGATGGTGTCAATATGGAATCACAATTTAATTTAACATTTCCACCAGTATTATATGCTATCGTAAATAAAGATAATAAAACATTAAGTTGTGGAGGTATTATTACAGTTTCTGGTAAGAATTTATTAACAAATGATGAAGAATTCAAAGTTAAAGTATTGGCAAATAATGAAACAACAACTGTAATCGTTTCAGATGAAAAGATATTAATAGTTAGAGCAGAAAGTAAAAAGAGTCCACTCATTGTATCAGTATTTATTGGATCAAATTTAATATTATCAAATGTAACATTAACATACTTGAAACCAATCATTACAGATTATCCATCAACAATTAAAAATAATAAAGATGGTATTTCATTATTAATTCGTGGTATCAGTTTCCCAGAAATTGAATATATCAATGCAAGTATAAAACTTTCATCAAGTAATGTACCTCTAACATGTAATTTACAATGTAGTGTATTACAAAATGAAACATTTTACTATTATATTAGTAATACAAGTAAATCAATTTCAAATGAAAACAATAATAGCAATAATACCGATTGTTTATCATGCTACTCAAAATCAAATTCAAAAGAAATCACAGGAGTATTAAATCTTCAATTAGCCTCAACTTCATTCCAACATGACGTTAATATTGAAGAGATTGAATCATCCTTACCATCAAATGATGATGATGGCAATAAATCATCAAAATTATCAGGAGGTGCAATTGCAGGTATTACTATTGGTTCTGTTGCTGCTGCTGGTGCTCTTGTTGGTTGTGTAGTTTATTTTAAATTAATAACTCGTGCTAAAAACTCTTTTAAATAATACTCTTGTGTCTTTGTAAAAAAAAAAAAAAATGAAAGAAAATAGATTGTTATAAAATATTATATATAAATAAAGATGAATTATAAAAATATAAAATTTGTGTTTTGATTTCTTTTTTTGATTTTTTTGTATTCTATCATTGTTTTATTGTTTTTTTATTTTTTTTTTTTTTTTCGCTGCTATATATCATGTTGTGAAATTTAAACCTATTGTTATCAATATAAAGGTGGAGGAATTTATGCGATCTCAATACATCAATCTGGGGTGTATATTACTATTTGGTGAGTATTGTGATGTTGACGGTGATTGATTGGTGGTTAATATGATATTTATTGAATTGGTTTCTGAGATTGTCAACTCTTTGGCCGCTGATAGCGCTATTGTCTTTATCAGAGTGTTTTGTTTGTCTGCTGTCTCTATAATTATATCTATTATATTTGTTTGATTTTAATTCCTATTAAAATTATGGTCTCTTTTTGTTGGTGTTAAGATGATGGTTTATCGTTACTCCTATGCGCAGTTTCCACTCTTATTATATCGTAAAATTTACGTTAACTTCAAATCCAAACTATAAGCTCAATGCAATTAATGATGGTAATTTCAACTAGATAATGCTCTGATCCTTCTGTATTATTTTATCACTGCTTATGTAATTTAAAACTATCATCTAATTTCCAACTCTAAAATTTAAAATAAACATAAAATTACTACTATACAGATTTTAATTGTGCTGAAAACAATTATTTTAAAAAAAAAAAAAAAAAAAAGTTTCATGAAAAAATTATTTGAATTTTTAGTTTTTTTAATTTTTTTTTAGAATAACGTTTCTTTTTTTTTTTACTTTTTTTACTTTTTTTTTTCAAAATTTTTTTCAAAATTTTTTATTTTTGTTTTTTTTTTTTTTTTTTTTTCATTATTTTGGCAAACAGGACGTAAGTTAATTTTTTATTTTAGTGACAACAAATTAATATTTTGATGATGATAAAATTTTTTTACAGAATAGACTTGTTGAGATCTTACAATTCTACATAATACATTTGACTCTGACAAAATATTGTTTTAAAACAAAACTTTTACAATTAAAAGAAAAAAAAAGAAAAAAATTATTTAATATTAATTTCATATTTTTTTTATCTAGAAAGTCTCCATTTTAATTATTAAATACAAAATAAAAAAATAAAAAAACAATAAATTAATAGAATTAATTAAAAGAATACTTTATATTTTGTGTTTTTCTTTTTTATTTATAATACCGCCAATTATTTTAATATTATTATTAATATTTAGATATTTTTTTTCACTTTCTAAATTATTCTTTTTTCCGCTTTACAATATTAGGATTATATTTAATTTTTGTTTATAAATTGAATAAACCAAACATTTTAATGTTGTTTTTTTTGATGTTACAAAAAAAAAAAAAGTGATGTGGATTGAGTGTGCTTAATATAAAACATTCTTGTAAAGGTGAACATTTAAATTTAAATTCTTTTAAATTTATTTAGAATTTTATTACATTTATTTTGTTTTATTTTATAAAAAGTGAATATAAAAAAAGTAATTGCTTTTAAAAAAAAATTATTTAGTTGATAAAAAATTATGAAAATAATAAATCAGTTAGTTTAGAACGTTGTTGATATTGTTTTTATCTTTTGAAAGTTTTTCTTTTTTGTCTTTTTTCATATAGTGCAAACCACAAGCATTACAGAGATCAACGATAACATCACCATCTCTACCTCTTCTCCAATACGGAGTTTTTGTTCTTCTACAAACATAACAATTCTCTGGTATTTGTTTGGCTGGTCTACCTTTTTTCTTTTTTATAGGAAAAGTGGTAGCGGTGGTAGTAGTAGCGGTAGTAGCAGTGACTTCTGTTGAATTGGTACCATTAATTTGTGAGGGAGAAGTTTCAGTAGTTTCAATGGCAGAGGTGTTGGTTGTAGTAACTCTATTTGATTTCTTTGGGACCTTTGTCTTGGATTTGGAAACTCTTTTACTTGGTGAGGATGAAGAGGGTGATGATAAAGGAGATGAAGATTGTGTTGAATCATTAAAACCCAACGATGGGATGAATTTATCAATATCAATAAAAAATTCATCCTCATCAACATAGTCTTCATCATCATTATCATAATAATCTACGTCATCTTCACTTTCAAAGTCAATGAATGGAATGGAATGAACCCCACGTGTAACAGGTCTAGAAATATTACTTCCATTATTATTATTATTTGGATTAATAACATTGTTTATATTATTATTATTGTTAGTAGCAGTAACAATAGTACCACTGTTAGTTGTGCCAGTGGTGATAGAAGTAATATTATTACTGTTGTTGGAAGTAGCAGTGGTTGTTGTTGTATTTTGAATGATGTTGTTGTTGTTATTGTTGTTGTTATTGTTGTTATTGTTGTTGTTATTGTTGTTATTGTTATTGTTATTGTTGTTGTTGTTGTTGTTGTTGTTGTTGTTGTTGTTATTGTTGTTGTTGTTGTTGTTGTTGTTGTTGTTGTTGTTGTTGTTTTTTTTGTTGTTTGACTCAAGAGTGACATTACCGTTGATACCAAGTGAGGTTGTGGTTGATGTTTCTGGTGGAATGGAGATGGTCTCTAGTTCTACTTTCAATTCGAAATCGAGGACATCAAATTTTTTCAATGTTACAAGGTAATCTTTAAGGACATTTTCGAGGTTCATTGATTTTCCTATTGGGTCTAAAGCCAATTTAAGATGTCTATGAACCTATTTTTTAATATATTAAAAAAAAAAAAGATAAAAAAATAAATAAATCAATCAATAGGTAAATAAATAAAATTTACAAAAAAAAAAAATAAAAAAAAATTAATAAAAACATTTTTATAAATAAATAATCTTTCAGATTTAATTTTTTGAATTTGTTCATTGATTTCTTTTTCTCTCTTTGAATTATATTTTTTGATTGGCTCATTTTGATTAGCAGTAGAAACTTTTTTATTTTTTTTATTGACGTTATTATCATCAGAGTCAATATTAATTGATGGAGGACTATTTCTTTTTACCATTATTATTTATATATAAATATTTGTAGATGAATTAATTATGAGGGTATGAGTGTGTGTTGAAAAAAATTAAAATGTAAAAAAAAAAAAAAAAAGAAAAAGAAAAAAAAATTATAAAAAAAATTTTATTTAAATTTTATTTTTTTTATTTTTTTTATTTTTTATTTTTTTAAATTATGTATTTAATTTCAAGATCCATCTTTTTATTATTATTCTGATCAACTTTTATTTTTTTTTAATTTCTTTTATTTTTGCAATTTTATTCAAATTTTTTTTTCGATTTTTTTTAATTTTTTTTTTTTTCATTTTTTTTAATTTTTTTGTAAAAAAAAAAGTGGAACATGGGTTGGTTATTAGAAAACAACTATTGCATTGTTATTATTAACATGCTCATCATTATCTTAAACCAGCTTGTTCATTGAACACATTTATATATATATATGGCCAAATGAAATAATACATAAATTAGATTAGTAATTATTATTATATTTACATTTAAAATATAAAAAAATTGGAGAAAGAGAAATAATTTATTTAATAGTTTTTAATTGAAAAAAATAACAAATTTTTTTTTTTTTTTTTTTTTTTAAAAAATTTATCTAAATAGTAAAGGTTGTGTTTTTAATTGAAAAAAATAACAAATTTTTTTTTAAACTTTTTTTTTTTTAAAAAAATAAAAAATTAGTTCAAACAAATTTCAATAATTAATTTTATTAAATAATAAATGAAAAACTTACAGTTAGTTGTCCATAATTTGACCAGTTTGAGTTCCACTTTGCTTATTTAGAAATTCTTCAAATTTAATGTTAATTAGCAACGAGGAAGGAAGGGCAGTTATATTACAAACTGGACATCTCCATTGTTCAAATAGGAATGATACAGTTAAATAATTCTATTTTTTTTTTTTTTTTTTTTTTTTTTTTTTTTTTTTTTTTGAATTAATAATTATAATTAATAATAATAATAAAATTAATACATACTATTAAATCAAAACATTGATAATGACGACAAAATGAAGATTTAACTGGAATCTTCATGATTTCATTTGACAATGGACATCTGGGTGACATAAAAGTTTCATCAAAATTATCGAAATCGTAATCGAAATCATACTCATAGTCATAGTCACTCATTGCGGCAACACTCTGTTCATCATCAAATTCAGCATCAGAATCGGTGTCACCAGTGGGGACATGATCTTCACTTTCAGAATAAATTGGGTCATTATCAGTGACATTTTCTCCTTCTGGTCCACCTGGCTCTTGTGGTTCTTCATGACCATGATCATTATTTTCATTTTCATCAGAATCAGATTCAAATTCTGCAAGTATTTCTTCTTCCCATTCTCCATCACTGGGATCATAGGTATATCTTTCAACACCAGCATAAGGGTCACCATCAAAAGTAGAATCATCACTATCATAATCGGAACCCATACCACGACGATTGTAGTACTCTTCATTTATTTTGAGAATTCTCCGAGCGTTATAACGTTGTTTTGATGTCCATCTAATACGGTCAAACACATTTTTAAATTGTTCACTATTTCTTAAAAATCTAATGTACGATCTTTGTTCTTCTTCATTTTGATTATAAAAATTTTCAATGGTTAGGGAACTCTTTTTTTTTTTTTTATAAAAAAAAAAAAATAAATAAATAAATAGGTATTAATAATAATTAAAAACTTTTCTTTTATTTTATTGTATTTATTTATTTTTTTTTTTTTTTTTATTACCATTTTTTAAAAATTTAATGCTTTATTTGAAAAATATTGTAAAATTATTATATTTTTTTGGTCATTAAATAAGAAAACAAAAAATTAAAAAAAAAAAAAAAAATAAAATAAAAAAAAAATAAAATAAATAATTAAAAATAAAAATTAATAGCTCAACCAAATAAAAAAAAAATAATTATTTTAAAAAAAATCACAAATTTGGGATTTAACCCAATCACACTCCCACAATAAAAATTTTAATGGTATGATTTATCATTACCAAAAAAAAAAAAAAAAAATAAATCAATTACCATTTCTTTTTTTTTTTTTATCCAAATACAATAAAATTATGTATTTTGATGGTAATAAAACTCTATGTTTTATAGCTATTTATTATAGAGAGAAATATATATTTATTTAAATAAATAATTAAAAAATATAATTTTATTTATATATTTATTATATTTTTAATTATTTATTTAAATAAATAATGTACAAAAAGTATTATTTGTATTAAAATTTTCATATTAATTTTAATTTTACATATAATCATATTATTGTATTGAAGGTGATTTTTTTATATAGTGAATGGTGGTAATTGTAGTTGTAGTTGTAGTGGTAGTGGTAGTTTTAGTGGTAGTGAACACATATTTCTTTTTTTTTTTTTTTCATTTTTTTTTTTTTAATTTACTTATTAAGATAGAGATTCATTATACAATTCAAAAAACTTCCCAACCCCAACACCCCACCCCTCATTGATTTCAAATATAGGATTAAACCCCCATAGGTGTGTGTTTTTTATTTTAATTTTTTTTGAAAAAAAAAAAGAAAAAAAAAGAAAAAAAAAGAAAAAAAAATACACACAGAAAAAATAGAGTGGCTACAAAATTAGAAAAAAAATTTAAATTATTAAATTTTTGATTTTGTATTATTATTATTATTATTATTATTATTATTATTTTTATTTTTATATTTTTTATAATTTATTTATTTTTTATTTTTTATTTTTAATTTTTTTTTTTTTTTTTTGATAGTTTTTTTCTGTATTTAAAGTCAGTAATTAAAAATTTTTAATTATTATTTTTTTAATCATTCAAGTTATTATTTCTTTTTACAAATGTAAGTTTATAATTCTTTTGAAAAAAAAAAATAAGAAAATTTATAATTTATTAAGTTTTTATTTCTTTTATACTTTTAAGACCGCCAAATGTACATTTCAAATTTCCTTCCCAGAGATATTCGTCATCCACTTTGCTCATCCTCCTCCAAAGAATCATGTTTGGTACATTTCAAATTTCTGAGACCTTTGAAAAAAAAGGACGATGATTTTTAAGTAGAGGTTAAAAATGGTCAGGCTTGATTGATACAGGTTTGATTTCCGTGCCAAGTGCAATTGTTATCAAGTAATATAAAAAAGTTTTATATTAAATTAAAAAAGTGGCAAAATTGAATTTAAATTTTATATAATAAAATTTTATGTAGAGTTAATTTAAAAAAAAATAAAAAAAAAAAATAATAAATATATAAATTTTTGTACAAATAATTTTTTTTTTTGGGTATATTTCTAAATTGAAAGAATAATGCTATTATTTTCCTAATTTTTGGTTATAATTTTACAAATTAAATCTTTTTCATATCAAATTGATATGTTTATATTATTTATTATATGAAATAGAAATTTCTATTTCATATCGTTGGCAATGTATTTTCCAAAATCACTAAATTCAATATTATAAAAAAAAAAAAAAAATTAAAATTTATTTTTATTTTAACACACAGCAACTGTGGGGTTTCTTCAAATTTTTGAATGATGTTTGTGATGAAATGCAATTTTTTTTTTTTAATTTTTTAATTTCTTTTTTTTAAAATATAATGACAGAAGCTATATAAAATGGATTCAATATTAAATAATAAAAATAGACATAGAAATAATAAAATTAAAAATAAAAAAAAAATTAATAAAAATGATAATATTATTATGAATAGTAAAATTAATAAAAGTAATACTAATAATAATAATAACAATAATAATAATAATAATAATAGTAATAATAATAATATTAATAATAATAGTAATAATAATAATAATGATGATGATGATAATGGTACTAGTATTATTATTATAAATATTAATTATAATAATAATGATAATAATAATAATAATAATAATAATAATAATAATAATAATAATAATAATAATAATAATAATAATAATAATAATAATAATAATAATAATAATAATAATAATAATAATAATAATAATAATAATAATAATAATAATAATAATAATAATAATAATAATAATAATAATATTAATTATAATAATAATGATAATAATAATAATAATAATAATAATAATAATAATAATAATAATAATAATAATAATAATATTAATAATAATAATAATGATGATGATGATGATGATGATAGTGGTAGTAGAAAAAATAATGATAATATTAAAAATATTCTCAACAGTATCACGAATAATAATTATAAAATATTAACACCTGAATGTTTTTTTGAAACATATCCAAACATATTGTAAATTTTTTATTTATTTAATATATATATATATATATATATATATAAATATATTAATGTTTTTATTTTTATTTACAAAATATTTTAAATTTAATTATTTAGGTACTACATAAAATATCTTAATTATGATATAAGTTATTTAAATATTCTAGAGAAAGATAAAAATTTTTATAAAAAAAGAGATTACTTTGGTAGAAATTATTTGTTTTACTTTTGTAAATACTATCGCAATACAGATTTCAAGCAACCTCTTACTGTATTTGCTTTTACCGATGGTTTGGAGCTTTATAAAGATTGTGATGGTAATGATGCATTTTGTTATTTGACCAGAAACCAAGATGTGGGTTTTCAAATGATGGTATATTTATTGTTTATTATTGGATTACTACCATTGGAAATTAAACAATTTCTTTGGAATTGTCATCACCACAAAAGACCTGAAATGGCAAAACTTATAATTAATTTTCTTGGCCTCTCAATTGATTGGGATGTTGTATTGGCTTCAACATCTTCTGTAAAAACCAAAGTAGTTATTGTTTCTGACCCAGATCAAAATAATAATTATTCAAGACTTGATCAGGTTGATTAGATTATAATTTATATATTCTTTAAATGGAAATAATTGAATATTAAAATTTTATTCTATTTGTGTTATGTATTAATAATTTTATTTTTCAATATTATAAATAAAAAACTTAACAAATAATTTTATATCTAAATAATAATTCATAAAATTGATTATTTTTTTTATTTATTGCCATTGTCCATTTTTTACAAAGACACAAGAGTAATATATAAAAGAGTTGTTGATGGAGAATCTGTAATGATTGGTGTCAAGTTTGATAATGTTACATTTGATATTATTAAATTTGATCCAATGATACAATGAGTGGACTCTTTTCACTTTCTTCTCTAACTATTAACGTCTAGTGTTTTCTTTATCCTTTTGGATTATCCATCCAACAATTTTTTTAGTTTATCCAAATTATTTTAATAAATATTCATTTAATAAAAAAATAAAAATATAAAATAAAAAAAAAATAAAATATAAAAAAAAAATAAAATAAAATATAAAGGTTGTATGCTTTTTATAATTTTTTTTATTATTAATAGAATTATTTTAGTTTATATATTCTTTTTTTTTGAATTTTGTATTAATCTATAAATTAATTTAAGATTTTTATTATTTTAGAATAAAATAGGATTTCTTGTTATTCATAAAATTTTATACTAAAATTGAACACAGAATTTTATTTTTTTTGGAATAATTTTCAAAAATTTTGGAAAAAAAAAAAAGACAAAATGGAATCTTAGGGATATTCTATAATTATTTGAAAAAAGATTTTAGTTCAGTTTTTATTCGAAAAAAAAATGGGAAAATTTTTTTTTTTAGAATATTATTGTTTAAAATTTCTGTAGGTGTATGAACATTTACATATTGGGCCCACTTTTAATTGATACTTTTTACAAGAAAGGTAGATTTATTGGTAGCTATGTAAATATTCAAATTTTCTCTTTTTACCAGTAGGTAACTGAGAAGGTGGACGTTTATATCAACATGTTATCGGAATTGGTTTTTATATATTACACATAATATTGGGAAATTTTCTTTTTTATGAGACAGTCTCTAACTAGTATACAATTAGTGGTTCATTTGACTTTATATTTTTAAATGGATTAAAAGTATTCTTTTTGAGATAAAGTATAAATTGGGTTGTTAAGAAATAACAGAAAATATATTTTCTTTTTTTTTTTCTAAATACCATTAGAGGTCGTTTAAAAATTTTTTATAATAATTTTTTTAAATAAGAAAAGGCAATTGATTTAAAATTCATTGGAAGAAAAAAAAAAAAAAAAAAAAAAAAAGATTAATAATAAAAAAAAAAAATTAAAATTATTGTTTATCAAACTATAAATATTATATATATACAAGTTTTTACCACATCCAAATCCTTATTATATTAACCCGAGGTGAAAAACACATACTGAAGAGAAAAAAAAAAAAAAAAAAAAAAAAAAAAAAATAAAAATAATTAAAAAAATTATAATCAGATGGTGCCTTATTATTTTAAAAATAAATTGAAAAAATAAGGGTTAAGTTCAATAAAAAAAAAAAAAAAAAAAAGAAAAATATAAAAGCACACACACAACCTTTACTAATTTTAGACATAATTTTTTTTTACAATTTGTTTTTATTTTTTTTTTAATATTCGCTAATTTTTTTATATTTTTTTATGAACAGGTATTGATTTAGGTACCCAAAAAAAAAAAAAAAAAAAAAAAAACAAAGAGAGAAGGAAAATTAATAAGAAACATATATTTGTTTTTTGACAAAAAAGTTTTTTTTTTTTTTCTTTTCCATTTTTGGATTAACACTACAAGTATAGAGTAGTTTTTCATTATAATAAAAATGTTTTTCAATTTTTTTAATGAAAGGAAAATAAAATTTTCTACTGACCCCATTGAACACATAAACTAAATGCACAAATAAATCCATTGGGGAAAGGTTATTATCACCAATTTTTTTTTTATTCTTTTTCCTTTTTTTTTTTATTTATTTTTAATTTTTTTAAAATTGTAATTTAAATTTTTTATTGTAATATTATAATCAGTGGAAAAAAAAAAAAAAAAAAAAAAAAAAAAATATGATCTGATCTCATTTCAATTTATTACTTCAATGAACCAATATGACGATTGGTTAGCTATAATTTTTTAGTTTTTTTTTTTTTTTTTTTTTTTTTTTTTTTAAATCAATTTGTAAAAAAATATTAAAAAAAATATGAATTTGGTGTTGTAATTAATATTATTCTTTTTTTTTTTTTTTACCACACCATAAAAAAATGGTTAGTGTTGCTATTTTTTATTTTTTAAAAGATAAATTTATAAAAATATAAAAATAAATTTAAAAAGAGTAATAGTAGTCATATTACAAATTATAATTTTCAATCATAGGAAATAATTATTTTTACTGTTTGATACCCACTATTGTTATAATTGATTTGTGTGAAAAAAAAAAAAAAAAAAAAAAAAAAAAATGTTATTATTTTTTTTTAATTTATAGGGTATCAAAATGTTATTAAAATATACTTTTTTATATTAAATAATCCATATCATATTATAGTGAAGTGTGAACTGTGTTTTTTTTTTATTTTTACACATTCAAACTCTAAATCAAAAAAGGAAAAAAAAATAATTGTACACCCCCATAGTGGTTAGATTACATTTTTTTTTAATTTCAACATCACTATCAATTTTGATAAATAAATATATATATATATATATACATAATTTGTATAAATATAAAAAAAATATATAAAAATAAATTAAAATTAATTTAAAAAATAATAAATTTTTTTTTTTTTGCACTATAAAACTAAAACAAAAATTAATTTTTTTTATTCAATTCATTCAAATCATTTTTTCAATTATTCATTTAAAAAAAAAAAAAATGAGAATATTAGATAAAGTTTTTAAAAAAAAAAAAGAAAATAATAAATTTCCATCTATTTTACCTTTTGATCCTAAAGGAAAATACAAGTAAGTTTTATTTTATATTTTTTTTTTAAAAAAAAAAGGAATATTTATATTAATATTTAATAAAAAAACCACAAGCAACAATTATGGCTATTTAAATATAGTTAGTATTTTTCAAGTTAAAGATCTTACTCCTGAACAAGCTGAATACAAAGATTATTTAAAAAAAAACTATTATAGACAAAGTAGGGCCAATGATGATTCGGCTGCTTCAAAGTTTGAAAAAATGTTTTGGATGGTATGGCGTAATAAATATATAAAAGGAATAATTTTATTTGAACTACGTAAACTTTATAGAGGTAACCCAAGATGTTTCTTTTTCGAAAAACATTGGAGAATACTAATTAACAATAGAAAGAAAGAGATACTAAGTAATTTAGTTTCAAAAGAAAATAATTTAAATTTAGAGAACAATGATACTAAAACTTTACAAATTAAAAAAGGAAATTCTTCAATTATGGAATCAATTAAATCATTTGAATTAAATCCAAATCTTAAGTAAGTTTTTTTTTTTTTTTTTTTTTTTTTTTAAATAGATATGTTAATAATATTAATATTTTTAAAAAATAAAACTTAGAGATTATGAAAGTTTAGTTGACTATCCAATCGACTATGAAAAAATCTTAAGATATAATATTAAATTTTTCTATCAAATTGATTCAAATGGTAATGATGTTTTAAATATATATCTTCTTCATAGAACCAATACACAATTCAGAGATGATTTTAAAATATTTAAAAAATTGGTGGGTTTAAAAATTTTAGAAACTGATAAAAAAGAAGGTATGGATCATCCAGTTTTTTTTGCTATTCAAAATAAAACAATCCCAGTTCAATTGATAAATGAACTCTATGCACATAATATTATTAGACATATTCCTGGAATATTACCCCATGTTTTACCTATATGTGTTGAAAATCAAAGATTTGATATAATTAAACTTTTCATGGTCCATTGCATAACTGAAAATAATTGTTATTTAAAAGTTGCTCGTTTAATTAAAGAAAAATATCCACTCAATAAAGAAGAGAATGATTTCTATGATACCATGACAAAGATTATTTTGGTTACTCACAAATATGATCCAACAGAAGAAGATAAGATAACATACCCTCATACTAATAGTTTAATAAGATTGTTTATGACGTATCAACAAATTAAAGGTAATGTTTCAATTGAGTATATAAATTCAAAATTAACAAGAAAATGTATTGACATTTCAGCCTGTGGTCTTTTGCGTGAAATCCTTTTTCATGCTAATTTTAAAATTGATGATTACATGTACCGTTCTGATTTAACTGAAGTGCAAAAAGAATCTATTAGTAAATTGAAACTATTTTCACCAACTGATGTAATCATTAAAGATACTTCTGAAATTTCAAGAGAAACAACTATTTACACTGGTCTATTAAATCAAACAATTAATTATAAACAAATTACCAGAGGTGTAACAATAACATGTATAAACTTTTTTAGATCAACAGCAATCAAGAATATTTTACTGAATATTGCAAATTATAATTCAACAAAAAAAACTTTTATGCCAAAGTTTCTTGGTTATTATTTTGAAGGAGTTTCTTTTTATAGTGTTTATGAACCTTTTGATCCATCTAATGATAGTATCACTGATTCCATGCATGAAATCATCCAATAATAGTATCACTAAACTAAATCAAATTAACATCAAATCTATTTTTTAAATTTTTATTACAAATCATACCTTTATTTTTACATTTTAATCAAATTAATATTTCTAAAATTTTAAATAAAAAAATAATAATTATTATTTTTTTTTTTCATTTTTTATTTTTCATAACAGTATTTAAAAACTTTTCTTAGCAATTGGTTTAAAGGGATTTAATTGATTGGTTGTTGTTTGGTTGTTGATTGGTTGTTGATTGGTTGTTGATTGGTTGTTGATTGGTTGTTGATTGGTTGTTGTTGATTGGTTGTTGTTGATTGGTTGTTGGTTGTTATTATTATTATTATTATTATTATTATTATTATTATTATTATTATTATTATTATTATTATTATTATTATTATTATTATTATTATTATTATTATTATTATTATTATTATTATTATTATTATTATTATTATTATTATTATTATTATTATTATTATTATTAATTTTGTATTATGTCAATGTATAATAATTTTAAAATTTGTTTTGGAAAAAATGAAATTAAAAAAAATATTATTAAATTCCTTCTTTTACCTCATCTAATCCTTTAAGGTTAGTATAAAATATGAAAAATGAAATGAACCAAACAATTATATTTAAATTCGATTTTAGATAGAAAATGGTTTGTTAAATCATGTATATCAGATATTATGGAATTTATAAAGGTTTCAAATAATTTCGAATGCATTCATCAAAAAAAAAAAAAAAAAAAAATTAAAAAAATTAATTAAAAAAAAAATAAAAAAATAAATAATAATTATAAATACAGCAGTACAAATTAGTATAGTCATTTTTTTTTTATATTTTTTTTTTTTTTTTTTTTTTTTTTTTTTTTTAATGAATTCATTTTCTGTTGGTAATTGATTTCAAAAACAAAAAAAAAAAATATATATATTTTTGCTACCTCACTATAGTATTATTAAATATCTCTACTAATTGTGACTTTTCATTTTTGAGAGAAAGAAAATTCCCCACTATCACCACTCAATCACCAAAATAATCTTTTGAAATCTTTGTTGTTTTTGTGTATTTTTAATTTTTTTTTAAAAAAAAAAAAAAAAAAAAACTATAAATTTCATAGGCTATTATTAGATTAAAAAAAAAAAATGGAATTAAATTTTATATTTTTTTTTTTTTTACTCCATTATTGGAATAATAATCTTAGAAATTGAGAAAATGTGTTAATTTGTGCAATATTTTGAAAAAAAAAAAAAAAAAAAAAAAAAAAAAAAAAATAAAAAAGAAAATCAATGACAATATTATTGCTTTCTGATAAGATGAATTTTATGTAAAAAAAAAAAAAAAAAAATTTTTATATAAAAACATATATAAAAAAAATGAACTAATTGAGTGAGAGGGGGGGTTGTAAGCACACTTTACTAATTATTTTTTATTTAATTTATTTATTATATTTTTGATTTTGATTTCAGTTAAAAAAAAAAATAAAAATAAATGTAAAAAAAAAAAAATTTATTATTATTATTTTTGATTACATTGCCAGTTCATTCTAAATTTATATATAGAATCATTTATATAAAAAAAATTGTATGAATTATATTTTTATTTTAAATTTTATTTAAATAAATTTAATATTAACTAATTAATTATTTATTTTTTTTAATTTGAAAAAAAAAAAAAAAAAAAAAAATAGAAAACTATGGAAGTTGAAAAAACGTCACAAAATGAAAGTGTTGAAGTTGAAACTATTGATGATTTATTGAAACAATATAAAGTACTTTTAAATCAATTTAAAACAATTTTCCCTGAAATTGTGGAAATTAAAGAAAATATCTCAAAATCAAAGTATCATCCATATAAAAAAAACAATCATGTTGAAGAGAATGAAGAAAAAGAAGAATATCAAGAATATCAAGAATTTGAAGAATATGATGAAGTTCCATATACTATTGAGTTTCAATTAATATTTAATGAAATTCAAGATATTCAATTGGAACTATTTGATCTCTTTCAAATAAATATAGAAGTCCTACAATGTTAACATTTTTTTTTTTTTTTTTTTTTTCATATTTAAAAGAATTAAAATTAAACTCATTTATTTTTTTTTTTTTTTTTTTTTTAATTTATTATTTTATTAATAAATAATTGTTTTATATTTAAAGAGAAACTTAACATTTTTATTAGAGTGGAAAAATAATGTAATAATAGTCTATATATTCTTTATAAATTTCAATTTTTTCTGGGTAGTATTCTATAATTGGATTTCTTTATATAATTACACATACAATAGAAAATAAATAAACATTCTACATATATGTGTTTCTTTTCTTTTCATTTCTTTTTTTTTTTTGAAAAATTATATAATTTTATTTATTATTTTTTTTAAATTTATTTTTTGTTAAGTGAATTTGCAATCCAATCGAAACCTTCATAAATTCCATCGGATCTAACTACACTACATGGTTGAATATACCATTCTCTATCTTTAATTGAATTTAAATCTAAAGATTCTACAATTTCTGTTGTATTCATTGCACCGTTCATATCTTGTTTATTTGCAAATATTAAAAATTGAGTATCTTTTAATTCATTTTGAACCAAAAGATTATTAATTCCTTCTTTAATTTCACCTAATCCCTCACGATCAGTACTATCGATTACAAAGATAACAGTGTTTGCACCATGATAGTAGTGTTTCCATAATGAACTAATTTTATGTTGACCACCAATATCCCAAACTGTCATTGATAAATTTTTATATTCAATAGTTTCTATATTGAATCCAACTGTTGGAATGGTTGAAACAACATTACCCAATTTTAATTTATATAGAAGAGTTGATTTACCTGCTCCTCTTAGACCAATCATTAATATTCTTGTTTCTTTTTATTTATGTTACCTTGGAGGTCGAAATTGAAAATGTTATTTATTGGATTATAAATTTTCAAGCTTTCATCGGTTGTTTTTTCATTTTAACGTAGAATTGTTGGTTAAAAAAGGGGATTTAAAAGGAAGCAATGTTGTTATTTGTGAACATAAAAATGCAACGCAAACAAAAAAAAAAAAATTTAAAATACAATTTTTTTTTTTTTTTTTTTTTTTATTTTTTTTTTTTTTTTTTAATTATAATTTCAAAAATTGAGATAATGATTACAATTCCTATATATTTTTCCTTTTGAAATTTTGAAATAAATAAAAATAAATAAAATAAAATAAAATTTTTTTTTTTTTTTTCCCCAAAATGTGTAATAATTTTTAGATTCTTTTCTATTGATCATGTTTTTTTAGGGGTGCTACAAAAAAAAAAATAAAAAAAAAATTAAAAAATAAACAACCCAGTTCAGTATTTTTAGATGCTTTTCTATTAATCTTCATCAACCTCCTTATATATTATTTACAAAAAAACAATTTTTTTATTCTTTTTTTTTTTTTTTCAAAATTTACAAATTCTATCGTTATAATTAAATCAGTTAAAATTTTTAATTGATAATATTTTAACGATAGCTAATAGTGATATTATTATTTAAATTTTTAATACCATTTGTTAGTGATGTTAACTCTTTAATGTTTCCCATAGATAAATCAGTAATGGATGTATTAAATTTGAACACTGATAATATTTGTTCGATTAATGTATCTGAAAGTATTTTACTTTTCATTGGGGAATTTAAATCTTTTGAATCTAAAATATGTGAACTACTTATTGA
>CM069765.1:6907500-6925000 GCA_036169595.1 Dictyostelium firmibasis | reverse complement strand
AATAATCAAATCTAAATTTTGCTTCTATTTCTTTATTAATTATTTTTTCAAATGACCATACATTTTCTTCATTTTCATTGAATGAATTCACCCATTTACTATGTTGCTCTTGGTATTTTGGATGTGAGATTCCATTAAGAATTAATTGTTTTTTTAACTCATTCATTCTCATTAGAGTTTGTATTGATTTCTCTTTTGAAATTAAATGTTGTAAATGTATTTGGTAAGAATCACTGGTTGTTGAATCTGATGTAGTATTATATATAAATGATAGAATATAATCTGATTTCTCATTGAAAGGTAAACCATGATAATTAAAAGTTGATACTAAAGATTCAGTTATTAATTTAATGGATGTTTTTTCATATTCAATTACTTCATCAATTGATAATTTATAATTTTTTTTTGATTCATCATCTAAATCCATTGGTGGTAATATTTTAATATACTTTTGAACCATTTCACTATTTTCTCTAAATGGTAATTTTAGATTGATTATCCTAATCCTTAAATAATTATATCTATCTATTGGTTGTGTTTCAATGTATTTATATAATCTCTCTTTAAAAATGATTTTATCGAATGACCATACTTTTTTTGCAAACATTTCACTTGGTTTAAATGTTGTTACATACTTTTCAATTTCTTTTGGGAATTTTGGTTCAGAGATATTATGAATTGATAGATTATATTTTATTTTCTTACTTCTCATTAACTTCTTTTTATCTGTTTCTGTAGCTAAAAGACCTTTATAATCTTCATTACAAGTACCAACGAAATTAATAATTGTTTGATCATTCCAACTGAAGTCTAAACCATCTATTTCATAAAATGTTTTTATGGTTTCAAATGCTATATTCATTTCAGTTTTTTCAAAATTCATTATTTCTATAAATGGTAATAATTTGTTTTCTTCTAAAGGATCAATTGTATTGATATATTGTATTAATCTTTTACTGTAATCTGAACGATCAAGTAGTCTATTTGAAAATAATTCTCGTTTTACGAATGATCTCTTTTCTTGTTTTTTTAATATTAAATAATGTTCAACTATATCATCTATTGTAGTTGATTCATTTTTTGTTATTAAATGTTTATCGTTTCCTATTCTTTTAATAATATCTAACCTTGAATATTTAATGTTATAACTATTCAATCTAGAAACTGTTTTTTCTAATATTAAATCCTTTTCTAAAATAGTATTCCTATTTTTATCACCTGTAATTATTCTTCTAATTACTATATTTCTCCAAACTTTAAAAAATATAGTTTCAACACTTTTTCTACAACAACTACCTTTACAAATACAACTCACTTTTTTTTTTTCAAGATCAATAAAATATTTTTTTTTTTTTTTTCTCATTTTAATAAAATAAATTTAAAAAAAACTTACCTAAACAAAGTTTTCCAAAACATGTTTTACACCCATGCACACATGAATCATAAAAAATTGAAACGTTATCAGGTAATAAATTATTAATAGAAAATGTGTCTTCAAATAAATTATTATTATTATTATTATTATTATTAGTTAAATTATAAGAAAAGTTTATTAAATTATTATTATTAAAATTATTATTATTAAAATTATTATTATTAAAATTATTGTTATTAAAATTATTATTATTTATATTATTATTAAAATTATTATTAAAATTATTATTATTTATATTATTATTAAAATTATTATTATTAATATTATTATTAAAATTATTATTATTAAAATTATTATTATTTATATTATTATTAAAATTATTATTGTTTATATTATTATTATAATTAAAAAAATTATTATTATTATTACTATTTATATTATTATTATTATTATTATTATTATTATTATTATTATTATTATTATTATTATTATTATTATTATTATTATTATTATTATTATTATTATTATTATTATTTATTAAATTATCGTTAATATTATTGTTATTATTCATTTTTTTAAAAAAATGAATTAAAATTTTTTTTTTTTTTTTTTATTCCTCAATGGCTAGGTATTTTTTTTTATAAAAAAAATTTTACACGTTTTGGAAAAATGAAAAAAATTGTGTATAATTTTTGAGTTGCAGCATAAAAACAATTTATTTTTGAGTCGGAGGAAATTTAAACGCGTTGAGGTTTTTTTAAAAAAAAATTTTCAAGGAACTAAAAATAAATTCAATCCACCCTTAATTTTAAGGATTTGTTGTAAATTTTAAAAAAAAAATTTTATTTTTTTATAAGGCATTGGTGGTATTTATTATGTCAAAATTAGTAGTCGTTTTTTTTTTTTTTTGCCTGATAATATGTTAAGATGGATATTTTGGGTTTGCAATATTATTACAAAAAAAAAAAAAAAATTAGAAAAAAAAATAATAAAAATAATTATAAATTTTTTATTAATAAAAAAATGTTCTTTCTAAATAATATTAAAAGGGAAATTAAGTATGAACATAGCATATTTTTTTAAAATAGGGTTTTAATTATTATGTTGCACAAAAAGGTAAAAAAAAAAATTTAATGGCCAATGAAAAAAAAAAAATTTATTAATTTCACTATATAAATTAAAAAGGTATTTGTCATAACTGAATTCAAACTTTTAATATAAACAAAAATGATTTCTAATTCTTTTTTTTAAAATAATATTTTTCATGAGAACTAAAAATATTGTTAAATTTTTAATTTTTTTTTTTTATTTTTTTTTTTTTATTTTAGAAAAAAAAAACGCACAGTTTTCTTATTTCTTATTTTTAATATGCAAAACAATGATATAAATAATAATAATAATAATAATAATAATAATAATAATAATAATAATAATAATAATAATAATAATAATAATAATAATAATAATAATAATAATAATAATAATAATAATAATAATAATAATAATAATAATAATAATAATAGCACGTATAGATATCAACTTTTTAAAAAAATATTTAATAATATAGTTTTATTTAAACATATATATTATTATGTTTTTATCTTTGAAAAATATGAAAAGAATAAATGTATAAAATTCAAAAATAGAGAAGAGATATTAAAATACAAAGATAGAGAATTCATTAGTAAAATAATTTATTTTGAAGAAGTGATTGAGGTTGGTGATTTACCAACCAATAACAATGGAGTATTAAAAGAGATTGAATTCAGCTATAGATTAAAAAGAATAAAGTGTAAATCAATACCAAATAAAGTTGAGATAATAAATTTTAATTCAATGTCACCACAACAACCAACTCAATTTCATTCTTTACCAACATCAATTTCTAAAGTTAAAGGTGTAGTTATATCATTACCAAAGAGTACGACATCAAATTTAAACCCATATATTCCAAGTAGTATCAAATCTATCTCATTCAATATCTGTCCAAATATATCCAATAATAATGATAATGGTAATGGTCACTTTAAAATACCAAGAACAATTAAAGAATTAAAATTTAAAAAAGGTTGGGATAATGAAGGAATCATATTATGTAATGGTGATATACCTAATAGTATTACAAGTTTATCAATTAAAAAGTATGCAATAAAGTATATCAAAAATGGTCTATTATCAAATTCAATCAAAAAATTAAAGATATCTTGTAATGAAAGTGATATAATTTATAATAATAATAATAATAATAATAATAATAATAATAGTAATGATTTATTTAGTTTCTTACCAAAATATTTAGAAATTTTAAAAATTAATTTTGAAACAAACATAACTCAAAATTTAAAGTTTGATAAATATATACCTTTAACAACTAATAAATTGGTTTTAAAATTATCAACAATAAATACAATTAATATAGAACCAAATTCTATAATTTCAAAAAATAATAATTTAGAAGATTTAATAATATATAATTTAAATATAAAATTAAAAGAAAATATTATACCAAGTATTGTTAAAAATTTAAAATTAATATGGAATAATGAAAGATTTAAAGATAGAGGTGATAATAATATAATTTCAAAGAATTCGATACCAAATAGTGTGATATCACTAACTTTAAATAGAATTATAACTCAACCAAATTCACTACCACCTTCATTAACTAATTTAGAAATTATTCAACATCCAAATTATTATAAACTCGAAGATACCATTAAAATGATAAACTTTCTACCAAAAACATTAACTTCAATAATATTACCAAAAGAATTTGAAAATTTTAATCTTTCATTCCCAAATACAGTTAATTTAATATCATTTAAATAAATTTTAAATATTATTATTTTAATTTTTTTTTATCTATTATTTTTATTTTTATTTTTTTATTTTAAATTTTTAAAATTTATTTTGAAGCAGTACCATAAGTTGATCTATGGAAATCAGTGTATGGTCTATCAATGAGTAAAACTTTTTCAGAAAGGAAAATTCTCCAGAGTAAACCAGCTATAATTCCACCAGCAATTGGACCGAACCAATAGATGTAATGTCTTGACCAAACATCAGAGAATACTGCAGGACCGAAAGAACGAGCTGGATTTAAACTACCACCAGTGAAAAGATTTAAGAAACCAACACCAGCAATAACTGCACAACCAATAGCCAATGGAGCAACACGAGAAATCTTTGGATCCCATTCATTGTAAACTGCAACACCCAATACTACGAATACCAAGAATGAGGTGGTAACCATCTCCAAAAAGAAACCTCTTGCAACATTGATACCAAATGCTAATGTGGTTGCCGATAAATTACGTTCATAAAAGGTTGGTAAAGATGCTTTCATCATACCTGCACCTACCAATGCACCAACACATTGGAATATAATGAATGCTATACCATTGAGAATACCCATTCTACCAGTTGTAACACAACCAACTGTAACAGCTGGATTTAATTGACAACCAGAGATACCAGAAATTGACCAAATAATAGAAGCAAATGCAAAACCTTGAAGAAGAGAAATTAGACATACTTTAATAATTGGATCAGATACTACGAAATTGGCTGCTAATGTTGAACCTGATACAATGTACACTACAAATAATGTTCCAAAAAATTCGGCCAATAATTGTCTTATAAATAATCTAAGTCTAGATTCATTAACACGGAGAATTAATTTTGTATTATCCGCATTTGTATATGGTGTAAATAAATGTAAGAAAGGCATTTTTCTTTTTTTTTTTTTTTTTTTTCAATTTCTTTCCACCTTTTTTTTTTTTTCTATCTAATTAATTCTTTCAAAAAAAAAAAAAAAAATACTAAAAAAAATATCTATGGGTGGTTGTATGCTGTATAATAAATAAATTAGTTCAAGATTTTTTTTTTTTAAAAAAAATAAAAATAAAAATAAAATAAAAGAAAAAAAAATTTGTATATTAATTGTTAAATTTACTATTATTATGAGAGGGTGAGTTTTAGTGTGGTATATAAGTTCGATATATAAATATAAATGTAAATACTAATTGAAAAAAGTTTTGTAAATTAAAAGAAAAAGAAAAAATGAAAATAGTATCAATCAAATATTTATTTCTTTGTAAATTTTTTTTTTTTTTTTAATTTTCTTTTCTTTTTTATTATTTTTTTTATTTTTTTTTTTTGGACGACCCACTATATTTTCTATTTAATTAATTTTTCATTGTGTGTGTGTGTGTGTGTGTGTGTGTGTTTGTGTGTGTGGTAATTCAAATTTGTAAAATAATAAACTTACACCATACTAAATAAAATAATTATTTTATCAATTCAATTATTTTTTTTTAATTTTCTTTTAATTTTTTTTTAAAATAAAATAAATAATAAAAATGAATTTTTAAGGTTATATAATTTTATTCATTTCTATATAAAAATTAAATGATATTTTTTCCTTTAAAAAGAAAATGGTTTGAAAATATATAATTTAAGTTCATTTAGTTTGAATTTTTTTATGAAACTATGACTCTTTTAAAAAAAAAAAAAAAACAATTAAAAAAAAAAAAAAAAAATTTTTTCATTTTTTTTTTTTTTTTTTGATTTTCAAAATTTTTAATTGACCATTTAGATTTTGCACTTTTACATATATTAAAAAAAAAAAAAAATAAAGAAAAAACAATAAAATGATCACAGATACTCAACTCACTTTATTATCAAACACATTAGGTGCTACAATCTTTTTATTGATTGTTTACTATCACTATGTTTCAACTAAAACTGTCACATCAACCAAAAAAGACAATTAAATCATTCCTCTCTTTATTAAATATGTAAAAATAATGGTATGTGAGTGTATTTTTATCCTCAATAATAATTATAAATAAATAAAAAAAATAAAAAAGGAAACACTATTATTTACAAACATGTTTTTTATATATAATAGATAGACAATAACTATAAATAGCTAAACTTTTTTTTTTTTCCTTTTTAAATCAAGTAAATTTATACCAAAAAAACATAAAACAATAAAATTAAATATTCAAATATTCTCATTAAAATCTATAATCTCAAGAACTAGTGAGGATACAAAAATAAACGCAAAACAAAATCAAATCTATTTTTATAATTTTTTTTTTTTTTTTTTTATTTTTTTATTTTTTTTATATACTATTATTTTTGTGGTTGTGATTGTTGTTGTTGTTGTTGTTGTTGCTTGTAAAGAGATATTTTTTGTTGTGCTACTTGAACAATTGATTCTAAATTTTGTCTTTTCATATTGATTGCAGTTTGAACTTTATTAACTTGTTCTGTAATTAATTGAACTTTTCTATTTGAAAAATTTTGACCTTGTTCAATACCCTTTTATTCAATAATAATAATATAAAAAAAACAATGGTGTTAATAATAATAATAATAATATACCATTTTTTTTTTTTTTTTTCATACCATTTCTACATAATAACCAGTACCAATATCTACTAAAACTTTTTCTTTACTATTTATTTTACCTGGTAAATATATCTACACATAAATAAAAAGAACTATTAATATCAATAAAAAGGGGGGGGGGGGGATAGAGAGTTTTTTCATGAAAATAATAATTAATAATTAATAATTAATAATAATGTACATACAGATGAAGTTAATGGAACTAACATTTCTTTTCCATCAGTACCTTTAAGACCACCCATAGCTTCTTTAGCTTCTATATACTTATTTGATGCATGTTTAAGTTGTTGAATTGATTCTGAAAGTTGTTGAATTTCCTATATTTATAAAGATATATTTTATAGGGTAAGTTTGTGAATGATTCTATAGAATCATACTCTTTCTCCTAAATTGTATTGTTATAAAACTATAAAAACATACAGCTTCAACTTGTTCACGAACCATCTGTAATTGTTCTAGAGATAATGATCCTAAATTAACTTGTTGTTGTTGTGCCTCTGACATTTTATTATATATAGATATGTATAAATTGGATGTAATTTCAGATTATTTCAAAATATTCAAAAAAAAAAATCAATTTTTTTTTTTTTTTTTTTTTTTTTTTTTTCGTTGGCTTTTTTTTTTTTTTTTCTTTTTTTCATTATTTTTATTTTATCATCCAACCAGATATCTAAAATGATTGTTTATTAATAATTATTATTTACCCATGAATTAAAAGGTTTTTCTGTGAAAAAAAAAATAAATAAAAAAAAAAAAAAAAAAATAACCACTCTGACAACAAAAGAAAAAAAAAATTAGAACATGCATAAAAAAAAAAACAAAGAATTAATAATAATAGTAATAATAATTTTAATAATAATTTATTGATTATAATAAATTTTTCCTTGGGAACCACATTGTTGGCAAAGAAAAACACTTACATCTTCCATGATGTTAAGTGTTACCCATTCATTTGGTCTAAACTTTTTACAGCTAAAACATCTATAGGGTCTAGGTTCTGGTGAGTTTATGGTAGTATAATCTAATTCTCCAGTTTGAACTAAATCAAAGTGTAAATGATCAATGAATTGAAGATATTGAGATTTTTGACTTAACCAATAATCAATTGAATATAATTTTCTTTTACTTAAATGAAATTTATAATTAAACATAATATCAGATAGATAATATAACTTATGAAATAATAATAATAATAATAATAATAATAATTATTATTATTTAATACATTTTTTTTTTTTATATATATATTTTTTTTTTTATATATTTTTTTTGAATTAATTCATACCTCATTTTCTGTATTATTTTTTTGATTTAATACTACTTCTATTGCATTGGCATAAATATTCTCTTCAAGAAATATTTCTTCATTGAAAATATTTGTAAATGACATAATTAAAATAGTTTTTCTTTTCTTCTTATATTATTTTATTTTATTTTTATTTTTTCTTTTATTTTTTTTTTTTAATGATGAAATTAATATTTGAAATTATTATTTTTATTTTTATTTTTAATTTTATTTTTTTTTTTTTTTTATTTTTTTTTTCTGTAGGTTATTTGATTTAATTTTTTTTTTTGATTTAATTATTATTTTTAATTTTATTTATTTAATTTGATTTAATTTTTTTTTTTTTTTTTTTTTTTTTTTTTTTTTTTTAAAATTTTTTTTTTTTTTTTTTTTTTTTTGTTCGTTAATTATATATATGTTGTTTTTGTTTTTGTTTTTGTTTGTTGTTGTTTTTGTTTTTGTTGTTGTGGTGTGGGGAAATTCAGTCAGTCTCAATTTTTTTCATTTATAATAATTATGGTTGATAAAAATAGATGAAAAAAATGTGATCCATGGTAAAAATAATTTTTTTTTTTTTTATTTTTTTTATTTTTATTTTTTTCTTTTTTTTTTTAATTTTTTTATATCATGATTCTCAATTGTATGGGTTTTTTTTTTTTTTTTTTTAATTTATCAAAAATTTAATATTATTCTTGAAATTTTTGAATACCCTATTCAATTAATAAGATGAAAAAATATAAATAATAATAATAATAATAATAATAATAATAATAATAATAATAATGATAATAATAATAATAATAAAAATAACTTGATGTTAACCATTAATAGACACACCTAACATCTAATCAAAGCTCAAAATCCCCACCATTTTTATTTTTTTTCAATTTTTTATAAATTGCTATTTCCATATTTATTTTTTAATTTTATAATTTTTTTAAGCATCAGCGCAATAATAAAGTTTTTTTTTTTTTTTTTTTTCATTCACATTATAAATAAAAAGAAAAAAAAAAAAAAAAAAAAATAAATGATTATTTTTTTCAAACTTCAACCACATTGGTGGTGTTTGTTTCAGATAATAATAACAGTGGCTCCAAATATAAAATAATAATAAATAATAATAATAATAAACTATTTATAGTGGTGATCGCAAGTGGTTATGTCATCTCAATGATAGATTAAAAAAAAAAAAAAAAAAAAAAAAAAAAAATTTGTGGGTTTATATTAGTGATTAAAATTAATTTATTATCAAAATAAAAAAAAAAGAGAAAACAAAAAAAAAAAAAAAAAAAAAATGAAATAAAAAAAGAAAAAAATTTTATTTCTTCAATACATTTTTTTTTTTTTTTTAGTACACAAATAATATTTCATTGTTTAATTTAAATTAATCTATTTACTTTGATTGGATATATATAACGATGGTAAATATATTCTTTTTTTATTATTTTTTTTTTTTGTAAATTATGTTTTAACTTTTTTTTTTCCTTCTCTTTTATTTCTTAGTCAGAATTTTCAAATCTCACAAATGATAATAGTAATATTAATAATCGCATAAGTTCAAATAATAATTATGTGAAATATTTTTTACAAATTTATGATGATTCAAAGTTGAATCAACCTTTTAACACCACCCCCACAACTTCTAATACTACTACCACTACTACCACTACTACCACTACTACCACTACTACCACTACTACCACTATCCCAACAAGTATTAATAAAATTTTTTTAAATAATAATAATAATAATAATAATAATAATAATAATAATAATAATAATAATAATAATAATAATAATAATAATAATAATAATAATAATAATAATAATAATAATAATAATAATAATAATAATAATAATAATAATAATAATAATAATAATAATAATAATAATAATAATAATAATAATACAACATATAATTTGAATTCAGAATATAATAAACCAAAACAAACACAATATGAAGAATATAATATAGAATCAATAGAAGTAGAATTAGATGAATCATTTAATTTTAAAAATGAAATGACAGAAAGTGATAGACTTATAAGTTTATTGGAGAATGATGAAAAATTTAATGATAGTCAACCACCCAATTATGGAATTCCACTTCATTTAAAAGCTATTGAGCTTAATGAGACAGTTGATACATGTTTTTATATAAATCCAATGATTTATAATATTATTAAAAAATCACTTCAACAAAAAAGTTCACAAAAAGATTCTCACACCAAAATAGTTAGAGAGGAATTTGTTGAAAATTTTCAATTAGTTCGACAATCGACAAAGAATCAAAAATTGGAATCACAACTTATAAAATTACATAGAAGAGTATATGAACGATTAATATCATTACCTATAACCACTCAATTGTTACAACACATCGAAAGATTGATTCAACATTCTTCAGAATTTCATCAACATTTACAAGAACAATTTCATATTAATCAACTACACCACCAACAAATTCAAATGGTTGAAGTAGAAGAACAAAAAGAAAAACTAAAACAACAAAAAATTCAACAAGATCTACAAAACCATAAAAATAATAAATGGTTTTCTAAATTGAAATTACAACAAGAACAATTAATTAAACTTTACCAAACATTGTACACAACACATCGTATTCAAAACCAATCCAATGATTATCCAAGTATTGAAAATGAAACAGATATTGAATTTGACAATATTTTAGAAGATGACGAGTTTGAAATTAGACAAAAAATTGAAGAAGATATTGAAACTAGAACTCGTCATGTCCTTAAAAAACTTTATAAAGATGATGGTATTTTTTGTGAGTTTTCAATTCAACTCAGATTATATGATAGATTCACCCATAAAGATATCCCCTATAATCCAAATATGAGTTTGACAATAAATGGTATTGAATATAACAGAAAAAAATTTCAACAACACACAATCCCAACTAAATATCATCTTAATTTTCAAAATCCATTTGTTATTCAAGATCCAATAGATATATCGTTTCTAATATTCTCTGGTGGTAATCATATAAAAATGAATATCCCAAACGTTAGTTGTATTCTTGATTTTCAACTTTTAGAATATAAACCAAAAGTTGATCTAATGAATTCAATAATTGAAAGATTTAATAAAACTCATGGTTATCCAACTAATTCAATTTTATCAAAAATAAATAATAATAATAATAATAATAATAATAATAATAATAATAATAATAATAATAATAATAATAATAATAATAATAATAATAATAATAATAATAATAATAATAATAATAATAATAATAATAATAATAATAATAATAATAATAATAATAATAATAATAATAATAATAATAATAATAATAATAATAATAATAATAATAATAATAATATTAATAATATTAATAATAATAATAATAATAATAATAATAATTATAGTGAAAATGAAGAAGGATTTGAATTTTTTAGATCTCTTTTTAAAGATCTTGAAGAAGGTTTTTTAAGAAAAAAAATATTAAATAGAAGCAGAATGGATAATAATAATAATAATAATAATAACAAAATTGTACGTAGCATAGGTTCTCAATGTTCAATAAAAAAAAATAGAATTATACTACCAATAAAATCAGAAAATTGTACTCATGATGAATGTTTTGACTTAAGGGTAAGTATTTTAAAACCTCAATTCTATTTTTTAAATAATAGTATGAATATTAACAAAAAAAAAAAAATTCTAGAATTATTTAAGATTTTCTCAAAAATACCAAATTTGGAGTTGTCCAGTTTGTTCTACTCCAGCCACTCCTTATCAATTAATAATTGACTATCTTGCATATGGTCATTTGAAATCAGCTCCACCTGATTGTTATACGATGACAATAACTCCAAGTGGTACAATATACCAAAGAAAAGATAGATCTGTTACTTTAGTCGTAATATACAATTTGTACGTACTATACTTGCAATTCTTATATCAACTAATACAAGAACCACAACATCAACTACAACAACTACTACAACAACTACAACGACTACAAGAACAAATACACCAACTACACCAACAACACCTACAACAACAGCAACAGCGACATCAATACCAAGACCAACAGCAACAGCAACAGCAACAACAACAGCAACAACAACAACAACAACAACAACATCCTCTATAACAATTTTATCTTTAACAACAACACCAACATCAACAACAACAACAACAACAACAACAACATCAGCAGTTTCGTCCTCAACAACAAAATCAACTACAATTACAACATCAATTACAATTACAACAACAACAATAACCAACTTGTAATTCCTCTAAATTATTATTTTTCATTAGCCATAAAAACTAATGAAAAATATATTCTTTTGTAAATAAAATAAATAAAAACCATTTATTATTTTTTTTTATTTTTATTTAAATTTAAAGATTGATCAATCAAATTTATTATTATAATTATTCTTGAACTGCACCACCAGCTTCCCTAACACAACTACCAACGGAGCCTTCTTTATAGAGAGAAACTTTATAGTCAATGAATTTTTGGAAATCTTCTGTGTTTTCATTTATATTATAGTTTATTTGTAAATTCTTTTTAATTATTTCTTGATTGTCCTTTAATTTTACAGATTAAAAAAAAAAAAAAAAAAAAAAAACCTAATGTTAGTTTCTATAATTAATACTATGATTATAATTTTTACTACAAACTTGAAGTAAGGATCTGGCTCTATTTACTAAATCATTGATTTCATCATTTTCACTATCATAAAAAACTTCATCATTGTCATCATTATTATTTATATGCATATTTTTAAAATTACTTGTCAAATTTGAAGTCATTTTTATTTTTTTTTATTTTTTTTTATTTACTAATATATTTATATACAATTTTTAAGGCAATTTAAAATTTATTGGTGATTTCTAATTTGAAAAAATAATAATTATATAAATATATATTTATATAAATAAATATATATTTTTTTTTTATATTATTTATTTTTTTTAATTTTTTTTTTTTTTTTTTTCATATTATTATTATTATTATTATTATTATTATTATTATTATTATTATTATTATTATTATTATTATTATTATTATTATTGTTTTTTTTTTTAATGCAAATTTGATAAATACAAAAATAATAAAGTGTGGTGAGCTGTGGTGAAAAACTCCACTACTATTGATTCTCTATCTCTATCATTATTATTTCACACCAACAACTGTTTATTTTATTTTATTTTTATTTTTGTTTTATTTTTTTTTTAATTTTTTTTAATTTTTTTTCATAATTGTATTATAACAAGAAAATATTAATTTAATAAATTTGATTTTTTAACACACTATTACTCTACTACGAAATCTAGATTTCATACTAATTTGAATTAAAAAAATTTTTTTTTTGGTAACTACAAAAAAAAAGAGTTTCAATATACTTTTTTTTTTTTTTTTTGAATTAATTCCTATATGTATTTATACTTTCAAAAAAATATAAAGGGAACTTTTAATATTGATGTTCTATTTTGGTTGTTTAAATAGGGGTATAAATCAAACTGTTCATTCCAAATAGAGAAAAAAAAAAATTAAAAAGGGGTAAACTTTGTATTTATTTTCATTTTGTTGAAAAAATGCTAGTGTGGGATTGAAATCAAACATTGTACATATTATAATAATAATAATAATAATAATAATAATAATAATAATAATAATAATAATAATAATAATAATAATAATATTAATAACAATTTTTAATAATAATAATAATAATAATTTTTAATAATAATAATAATAATAATAAAAAATTTAAATTTCTAAAAATAGAATTAGTTTTTTTTTTTTTTTTTTTTGTCTATTAATTTTTTTTTTTTGTTTATTAAATTTATTTTTATTGTTTATTAAATTTTTTTTTTAATTATTAATTTTTTTTTCATTATTAAATTTAAATTTATATATATTCATAAAAATTAAAAGTCATTATTCATAAATTAAATTAAAACAAATAATTAAAAAAAATATAGAAAATAAAAAAAAGAATAATAAAAAAAAAAAAAAAAAAAAAAAAAAATGATTGAAGAAGGTAATTTTTAAACATTTTTTTATTTTTATTTTTTATTTTGTGATCTCTAACAGTTTTCTATTTTAATTTTCTTTTTTTTTTAATTTTTAATTTTTTTTTAAAATTTTTTTTATTTTTTTTTTTTTCTTTTTTTTCTAGATTCCACTAAAATTTTAAAAGACAAAGACACAAACAAAATAGATGGTCCTGAGTTAATAGATTCAACATCAAATGTAACCACAGCAATAATTTCAATATCTCCAACTGCAACTTCACCAACCAAAATAAATGAAGTGTCAATACCACCAACTCTAGAGCCAATAGCCTCAATAAGCGTTGAAAATGTGTTTCCTTTAGTATCAAAAGAGACAGAAACAATAATTGATCCTCCCAAAGTTTCAATAACATTACCAGAGACCACAACAATAACGACAACAACAAAACCCATTACAACAAATAAATCAATACTTCCTGTTATTCCTGCTGATTTCTTTAATTATGTTGAAAAAGACAAATTAACAATAGGTGAAGATGTTGGTGATTATGAGAGTATAAAAATTCCTGGAACACCAATGATTTCTTATCTTTATACGTCTCATCCAATGAAAAAGAAAAAAGTTTATTTATCAACTAAATACAGATTCCAAACCGTTAATTTCATTGAAAAAGATAGATATAGCTTAAACTTTTATATTAATGAAACTGATTTTCCATTGATTAAAAACAATGATCACATTCTTCCTTCATCAACCAGGCACAAAAAATTGAACTCTGCCTTAATAGTAAAAAGTTCACCAACCAATAATAGTTTTGAATATTTTATTAAAAATGGCAATAATTTTTATAATGATAAAAACAACAACACTAAAGAAAATCTCATTGGCAATAATAATAATAATAATAATAATAATAATAATAATAATAATAATAATAATAATAATAATAATAATAATAATAATAATAATAATAATAATAATAATAATAATAATAATAATAGTAGTAATAATAATAATAATAATAATAATAATAATAATAATAATAATAATAATAATTATAATAATATTAAAATGATAACATTTTTAAATGATGATAATAATGGTAATAGTTTAAAAGATGAAGATAAAAACCAACAACAACAACAACAACAACAACAACAACAACAACAACAACAACAACAACAACAACAACAACAACAACAACAACAACAACAACAACAACAACAACAACAACAACAACAACAATTTGAACAATTGTTTTGGAAAGTAATAAAGACACCAAATTGTTTTCAACAAATATTATCAAATTTATCAAAAGATTATAAATATCCAAAGAATGGCTTACAATTAATGGATAATGTTGAATGGTTAATTGAAAATGGGTACAAGAAAATGTTGAAATATAAAATTATGAATGATCACCTTTTAGAATTTATAGATCACCGAAATGAAGAAGAAGTAGATCAAATTCAATCTTGTTCACTTTTCAAACTATTAAAATTCTTAAAAGATGATTCAGATCCAGAATTATATAGAGCCATGTTTTTAAAGAAGTTAAGAACTCATTGTTTCCCTTTACCACATGTGCTTGTTCAACCATTTGGTTTGAAAGCAAGTTGTTCAGGCAATTTTCATGCTTTATCGGTATTGATTGAAGAACCTTTTAACTATAAAATCACATCTAAAGATTTTTACAAGTCTCTATCAAGAGGTGAATTTAAAGCATCAACCTGGATTTACAAATACTTGGTTAATGTTAGTAACGGTGATTTTAAATTGAATTTTGACGGTAATCCCATTTACAGTAAAAAAAAAAAAAGAAATAGTAATGAAGGATATACTTATATTGATTATGTTAATCATCTTATTGAACAAAAAAATATTAAAGAACAAAATGAAAGACAATGGGTTGAGTCAACCAAAAGAAAAAATGTTTTTGATCTTATACCAAAGAATAAATTATTTAAATCAATCATAAAAGCAACTAATTTATTGAAAGATGCAAATGGTTTGCCAATGATGAATTCTAAATTATCAAATACGCAATTGAATGACATTTATATTCTTTTAAGATTAATTGAAAACTCGGGTAACACTAAATTCAAAACACATGATAAGAATGGTGATGAGTTGGTTTGCATTTCAATTTTAGATGGTTGTCCAATAGCTCAAAACTTTAATGTTGAACAATTATTAAATGCATGTTTTGCAATCAACTCAATGAGATCCTTTATGATACCAGAATCTATTTTCGATTCATACCCTGAAAGAAGCAAAGATGAAATAGAAAAAGATATTTCTAGTATTTCTATTCCAAAGATATCAATCCATCATCGTATCAGAACTGATCTTACTATGGATAGATGGCAATTAAATGATTTTTCACAAACAATCTCTCAAGACTATCTTGATAAATCAGTGGATACACTAATCGATGAAAATGATCAATTGGTAATAAAGTTGGTGGAAATGTTTTATTCATTCAAAACCAGTTTACACAAGAATTTGGTTTCAATTGATGACATATCACCTTTGTACTACTTCAAAAGTAAAAAAGATATTCTATCAACAAAAAGAGGAAAATCATGTTATAGATCTAGTTTAGGAACGGATATTAGTATTTTTATTCAGTGTTTAGAGATTGCAGATCTCCATACCTACGAAAGATGGCTTAAATCATATCCATACTCTTCAACTTTTATTGTTGAAGAACTTCTTAAAGCTGATCTAAAAACAATTTTATATAGACGTTGTAAAAGAGGTGATGAAAGAGATGAGCAGAGAATCAATGAATTCCAAATTGAAACCTTACGTAATAGATATTTTCATCTAAACAAACACATGGGTTCACGTTTGGGAATGCCAATCTTTATACAAATTGTAAGATATCTCTTTTTAGTTATTGCCATATTAAATGATGATATGGTAACTGTGAAAAAAATGTGGAGTTCCTTCGGTCATTATTTTGACTACACTCAAAAATCAAATAGACATGTGAAATTCTTGCTCCCACTTATCAATCTTTGTAGATACATTACATCACCTAATACTTTGGAATTCGTTTTCGAGCTAGCTTCGAAAACCAACTACTTTCCATATAATCATCCAAGTGATGAATCGGTAAAAAGATATACTTTACCCAGCAAATATTCTTCTTTCAGTAATTGGGATTATACTGAATGGATTAACACTGGTAGAATTGATTTATTCGTTCTCATGGCTAAATTAATCGATGCATTTCTATTGGCCGAAGAAAAAATTGGTTTCAAAAGACAACCATTCACTCTAAGATGTTCATACTCCTTTCAAGGTTGTCAATCATTGGCATGTCTATTATTCATAATTGAAAATCCAAGATCATTTTTAATTCCAGATTTGTCAACAATTACTTTTGGATTGAAAACTAAAA
>CM069765.1:6900000-6902500 GCA_036169595.1 Dictyostelium firmibasis | reverse complement strand
TATCAACCATTTACTACTAATTGTAGAGAA
Organism: Dictyostelium firmibasis; assembly: GCA_036169595.1. Lineage (NCBI taxonomy): Eukaryota > Evosea > Eumycetozoa > Dictyosteliales > Dictyosteliaceae > Dictyostelium > Dictyostelium firmibasis. The sequence continues at coordinate 6,902,470 of CM069765.1, read as the reverse complement.
TTATACCATTCAATTGTTAATGGTAACTTTGGTTTCAACACAAAGAAATGGTCAAAGATATCCAAGTTTGCAATTGATTTAGTTAAAAGATTATTAGTAGTTGATCCACAACATAGAATAACAATCGAAGATGCTTTAAATCATCCATGGTTCACATTTGATCGTAGTTTTTATCAAAAGAATCCTAAGCACTTAGATAGTAGTGGTCAACAAAAAACTCAACATTTTATTGATTGCTTCAATTCATACTATAATAACATCAAAGAAGAAGGATTCCAATTTCTCAGGGAACATTTTGATAAACTTGACTATAATCTAAATTTATTTATTCAACAACAACAACAACAACAACAACAACAACAACAACAACAACAACAACAACAACAACAACAACAACAACAAAAACAAAAACAACAAAAACAACAACTACAACAAATCCATAACAATGAACATGTTAGTGTGTAGAATAAATAAACACCTATTTTTTTTTTTTTTTTTCATATGACTAATATTTGTAAAAATAATATTTAATAAATTTAAAATAAAAACTTAAATTCATTTAATGAAAAGTGTGTGTTTGTGGGAAATCAAAGAATTTAATTTTTTTTATATTTTATTTGCTTTTTTTATATTTTTATTTACTTTTTTTTAACACTATATGGGCAGATAAAAAAAAATTTTCTATCCAAATACGTAAAATACAAATGCCAATAATAGAATAAAGGAGTTAGAGTATTGTCGAAAATTACCACCAAAAAAGAAATACAATTAAAATACATATTTAAATGCCTAAAAACAATAATAATAATAATAATAATAATAATATTAATAATAATAATAATAATAAATTTATTAATTTTTAATTTCTTTTTTATTTTTTTTGACCAATATAAAAAGAATTGCCAAAATATTATTTTGTTTTTTTCATTAACAATCAAATTAATTGATATAAAAAAATAAAATGAACAGATTTAAAGGTAATTTTATAAAAAAAAAAAATTTTAAAAAAGCGCAATCATTTACTAATTATCACTTTTTTTTTTTTCTAGTTGCTCAAGATCAACAAGATTTATATAAAGCAAGTTTATTAAACAGAGCTTTTTCATCTCAACTTAACCAAAATATTAGAAACAACGGAAAATATAGTCAAACTCTTCGACAACTCACCCAATTTCATAGTACTGAAATAAAAGGTGAAGGTTGGTGGGTGATTAGAAATTTCGACAACTAAATAATAGGCTTATATAGAAATTTTAAAATAAAAATTATAAAAATAAATATAATTTGTAAATAAAAGAAATAAACAGCAATCAAAAAGGATATTCTTTTTGATTTTTTAGTATTTTGGAAAGAAAAAAAAAAAAAAAAAAAAAAAAAATGAAAAAAAATTTCTTTTTTTTTTAATTTTTTTTTTTTATTTTTTTTTTTATTTTTTTTAAAATTACCAATCGTTCATTGTTTTTATTCACATCCAAACCTTTTCAGCAATAGTGCATTGTATAAATATTTAAAGAACTCTATTTTTTTTTTGTAAATCAACATAAATTTGAAATAAAATAAAATAAAAAATGACAGGACACGCACCAGAATCAACTTTCAACCCAGATGGTAGCAGAAAAATGATTGCAACCCAACAACAATGTGAAGATAAGAATCTTCCATTAAGTTTTAGAGATTATTGTGCACATTTATTAATTCCACTCAATGATTGTAGAGTTGCTACTTATTATGCACCATGGAAATGCATGGATGAAAAACATGCCTACGAAGGTTGTCAATATGACGAGTAAGGTCAATAATAATCATTATTTATTATAATACTTTTATTCAACATTTGTTAAATATAAGAACCATCATGTAATTTTTTTATATCATTTCAAACGAAATATATTATTAATGCAATAATTTTACAGATATTTATATAGAAAAATAAAGAAATCAGAACAAGATGAAGCTGAAAGAATAAAAAGAGAAGGTATTGTTGAAAAAGTAAATTTACAAGATAGACCATATGAAGAAAGAAAACTTTCATAAAAATAAATAAAAATAATTTTAATAATAGTATAAATAGTATAATAACGAATATAACAACAGTAATAATAAAATATAAAAAAAAAAGTTAAAAAAAAAAGTAAAAAAAAAAGTAATAATAAAAAAAATTTTAAAAAATAAACAGTGAAATATATATAGTAGCACAATTTTTTTCATTTTCCCACAAATAGTTTTTTTTTTTTTTATATATATAATTTAAAATTATTTTTTTATTTTTTTATTTTTTTTTGTTTTTACAATATATTTTTAAGTATTTGTGAAAGATAATTTTTTTTTTTTTTCTTTTTTTTCGAAATATAATTATATTTGGAAAAATCTTTTTTAAAATTATTGATGGTGGTTTTGTATTTATAAAGTTTGTTTTTGATTTTTTTGATTTTTCTTTTAGTAAACTCTCTTGAATGGTTTAATGGTTTCC
>CM069765.1:6865000-6895000 GCA_036169595.1 Dictyostelium firmibasis | reverse complement strand
GGTTTGATTAGGTGGTAAATAGGATAGTTGTTGATGGCTTTGGTGTTGTTGTAAATGATGATCAGACAAAGATCTAGTTTGATAAATTAATTGAATTGCTGTTTGAAGTAATTGATAGACTGATGGGTCAGTATCAGTACTATCGATATGCATTGGTTTTTGAATTGATGAGTATTGTTCCTCTTCTTTTTGTTCTTTTTCTTGCTCTTGCTCTTGTTGTTGTTGTTGGTGATGTTGCTTTTGTCCCTCTTTGTCATAAGGTGAACTCCTATACTGAGTATTATTTTGATTCATTATTGGCATTTTCTACTTTTTTTCGTTTTATTTGTTTTTTTTATAATAATAAATTATAAAAAAAATAAAAAAATAAAGGAGGGAGAGGAAGTAGAAGAGAAAGAATACTATTATTTATTAAATATTTATTGTTTATGTATTATATTCATAGTATAAAATTATATGTATATGTGTATTTGTGTGTGTGATAAAATATCTATTTTTTTATTGTTTTTTTTTTTATATTTTTTTTTTTTATTGTTTTAGCGTATTTTTGAAAAAAAAAAAGAAAAAAAAAAAATTAATAAAAAATAAAATTATTTTCTAATAAGATATTTTCGTATGTGTTGTTTAATTATAATAAAATTAATAGTGCTTTTAAGTAGGTGGTTAATTATTTTTTAATTTTTTTGAGTAATTTAATTTTTTTTAAATTTAAAAAATGATTGTCAAAAAAAAAAAAAAAATATAAATAAAAACAAAATAAAAAAAAAATAAAAAAAAAAATAATGGCAATAATAAAAAAAAGTAGTATTTTTTTTTATAAATAAAATCAATATTAATTTTTATTTATTTCAAAAAATATGAACAATAATAAAAAACTTTCTAGCTTATAATAAAAATAAAAAAAAATAAAAAAATAAAAAAAAATAAAAAAAAATTTCATATTACCACATTTTACCACAACTATTACCATAGAAACCCACCACTGAAAATAAATAAATTCAGTTCTATTAATTCAATATCTTTATGGAAGAAAGAAATAAAACCAATATAATTTATGTATCAACAATTATTTCCAATTTTCATAGCGCTGTGTTTTTATTATATTGGATTTTTTTATTTTTTTATTTTTTTTCTATTATTAGCAAGAAAGTTTACAAAAATATTTGTATTATATTAAAAAAATAATAAAAAAACTTAATAGTTTTCCAAACAGTTTAAATTTTTCTAAATAATATTATCTTAATTTATTTATTTTTAAGTAAAAAGGAAGATAAAATATTTAATATGATTTATAGGTATTTATGAGAAAGGATTGTGTAAATTTTAAAAAAAAAATTACAGATTAAAGAATTCCTTAGTTTAGTTCTTTTCTTTTCTTCACTTTTATTTTTAATTTTTTAATTTTTTTTTCCGATTTTAGATAAAATTAATTTTTTTAATTTTTTTTAAAATTATATTTTTTTTATTTTAATTTTTTTTTTTTTTTTTATAATTTAGAAAAATAGAGGCCTTTGATAAGATTCAATATATTGAAATAAATTTTTAAAACATGCATATAAACAATATTGTTTCTATATTCATTTATTTTATAAAACTTTTAAAAAAATAAAAAAAAATTTTTTAGCACCCCCACCTTCTACTAGTATGTACCAAATTTAATTTAATCTAGTTTAACCCACTATCACACACCCACTTTATCATATTATTGTTATTACTCTGTGTGAAAATACATCAAAAATGTTGTGTTTTGTTATTATTTTTTAATAAAAAAAATATTTTTTTTTTTTAATATTAAAAATAGCGATTTACTATCAATGGAAATTGTAAAATTAAATTCTTCATCAAAAAAAAAAAAAAACAAAATATAAAAAAATAAAAAAAATAAATATACCACCCAAATTGAATTATTGTTATCATTTTTAAAATTTCTTTTTTAATTTTTTTATATTCATTATTATTTTTTGTTTTGTTTATTATTTCTTTTATTTATTGATTGTTTACAACAAAATTAGGAATTAGTTATAATTATAAATAATAAATAATTTTAAATAGAAAAAAATGAATAATGATATCTCAATTTCCACAAAAGAAAATTTTATTAATTATGATATTTTTTATAATGATATAGAATCAAGAATAATTAAAATGGAAACATTTTATAATATTTTAAAAAAGGATTTCTTATCATTTAATTTAAAAAACAATGATATTCATTATAAAGATTCAATTAAAATTAAACCAAATTATAATAAAATTAACAATCAAATAACTAATGAAGATAATAATAATAAAAATGATAATAGTAATAATAATTTTTTATATTTATTACCAAATGAAATCATATCAAATATATTATCAAACTTAGATGTTATAGATATTGTTTCTCTTTCAATTGTAAATAACCATTTCTATTACCTTATAAATAGTTACAATAACTTATGGAAAAGTCTTTATTATAAATATTTCAAAAGTAATTTCTTAAATATTATTAAAAATGAAAAAGGAAATAGTAAAAATAATAACAATAAACCCAATTCAATAGATATTAGAAATACAGCAGATGAAAATGAAAACTCTTTAAATAAAAAAATGTTAAGATCAAAGAAAAAGCAACAATTTAAACAATTGAATAATTATAAACAACAACAACAACAACAAACGAATTGGAAAAATAATTTTTTAAATGAATCAAGAATTGAAAGTAATTGGAAAATTAATAGATTCACTACCTATACAATCGATACAAATATTGGTGGTGTATTTTGTTTATCACAGAGACAATCAATGTTGGTGACCGGTTCATTCGATAGTTCTTTAAAAGTTTGGAAAATAAGTGAAACGATAAAATCCAACTCTTCTTCCATCGATAGTACTGAATATAACCGATCGAAAATTAATATTGAACCAATATTAAAAATAAAAGGACATGATGGATGGATTTGGTCAACTCATTTAAAACACTCAAAAAATTATCATAGAATGAAATGTATAAGTTCAAGTCAAGATGGTACAATCTTAATAACCGATATAAACTATAATAATTTCATTGACTATAGTCAGAGAAATAAATATAAAAATAATTATTCTCCATCATCAATAAGATCATTTAATATGAAATCTTTTAAGAAAAATTTATCATCGCCATCACACTCTTCTTCATCGAACCATTTAAAAAATAAACAACAAATTTCAACTGAACATGTTGGCCAAAATAATAATAATATTGACATTAATAATAATATTATTTTAGATGGTAATTTTTTAAAAGGTCATAAAGGTACAGTTTGGACCACATTACCAGATAAATCAATGGAAAATGTATATAGTGGTGGTAGTGATTCAACCATAAAAAGATGGAATATCGAAAAGATGGAATATGTTGGTGATATTGGTAAACATAATGAATCTGTGCTTTGTTTGTCTGGTGTGACCTATGAAAATCCACATTTGATTGCATCGGGTTCTTCTGATCATTCAATTAAATTATGGGATGTGAGAATTCAACATTATCATAACCAAAGTCACTCATCGTCTTCTTCATTATCACCATCGTTGGTATTATCAATTAATGAACATGGTGTTAATGTAAATTGCTTGTCATTATATAATCATTTTATAATATCAGGTGGAGAGGATGGAATTATAAGAGTATCTGATATAAGATATGTCATAACATCACCCAGACCCCATGTAATCGCTGAAATACATGCACATGATAGCTCAATTAGAGCTTTATCAATAAAAAGAAATAGAATGGCAACAACTTCATCAGATATCAAAATTTGGAATACAAAATCATTGGATCGTCCAACTCAAACCTTAATTGGGCATAAAGGTTCAGTTGTATCAATGCAATTAAATAGTAGTAATATTATATCTGGTTCTTTAGATTCTACTGTTAAATTTTGGAATTATAAATAAAACAAAAAAAAAAAAAAATAAAAAAAAAAAAAAAATAAATAAAAAATTAAAAAAATTAAAAAAAATTTTAAATTTTTTTTTTAAACGAAATACTCGTTTTTTTTTATTTTTTTTTTTTTCTTTTTTTTTTTTTTCTAATTTTATTTCATTATTTTATTTATTTTTTTTTTTTTTTTTTGTTTCCCAATATAATATAATTTTGGAAAAAACCAAATTAATAAATAAATTTTTTAAAGGAAAAAATAATAAAATGGAAATTAAAGTTTTAGGTAAAAAAAAAGTTCAATCAAAACATGCAAATGCTATATTGGGAAAATTTATTTTTGATAGAAAAACCAATGAAGAGAATAGATTATTTTTATCAGGAAATGCAACACCAACAGAGGATTTATTCCAAATTGTGTCTAACTCATTAAATAAATTTCAAAAGCATTTAAATGAATCGATTAATCCAGAATTAGCATTAGAAGAATACAACAATAATACAGCAAATTCAAATAGTGATTCATCTGATGAAACTTTAATTCCAATGGGTGATGCTCAACCAAATCTATTAAAAGACTCTTCGAATACCCTTCAAATTGATGATGGTGATGTCTCAGAAAGATATTCTGATAGTGTTTCATCCTCAACAAATAAAAAATTAGCAACACCACCAACAAATAAATCAAGCGCCAAAGATATCGATAGTTCTTCAAACTCTACTGAATCCGAAAGTGAAAAACCTGTACAAAAAAGTAAAAAAGAAATAGAATCTAAAAAATCACCATTAAAATCTAAAAAATCTAAAAAATCTAAAAAACAAGAATCGTCTGATGAATCATCTTCATCTGATTCCTCTTCATCTGATTCTTCTTCATCTGATGAATCATCTTCATCTGATTCTTCTTCATCAGAGTCAGACTCATCTGAAGATGAAAAAAAGAAAAAGAAAAAGAAATCTTCTACCTCATCATCAAAGAAATCTTCATCGAAAAGAAAGGTAGAATCCTCTGATGATTCTGATTCTTCAGAAGAAGAAAAAAAGAAAAAAAAGAAAAAGAAATAAATTAAAAAATTTGTTATTTTAATCTTTAAAATTTTTTTTTGTATCTTTTTTTTTTTTTTTTTTTTTTTTGTTATATATACATTTATTTTTAATATTTCATAGTTTTTTTTTTTTTTTTTTTTTCTCTCCCAACATATAAATTTATTGGTGTTGATTAAGAAGATAGGATTCAATTTCATCATTTTGTAGTTTTTCCATTTCCTGATAGATTTTTAAACTTTCATCTTCATCTTGATCCAATAAATCTTGAATCTCCTGTAATAATTGTAACTCTTCTTCAGGTGTTAATGTATATGATTCTAAATAGTCGTAATCATCATCTTCAGCACTATTATCATTTTCTAAAGCCCTATTTGCACTATCTATATCATTTTGATTAATTTCGAAATCTAAATCCTCAAACTCTACACTATTTCCATATTTCTCAACAGAAACATTGATGTTGGTATTATCTTTTGATTCTTGTGTTGACGATTCGCTTCCATTTATATTTACAGAGTTATTTACATTACTATTACTATTTTTTTCATTCTTTAATTTCATTAATTCATCTTGGAGTGTAGATTTTAAATTATTCGTTATAATATTTATATTATTATTATTATTCAACAAATTATTTCTTGCTTTTTGAATTTCGTTCTTTCTTTTCTCTTTAAGAGTATCTATACATCTTTTTTTTAATTTTTCTTTCACTTCTTCACGGGTAAATGCACCCTTTAATTTATTTTTATGTTTTTCTTGGAGTGTTTCTTTAGTGCTCATTGTTGTGTGTTTAAGATTTTTTTTTTTTGAGATCCCCAAAAAGAATTAAATAAAAAAATTAAAAAAAATTGAAAATAAAAAAAATTTTAAAAAATTAAAAAAAAAAATTCCAACCGTTTGTTGCATTTTACTTTGAAACTTTATTTTTCAGATAAATGTGTATAGAACATTAAATTTAATGTTCTATACATATTTATCTGAAAAATTAAATTAGACATATTTTTTTTTTTTTTGAAATAGGAAAAAAAAACAAAAATGTTGTCAGAAAAAAATAAAAGAAAAACCCAAAGTTTTGTTAAAAAAAAAAATAAATAAAAATAGTGACAGTAATAAAAAAATTATTACTGTTACTAAAAAAAAATTTATTATAACTAATTAAAAGAATTGAAATCTATTACCATTACTATTTAAAATTGGTGATTGGTTTAAACCATTGTTATTATTGTTATTATAATTATTATTATTATTATTATTATTATTATTATTATTATTATTATTATTATTATTATTATTATTATTATTATTATTATTATTATTATTATTATTATTATTATTATTATTATTATTATTATTATTATTATTATTATTACTACTATGATTATTATAGTTATTATTATTTACATTATTCGAAGGATTTGGGCCAATATTGTGAATTTCAAATTGTAATTGGCTTTGGATTTGTAAAAGTTGGTCAATATAATCCTTTTGTAAATCTTGTTGTTGTTGTTGTTGTTGGAAATTATTTTGCCTTATGTTATTGCTATTATTAATTAAATTATTATTATCGTTTCTAATGTTACAAGTTTGTTGTTGTTGTTGTTGTGGTTGTTGTTGTTGTTGTTGTTGTCGAGTTGGTGAAGAATATTGAAAGGTCGGAGAGAATAAAATATTTTGCGAAGAATTTGTACAAGTTAAAATTGGTGATTGATTATTTATATTGGTTGAACTACTATTTAAATTTAAACCATTTATATTTATATCGCTACCACTACTATTGATTTTATTATTACTATTATTGCTACCACTATTATTATTATTATTATTATTATTATTATTATTATTATTATTATTATTATTATTATTATTATTATTATTATTATTATTATTATTATTATTATTATTATTATTATTATTATTATTATTATTATTATTATTATTATTATTATTATTATTATTATTATTATTATTATTATTATTATTATTATTATTATTATTATTATTATTATTATTATTATTATTATTATTATTGTTGCCATTATCATTAATTGTATTATAATCTGTGAAATTTAAAATTTTAAATAATTGTTTTAAATTATTACCCAACTCAGATTGCATATTTACTTTTAATTTTGGAGCTTCACGTTTGAATTCATTTTTAAGGAAGAGTAATTTTGATTGAATACATTTTTGTTTGAAAGCATTTGATTTTAAGATTTTTGGACGATTGATAGCATTGTAGAATATTGAATTATAACGAATGGATTTCCTAAAGATATTGGTTAGATTGGGACAAATTCTATTTGATCCCAAACAAATCTTTTGAATGACATGATTTGAACAAACAGCTAAAAAGAATTCGGTACAAGCGATATTATCGAGACAATTATCAAAGAGGGAGATCTCTTTGAGAGAGTCGTTTGTTTTTAAATAGTCAGCCAACATAATGCCACCGACTGAATCGATATAGTTATTGTTGAAGGAAATAGTTTGAAGTGTTTTATTGAATTTCAAACCCTTGTGTAAGAAGATGGAAATATCGGACGAGGCTAAATCATTGAAACCCAATGAAAGGTCAGTGATTGAAACATTGTGTCTAATTGCATTCGATAACTCTTCCTTTACCAATTGACTCGATAAATCGCAACTCCAGAGTAATAGTCTTTGGATTGAACGATTACCAGCCAATGCTTGAAAGAATTGTGCACCAGTATCTTCGTTGACACTCATTGCACAATCTGAGAGATTAAGATTAACCAACGCAGAGGTAGGCGAAGAAATTGCCTCGGCGAATCCTTGGATGGTGTTGTCGGCCAAATCATTGAAACTGAGATCCAAACTTTTAATCGATTTATTGGTTACCAACATCTCACCCACCAATTGACCAACTTCGTCATCGAATTCGTTCTCTGACAAGGAGAGCTCAGTGATGGATGTATTCTTTTTCAATGGTTCAACAATTGCTGAAACTGAGTCATTATCTAATTGATTACCGATCAAAAATACAGATTGTAATGAAGAGTTAGTCTTGAACATATCAGCTAAATAGATACCATTACCACCAATACTATTGAAAGATAAATCTAAAAATGTTAGAGTACGATTATATTTCAATGCTTGTACCAATGCCATTATCGAGTCTCTCGAGAGAACGTTGTAGGAGATATCCAATGATGTCAAGGATTGATTGTAACGTAATGATTCACAAAACGATGCAAAACCACCCGAAGTCGTGAAACAACTGCTAAGTTTAAGATCGGTTATATTTGTGCAATCCCTAAGATAACAAGAGATAACCGATAGATCCGATTGTGTCAATTGGTGGCCATTACCAAATGCCAAACATTTGATAGAGGAGCATTTCTCCAAAAGACTACAATAATCTCTACTATTGATGCCACCAGTTGAAACTGAATTATAACATGGATTGGTTAATTCCTCTTGATGATGTTGTTGATATCTTAATTTCTCTTGTTGTGATTTCTTACAATGAAATTTAATTGTTGTAAAGGTACATGCTGAACCACCCTTTACAATACCCTCTGTCATAAATTTGGTTACTGTCAATAATTCTTTCCTATTCGATATTTTTATAAAACTACTAATTGATACTGGTACTATACATTTTGCCCATAATTTACAAACCAATGATAATCCAATAATATCCTTTAAATAAACACATGTACTTGAAGTTTGACTAACTACAATATTTTGTTGTTGGTCATTATTATTATTGTTATTATTATTACTATTATTATTGTCATTATTATTATTGTTGTTGTTATTATTATTATTATTATTACCATTATTTGGTAATGGTTTATTATTTACAATTGATGAAGAATTTTTTAAACATTGTTTTTGTTTTTTATCTTGGCCATCTTTACCATTTGTCATTTGATCGCTATAACAATTGTTGTGAAAGAATGGATTTTGTGGTTTTGGACTGGTTGCACCTGAACAACTACTATATTCATCATTTAAATGTTTTAATATCTCTACTAATAGATATTTAGGTAAATCATTTAGTTGTAATTGCTTATATTGTTTTTGCTCTAACCTTTTTTGATATCTTATATTATTGTCTAAAAATGTATCTGATAAAACTGAATTACTAAATCCTATTATGTTGCTCTCACTATTTACCATTGGTGTTGCTGTGGCTATTGTTGTAATAGTATTATTGTTTGTAGTTTGGTAATTATTATTTGTTTGTATTACAGTTGGTGATTGTTGCTGTTGTTGTTGTTGCTGCTGTTGTTGTTTTGTAAAATCGAATAAAAAACTTGGTACTACACCACCACTACCTTTACTATTATAACAAAATGGATTCATTTTGTATTCTTATTGAAATATATTTGTTTTTTGTTTTTGTTTTTTTTTTTTTTGTGTTGTTTTTTTTGAAAATTTTTTTTACTATTATTATTATTTAAAATTTAATTTAGTTCTGCCAATAATTATAAATCATTTATTAAGTATATTTTTATTTTTTTTTTTTTTTTTTTTTATTTTTATTTTTATTTTTTTATAAATTTATTAAAATTTTAATTTTGCAAATTAAAATTTTTGGTATATGTTATTTGTTATTGTTTTGTTTTGTTTTTTTGTACACCTGCAAGATTTCTTTTTATTATTATTGTGTGTGGTCGTGGATTTTTTTTTTTTTTTTTTTTTTTGTGGTTTTTTAAAAAAAAATATGAGAGAATTATGTGTATCAAAAAATAATAAAAAAATGAAAAAAAAAAAAAAAAAAAATTAAAAAATAAAAAAAAGAAATTTTAAAAAAAAAAATAAAATAAAAATTTTTATCAAAGTTTTAAAAAGAATGTGTTCTTTGAGTTCCAAAATTTAAGCTCTCTCGATTTTTTTTTTTATTTTTTTGCACGATTTTTCTTTGTCATTCCTTATAAAGTGCTCTGTCATAATAATTTTATAGCGAGTTATAATTCCTATTATTACCTATTATTCTTTATTTTGTTTTGTTTTGTTTTGTTTTGTTTTTTTTTTTTTCAAAAGGAATAGAAATATTATTTATTCTTATTTTTTTATATTATTATTATTATTTTATGAGAATAAAAAATCTATTATTTTATTTTTTTTATTTTTATTTTTTATTTTTTTCGTTTTTAATTTTTACAATAAAAAGGTATTCGTGTGGTGTTGTTTTATTTTTTTTATTATTTTTTTTATTTTTGTAATTTCCTAAAATGTTTATTTGAATGGTTGATATTAATAATTAGTGAGATGCATGAAATAACCTATTTTATTTTTATTTCTTTTTTTATTATTTAAATTTTAATTCTTTAATATACAACCATTTCAGATTGTAATGAAACAATTACTAAAAATAGTATTCAATTTGATTTATATTCAATAAAATAGTGGCTCATGTGATAAAAAATCAATATTTTCAATATAATTTCCCTCAATTTTAATAAATTTATTTTGGTCATTTCATATAATAAACAATATTATAAGTTATAATAATAGTAAGAAATAATTTATTTAAAATTTATTCGAATTTCTAGAATGAGAATAAAATATTCTATTACTATATTCGATTTTTTTTTTTTTTTTTTTTTTTCTTTCTTTAATTTTTTTTCTTTCTTTATTTTTTTTCTATTTTTTTTTTAAAAAAAAAAAAGAACACCACATCCAGATGAGAATATCAATAATTTCTAGAAATTGTTTAGTCTAAATTTCTATAATATTTATTCTTACAATTGTGAATACAACAGAGATTTTTTGATGGTCTAATTAATAAACTAAATTCTGAGTCTATTGATAAAAATAGAATAATAATAAAAATATTTCGAAACGTTTTTATTATTAATCCAATGTTCTTAGTTTTATTTTTACACCTTTATTTTTTTTTTGTGTTTTTTTTTTATTTGATAAATATTAGAATGGGACAGAACAATAAAAAAATTCTCCGATTTTATTAATTCCTTTACAACATTTTTTTTTGTCTGAATTACTGAGGGATTCAAAAAAAAAAAAGAATAAAATCAAAAAAAAGAAAAATTTTGGAATTGCATTCTGAAATTTTCTTTTTACGCATCTTCTCAAAAAAAACAAAAAAATTTCAAAAAAAAAAAAACAAAAAAAAAGTGCAAAAAAAAAAAATCTTTTCCACTCCAAAAAAAGAATTGAATATTCTTTGCAATAATCACTTTTATATAAAAACTTTATTCCCCAAGCTTTTTATTTTACTAAGAATATATATAATTTTTTTTTTTTTTTTTTTTTTTTTTTTTTTTATTAATTTATTTTTTTATTATTGTTTTTTTGTTTTTTTGTTTTTTTGTTTTTTTTTTTTTTATGGGTCAGCATACCAAGTTGAATTATCAAGTGTTTTATATAATCTTATTTTTAAAGATGGATTTGTTTTTCTATTTGCGTTCATTAATTCAACAATTAATCTTGCAATATTTGAAGTTTGGGAACCAATGAAATATTGACATTCTGAGGCTATCATTATCTCTGACAGTAATCCAATACCAATATTTGAATTTGGTTTAGTTTTTAATGAATTCAATTCCTTATTGTAATCAGATAAATATTTATCAAAGGTAGTAGTATTATCATCCCTAATAATATCTTTTAAATAATGAAATTTAAATTGTGGATACTTCAATTGAGCATTTGATATTTCACCATTGTTGAATATTGTTTGATTATCACTCATTATAAAAATATTTTTAAATTCACCATTATTCAAATATTTATCATTAACAATAAAATCTAAATAATCTTGAAAATAATTTAAAACTATTTTTTTCATTTTCATTGAATTCTCAATTCCTTTATCACCATTTCTAACATGAATTGATATACATTTTACATTTTCATCATAATTATTATTATTATTATTATTATTATTATTATTATTATTATTATTATTATTATTATTATTATTATTATTATTATTATTATTATTATTATTATTATTATTATTATTATTATTATTATTATTATTATTATTATTATTATTATTATTATTATTATTATTATTATTATTATTATTATTATTATTATTATTATTATTATTATTATCATTATTATTATTGATATTTTCACTATAATGAAATAATTTATATTTATAGAGTTCAATGATTTTTCTAATTTTATAATTTGGTCTGATTATATAGTTCATAATATGTGATTTAAAACAAAATAAATCTCCACCATTAAACCATTTTTTTGGAAATTCATTACAACTTTTAAAATTAACATATACTTGATAATCATTTGTAATAATTGAGATTGGATTAGAATGATTATATTCTTTTTCACCTTTTAAAAAATTTAAGATTTGAGGTGGTGATTTCTCTTCCAAACTATCAATATTAAATTTTTCGAATCTTTTTAAAAATGAACAAATAAATAAAAAAAAAGAATTATATTATATGTTAATAAATTTTTATTTTTATGTTAAATTTTTTTTTTTTTTTTTTCATTTTCTAATAATTACTTTTTTGAAATGGGAAGAAATAAGTCTGTAAAATAAGTAGAGAATAAGAATTGACTGTCGTCTATAATTAAGGTTCTATCCCATTCAAGTGAACGTGTTAGTGAATATCCTAAAAAGTGTAAACTACTAGTCATTCCAAAAGCTCTTAATGTATGAATTAAAATTTTTGTATGGTTTTTATTTTTATTAAATTGCAATTTATCTAATTTATTATAAAAATTAAAAGTGTCTAATGATTCTGATACCTTAATTAATTGAATTAATTTACCATATTCAAATGAATTTTTATAATTATCTTTATATATTTTATTTAATTTACAATTTAAGCAATTAGATTTTATTGACCATATTCTATGAGAGGTTAAAAAATCATCGATTTCCTCTTCTATGTATTCTCTTAAAAAACAATATCCAAATATAGTTATTGAATTTTTAATTTTTCCTTCTATAGATTCTATAAATTTAGATAAATTAATTAAATCATCTAAACATTTTAATTCTAAAATTAAATGGTGATTACTATTTATGGTATTAAATAAACTATTTATATTTGTTTTATTTTTTATAATATTATTACTATTATTATCAATATTATATTTTAAAATTGGTGAATTTTTTTCTTTGCAATTATTATTTAGGATATTTATTATAAAGAAATCTTTAAATGCTTTGTGTGAATTAATTAAACTTGAACTGAAAAAAGATTCAAACTTTGAATGATTTTCAATAATATATTCACTATCACATGAATTACTACAATCACTATCACCACTATACTGAATGTAAATCAAATCTGCCACTGTATCGATTGTACCATCAGTAATTGGGTTAATTGCGAATGTATTTATTTTATTATTTATAATAATCTGTGAGAAAATACAAAAAACAAATAATACTATTATAAAATAAAACCATTTGTATCTTTGCATCCTTTTTATTGCCAACAGTTAATAAAACAAAAAAAAAAACAAAACCACACTTTTAAAAAAAAAATTAAAATAAATAAAGATTAAAACCACACATTATTATAAATAAATATTTAATTATCAATATAATTTTTATAGTTAAATAAAAAAAAGAAATAAAAAAATCTATATATTCTTACCTCTTTGCATCCTCTTTGTTAGAGTCCTTCTACAAATAAAATGTTTACACTTTCAAAGTAACAATAGTATTAGGTGAGAAGACACATCTGTTGCCTCGAAAATGGTAGTTGATGAATCATCAAAACTATCTGTTGAATATATGTATAACTACTATTGAATCTACTCTTTTTATTTATGTCAATTATTAAGTCTGCTAAAAATTCCTAAAAAAAAAAAAAAAAAAACCTGTATGCTACTACTCTTTTTATTTGTGATAAGAAACATCTCTAGTTTTTTTTTCACTGACTGATATCCTCTGAAAATTTGCATAAAAATAAGGAAAGTTAAATAATAAAGATATGAATATCACATACTACAAAATAAAATAAAATTGCTTTTTTTTTTTTTTTTTTTTTTTTGAAAAATTTATTTTTCTGTGTTTAAAAAAATAAGAAATTAATATGCAAATTCTACTAAAGATTGGAAATATAAAAAAAAAAAAAATGATAACATACCTTATTAAATTATTATATTACTGTACTTTTTTTTGTTTTTTTTTGTTTATATTATATTAAAAAACTTTTTTTGAAAATGTTTAGTACCAGTGGTCTTTCATTTCGTTGTGATAAGTTTCGTTGGCCCAGTTGACGGTGATATATAAAGCAGCGAAATATGGGACTGAACATAAGAAGTTATCCTTAACACCACGTCTTAAATGTGGGATGGCATTTTTGAAATAATTAACAAAAAGTTTTTGTTGGAATGGTGAAACTGAATAGGTAATATGTTTACCAAAGACCTAATAAATAAAAATAAAAATAAAAAATAAAATTAATTTTCCTCATCCTTCTTTAACTTTTTTTTTTCGATTTATGTATGTAATTTGAAGTTGATCAACCATACTTTGCTTGCTTGACCCATTGTAAATTTATATGTATTTATGTGATATTATCAAAAAAAAAAAAAAAAAAAATGAAATGAAAAAAAAACAAAAATTCAAATTTTTTTTTTTTTTTTTTTTTTTTAATTTTTTTTTTTTTTTTCGACTCAATCAAAATGAAATTCGATAAAATAAAAAAAAAGTACATTTAATAAGAAAAAAAAATAAAAAATAAAAAATAAAATAATTGTGTGTTAAATAAGAGAAAATACTGTAATAAGATAAAATAAAAAAATATAAAAATTACAGATAATAAAAAAATTTTAAATGGAAAATTAAATTAAATAAAAAAAAAAAAATTAAAAATTTATTCATTTACACAATTTTAGTGATTATTATTTATTTATTTTTTTTTTATTTATTTATTTTTTTTTTTTTTTTTATTTCCGGCATCTTTATGTTTCGGTTTTATTAAAAAAAAATTATTAATTAATTTTATTTTTTTTTATTTTTTTTTTTTAAAAAAAAAAAAAAAAAAAAACGACAGTCTCAAAAAAATTTTTTAAAATTGTCATTTTTTCTTTCCTTCTTCTTTCCAACAAGTTGGCAGTTTGAAGCATTTATATAGTTTTTATATCATTCTTTAAAGCTTATAAATATAATTAAATTATAGTATATAAATATTTTATAAAATAAAATAAATAAAAAGTAAATAAAACCCTATATAAAATAAAAGAATGAAATATATTGTTGTTACAGGTGGTGTTTTGAGTGGTATTGGTAAAGGTATTATTGCTAGTAGTACAGCAATGATCCTTAAATCAATGGGATTACGTGTTACTTCAATTAAAATTGATCCATATTTAAATATTGACGCTGGTACAATGAGGTAATTAATCAAAAATGAAATAAAAAAAAAAAAAAAAAAAAAAAAAAAAAAAAGGTTAAAAATAGAAATTTTTTTATTAATTTTTTTTATTTTTATTTTATTTTTATTTTTGTTTTATTTTTATTTTTAGTCCATTTGAACATGGTGAAGTTTTTGTTTTAGATGATGGTGGTGAGGTAGATTTAGATCTTGGAAATTATGAAAGATTTTTAGATGTAAATTTAGGTAGAGATAATAATATTACCACTGGTAAAATTTATAATTTAGTCATTGAAAAAGTTTGTATATAATATATTTAAATAATAATATTTTTTTTAGAATTTTAAATTTATTTTATTTTGTAAAATATTAATAATTAAAATATTTGTTATTATTATTATTTTTTATGTATATTAAATTAGGAAAGAAAAGGTCAATATTTAGGTAAAACAGTTCAAGTTGTACCACATATCACAGAAGAGATTCAAAATTGGATTGAAAGAGTTGCACATTTACCAGTTGATGGTGATAAAGTAACACCAGATGTTTGTGTAATTGAATTGGGTGGTACAGTTGGTGATATTGAATCTATGCCATTTACAGAGGCATTACGTCAATTCCAATTTCGTGTTGGTATTGAAAACTTTTGTTTAATGCATGTTTCATTGGTACCAGTATTGGGTGTAGTTGGAGAACAAAAGACTAAACCATCTCAACAATCAATTCGTGAGCTTCGTTCATTAGGTTTAAGTCCAGACTTTTGTTTATGTCGTAGTACTCAACCATTGACTGAAGAGACCAAAAAGAAAATTTCATTATTTTGTCATGTTGCACCAGATAATGTTATTGGCGTTCATGATGTTTCAAACATTTATCGTGTCCCAATCCTTCTCAATCAACAAAATTTACCAAATCTTGTACTTAGACGTTTACAATTGACACCAAACATTGATTTGAGTAAAACCTCACCAAGTGAATCAACTCCATATTGGATGGCTTCTTGGAAAGGTTTAGCCGATCGTATGGATAAAATCACCAATGAAAGTCTTAATCCAATTCGTATTGCAATGGTAGGTAAATATACTGGTCTCACCGATGCTTATCTCTCTGTAATCAAAGCATTAGATCATGCATCTATGGCAATTGAAAGAAAGATGGTAATTGATTGGGTTGAAGCTTCAAATTTAGAGAGTCAAAATTCAACCACTGAAGAATACAAGAAATCATGGGAAATGTTGCGTAGTGCTCATGGTATTTTAGTTCCAGGTGGTTTTGGTGATCGTGGTATTGAAGGTATGATTTTAACTGCAAACTATGCTCGTACCTCTGGTAAACCATATCTCGGTATTTGTTTAGGTATGCAAATCGCTGTCATTGAATTTGCTCGTAATGTTATGGGTTGGGAGAATGCCAACTCTGAAGAGTTCACCACAAGTGGTTCTGGTAAAAATGTTGTTGTTTTCATGCCAGAAGTTAGTAAAACTCATATGGGTGGTACAATGAGATTAGGATCTCGTGATACCATCTTCACCGATGTCGATAATAAAATCTCAAAACTTTACAATGTCGAAAAAGTTGGTCAAGCAGTCGAAGAACGTCATCGTCATCGTTATGAAGTTAATCCAGATGTTGTCGATGAAATTCATGCTAAAGGTCTTCACTTTGTAGGTAAAGATACTACTGGCGTTAGAATGGAAATCGTTGAACTCAAAGATCATGATTATTTCGTTGCTTGTCAATTCCATCCAGAATTTAAATCTAGACCACAAAGACCATCTCCACCATTCATTGGTTTATTAAATGCTTCACTCGAAAGATTAAAGAAAATGTAAAAAAAAAAAAAACAAAAAAAAAAAAAAAAATAAATAAAAAATTTAATAAGTTTTAAAAAAAAAAAAAAAATGATAAATCATAAAATCTTTTTTTTAGTTTTTTTTTTTTTTTTTTTTATATTTTTATTTGCTTTTTTTAGTCCAACCACCAGTGATTGATATCATATTGATTGCTTTAAGTGAAAAAGTCAAAAAAAAAACCCAAATCAATAGAATTTTTTATTTGAAAATTTTTAATTCATAAAAAAAAAAAAATAAAAAATAAAAAAAAAAAAAAAAAATTATAGCGTTGTAAAAAAAAACAGTTGTTATTTTTATTTTCATTTTCTACTCTTTTTTCTTCTTACTTTTTATTTTTTATTTTTTTTTGTTTTTCTAAATATTTTAAATTGTTCTTTTTTTTTCTTGTTTTTTGATTTATATAATATTTTGAAAAAAAGTAGGTAATTTTTTTTTTTGTTTTATTTTTATTTTTATATTTTGAAAATGTTTATTAGGTTATTTCAAGAACACAACTTTGTGAATCTTTCTTTTTTTTTTTTTTTTTTTTTCGACATTTACTTTCAATAGGTTGCAAGGTGAAGAAAAAAAATATTAGATAAATTTTACAGTTGTGATAGCTATAATTGAAAAAACAAATAGTTATCAGAAATTATTACATCAATTAAAACAACAATAGTCTATTATTAGAATATCAGAATATTATATATATTTATATATATTACAATTTATGATTAGAAAGTTGGAAATAAAAAAAAAATAAAAAAAAAAAACAACACAGATAGAAATAATATACAACAAACCTACCACACACTCCCGCCAAACATTACTCACACATCTTTTTTCACACAACAACCACACTCACACATATTTACACACAAAAATTATTTATATACCACTTATCAATATTATTTATAAAAAAAAAAAAAAAAAAGAGGTGGATAGGATTAGTGGATGCAAGAAAAAAAAGAAAAAAAAAGAAAAAAAAAGAATTAACATCTTTACCACATCACATTAAATTTATTCTTTTGTTAGCCATTTTACAATATATCATTCAACACAATTAAATTATTGTTAGAATTTTCTATTTAGCAATAATTTGAATATATAAATATAGTTTTTGGTTTGTTTTATTTTATTTTATTTTATTTTTTATTCTCCATTTGTTGTTTTCTTTATTTATTTTCCTTCAATATTTTTGTTTTCTTTTTTTTTACTTTAAATTTTTCAAAAGACTAATATTAATATTATTTTGTCCATTTATAACTTTAGGTTTTTTTTTTTTTTTTTTATAAAAAAAAGTATCATTTAAGGAAATAGATATAAATTATTTAGAACCCACCAAAATATAAAGAAACACACATTAAATTCACCCATCAATCTTTATTTATATTTTGTTTATATTTATTTTATTTTATTTATTTATTTATTTATTTATTATTTATTTTATTTATTAAAAAAAAAAAACCAAAATCAAAAAAAAAAAATATTATTGTAGTAATAGAAAAAAAAAAAAAAAAGTTTAATTTATCACATATAATTGTAAATAACGTTAAATATTTGTTGTAAGAAAAAGAAAAAAAAAAAAAAGAAAAAGAAAAAGAAAAAGAAATAAAATGTCAGTAAAAACAGGTAAAGAAGCATTATTAATGTGGGCACAAGTTAGAACCCAAGGTTATCCAAATATTAAAGTAAACAATTTTACAGATTCTTGGGGTGATGGTTTAGCATTTTGCGCATTAATTCATTCATATGAAGGTGATAAATTATTTAGTTATGAGTCATTATCATCAGAGAATAAAAGAGATAATTTGGAATTAGCATTTAGTCATGCAACTAAACTTGGTGTACCAGATTTATTAGATCCAGATTACTGTATGTTTTATTATTATTATTATTATTATTATTATTATTATTATTATTATTATTATTATTATTATTATTATTATTATTATTATTATTATTATTATTATTATTATTATTAAATATTTTAAATCATTTACTAATTTAAAATCAATATTATTTTTTTTAAACCTTAATTAATAGTATTAATTCCAGGTGGATTAGATAGAAGAAGTATTATGACTTATTTATCAGAATTGTATCATTATTTTAAAAAGACATATCCAGAATCACCAGATGCACCATATTCTAAAAAGAATGGTATTTCATTTAATCTTCAAGAGTTATCAAGTGAACAATTGACAGAGTTATTAATGAAAGAGAGAGAAAAGAAAGGTATTAAAACCAAAACACCAAATGGTGCAAATGTACCAACCAAAAAAACCATTGATCCAGCAATTGTAGCCAAAAGAGCTGAAGAGGATAGAATTAGACAAGAGAATAGAAAGAAGATTGAAGAAGAAGCACGTGAAAGAAGAAGAAGAGAAGAAGAGGAAGAAAGAATTAAACGTGAAGAAGTTCAAAAGATTAGACAATTAAATGATCCAAATAGTAGTACTTTAAAAAATAGAATTAAAGAAATTGAAGAACAAGAAAGAAAGAAAAAACAAGAAGAAGAGGAAAAAAAAGCTCAAAGAATGTCAATGGGTTTCAGCAACAACAATACATCCACCTCCACCTCTGTCACCACACTAAATAAAAGAGGCAGTGTTAGTCTCTCATACCAACAAGCAGCGGCAGCAATCAATCAACCAGATGAAAATCCAGTTTCACAAAGACAAAAAGAATTGGAAGAAATTAATAGAATGCGTAAAGAAAGACACCTTTCCTCATTTAATAATGATGATTCATCAAATACACCAAGTAGACAAAAAGAATTAGAGGAAATTGATCGTCTTCGTAAAGAGAGTAAAGGTCCAGTTAGTCAAATTTCATCAACTGAAGAAGACAATGAAAGTAGAGTAAATTCTAGACAAAAAGAGTTGGAAGAAATTGAAAGATCAAGAAAAGAAAGAAATGCAGGTAATATATTCCTTCAAAATAATGGTAGCACTGATCGTGGTTCAACTAGACAAAAAGAATTGGAAGAAATTGATCGTCTTCGTAAAGAAAAACGTCAATCAGTTAGTTTGGAAGGTAATGTTGAAGGTGGTCCAAGTGCAGAAAGTTTAGATTCATTAAAAACTCAAAGACAAAAAGAATTGGAAGAGATTGATAGAGAAAGAAAACAAAAAAGATTATCACTTAATCAAGAAAGTTGTAATATCGATGGTAATAATAAAAATGATGAACAAGAACAAAAACCAGAATCAATTAAAGAAGAAGAAGAAGAAGAAGAGCAAGAAGAAGAAAAAGAAGAACAAAAATTACCATCACCAACAACAGAACCAATTGAATTAACAAGAGAACAAAGATTACAAAAATTAAAAGAAGAGAAAGAAGCAATTAAAGAAAGAGAGGAACAAGAAAAGATTGAACGTGATAAACAACGTGAACAACGTCGTCTTGAGAAAGAACAACGTGAAAAAGAAGAGAGAGAACAAGAAGAACTTGCTAAAGCTGAACGTGAAAAACAACGTGAACAACGTCGTCTTGAAAAAGAACAACGTGAAAAGGAGGATAGAGATCGTGAGAAGGAATTAAAGCGTCAAAAAGAGGAGCGTGAACGTGAAAAAGAACAACGTCGTATCGAGAAGGAACAAAAAGAAAGAGAGGAGAGAAAACTTGAACAAAAGATTAGAGAGGAACGTGAACGTGAGAAAGAGCTTGAAAGAGATAAAGAGCGTGAACAACGTCGTCTTGAAAGAGAACAAGATGAACGTGAAAAGGAACAACGTCGTCTCGAGAAAATCCAACATGAAAAAGAGGAAAAAGAGAGATTGGAAAGAGAATTAAAAGAAAAAGAAGAACGTGAACTCAAAGAAAAGAAAGAGAAAGATTTAGATAGCTACGAAGAACAACGTAGAAAACGTGAACATGAAAGAAGACTTAGAAAAGAACAAATAGAGAAAGAGGTAGAAGAGGAGAGTAAAAGACTTGAAGCTGAGCGTGAAGCTAGAAAGAAAGCAAGAGAACTCGATAGACCATCGGTATCTTCACCAATCTCTTCCTCTTCTTCACCTTCAAATCCTTCTTCATCCTCTCCAACCCCAATCAATAATACCTCTCCTTCAAACTCAAGTGGTAATCTCATGCTCACTGAACAAGAACAACGTAGAAGAGATCGTGAACAACGTCGTCTCGAATTGGAACAAGAAGCAATTAAACTTGAAGAAGAACGTAAAAAAAGACAAGAAGAAAGAAGAATTGCAAGAGAACTCAAAGAAAAAGAATTGGAAGAAGAAACCAAAAGACTTGAAAAAGAAAGAGAAGAACGTCGTAGAAAGAGAGAAGAAGCTAAAAACTCTTAAATCAATAAAAGATTTCTTTTTTTTTTTTAATTAAAAAAAAAAAAAAAAAAAAAAAAAAAAAAGAAAAAACAAAAAAAAAAAAAAAAAATAAAAACTATATAAATTAAAAGAATAATCTCAAAATATATTATTTATAAATTAAAATTAAATTTACATTCCCTCTAAAAAAAAAAGTTTACTTGAATCTTTTCCAGATCTGTTAAAAGTGAAAAGTCTTTTTTTTTTTTTTTTTTTTTATTTTTTTTTTTTTTTTTAATTTTAATTTCTATTTTTTTTTTTTTTTAAACAACTTAAAATGACTATTTTTAAAAAAGTAAAACATTAATTGAAGAAAAGAAATCTCAAAGAAATTAACTCTAAAAAATAAAAAAGAAAAAGAATAAAAAAAACCAAAAAATTATCAAATAAGAATAAAAAATAAAAATAAATGTAATAATGATAAAGAAGGCTATGCTTTTAATAATGCTATATATAGTTTTGGTTGCAAACGATTTAATATTGTATAATTTTTTAAGTAAAGCAATTATAGAAAAATCAAAAAATGTTTGGAAGTTGAAACATAAACCATTAAAAAACATAAATTTAGAAACTTTAAAATTTATTAATAAATAAATTAAAAAAAAACAAATAGATTATTTTAATTATTAGAAACAAACTCTTAATGTCAATAAAAACCTATTTCATTTTATTTTTTTTTTAAAAATTATTAATAATTAAACATGAAAGGAATACTATATAAAGAGTCTTTTTGAATTTTTTTCATTTTTAAAAGAGTAAACAACCAAATTTATTTTTTTAAATTTTTAATTTTTTTTAATTCTAAAAAAGGGAAAAAAACTAAAAACTAAAAAAATAATTTTTTTTTATTTTTTTTTTACATTTTTTTTTCTTTATTTATTTTCCTTTTTTTTTTTTTTTAAACATTGTTTTTAAATTTAATTTCACAAAACAAATAAATTAAAAAAAAATGGAAACAACAACCAAAACAACTAAAACTACAACAACAACTGCCGGTATGATTTTTTTATTTATTTTTTAATTTTGTTTATTTATTTTTTAATTTTATTTATTTGTTTTGATAAATATATTTACTAATTGTTTCTATTTTATATTATATCTAAAGGAGGAGTTGGTAAAACTGAAAGAGATCTAGGTGATACAACTAGAAGTTTGGGTACCAAAATTAAAGAAGTTGCTGCTGATCTAAAGAATACTTTTGTAGAAAGTTTACCCAATAAACACTCATTTGAAAGAGATCCAACTGGTTCAGATAGAGATTTGTCAAAAGATCATTATAGACATGAAAAGAAGACAGAAGTTATAGATCCAATAACTGGTGTTAGAACCGAATCTGTTGAAAAAACTGAGAAAGTAACTAAATAAATGTGTGTAAAAAAAAAAAATCTTTCCCAAATTTTTCTTGTTTTTTTTTTTTTTTTTTTGTAGATAAAATTTTTTCTGTTTTTTTTTTTTTCATTTTTTTTTTCATTTTTTATTTATTAATGATTAAAAAAATTAAACAAAAATTATCTTATTCGTTATTAGCTGGTGAGTTGGGTGATAATGAAAAGATTGATTATTCTAAACAGCCTTGTCCAGAGGATAATGCATCTTTATGGTCAAAACTAACGCTTGGGTGGGCCCATAGGATGCTAATGTCTGGTTACTTCAATGGTCCACTTGAAATGAGTGATATCAATGATCTCCCAAGAGAAATTAAAGTTCAATCATCTATTCAATTACTAAATAGTTTTAATAATAATAGTAGTAATAATAGATGGCCTTTAATTAAACATTTATATAAACAGTTTTTATATAGAAATAAACTAACAATATTCTTTCAAATTCTAACAAATATTCTATCTATAGTATCACCACTATCTTTAAAATAGTAAGATATAATAATTTTATTATTATTTTTAAAAATCATTTAATCGTTGTTATTATTTTTAAATAATAATAATAATAATAATAATAATAATAATAATAATAATAATAATAATAATAATAATAATAATAATAATAATAATAATAATAATAATAATAATAATAATAATAAAAATAACAGTAGGTATTAATAAAATGGTTTTGAATAATGTTTTTTTTATTATTTTTATTATTATTTAATTTAGTTTCATTCAATTTATTCAATCGCCTAATGAAGAGAAATCATTTTTAGTTGGTGTTGGATATTGCTTTTTGTTATTGATATCATCATTTTCGTATACTTTTTCACAACAACTTTTAATGTGGTTTGCTATGAGTTTTTCTCTACAAGTCAAAGGATGTTTATCAATAAAGATTTATGAAAAAACGTTGAGACTCCCTAGTACTGGAGGAAAGAATTATAATTCAGGTTCTATTATGAATTTATTATCTGTTGATGTTGGGATAATTTCAAACTTCTTTTGGATTGAACAAATGGGAATTTTTTCATTTTCTTCACAAATGATTGGATTACTTGCATTACTATGTTGGGTAGTTGGTTGGAGTGGTTTGGTTGGTTTTGGTATTGTATGTATAGTTTAAACTTCCACTATAACCAATCAAATGATCAAATAACTAAAGTACTCTCTTTTTGTTTATTTTTAATTTAGATGGTTATAACATTTCCAATCAATACATATATTGGTAATAAAATCAGTAATAATTTAAGAGAATCAATGGGATACTCTGATAAAAGGACCAATCTAACAGGTGAGTTTATAAGTGGTATTAGGATTTTAAAAATGTATGCATGGGAGAAATTATTTTTAGATAGAATAGAAGAACAGAGATCACTACAATTGAAATACCTTTATAAGAGAATGGTATTTTGGATACTTGGTGAAATGTTAAAACAAGCCATCAATGCCATTGTTTTGGTTTTAACTTTTATCGTTTATTCAATCAATAACGAGATTACTTTGGAGGTTGCTTTTACAACCATTAGTATTTTCGTTAGTTTAAGAATTCCTCTACTTAGATTACCACATTCAATTCAATCACTTCAAAGTTTAATTCCAATTGCAAAAAGAGTAGAAGATTTCCTTAGTTCTTCTGAAATTCAAGAAAAAGATTATATTAGAGATGGCCATAATAATTTAAACTCAAATCCAGATGTTTTAATTAATAACGGAACATTTAGTTGGAATGAACATATTAATAAGAAAAATGATAAATACAATAAAGAAGAAGATGATGACAGAGGCTTAATGGAGAATAACGATTTCAAAGAAGAAGCAGATTCATATACTTTGAAAAATATTAATTTTAAAGCACCAGCAGGTAAATTAACTATAATTTGTGGTGTTGTTGGTAGTGGTAAAAGTAGCTTAGTAAATGGTTTAATAGGTGAAATCTATAGAGTCAATGGTAAAGTTGATATACCAGATAAAATTTCATTTACAACTCAACAATCATTTTTAATAAGTGCATCATTAAGAGAGAACATTCTTTTTGGCAATACTATGGATTTAGAACGTTATAAAAAAGTTATTGAAGCATGTTGTCTTACAGCTGATCTATTACAATTATCAGGTAAAGATTTAACAGAGATTGGCGAACGTGGTATCAATCTTTCAGGTGGTCAAAAACAACGTATTTCATTAGCACGTGCATTATATGCAGATTCAGATTGTTACATTTTAGATGAACCTTTATCGGCAGTAGATCCAGAGGTTGCAACTCATTTATTCGATCATTGTATTCAAGGTATGATGAAAGATAAAACACGTATTTTAGTAACTCATCAACTTCAATTCATTCCATCTGCTGATCATATTATTGTAGTTGATAACGGTAAATTAGTTCAAGGTACTTACCAAGAATTAAAATCAAATGGTATTGATTTCGAATCAATTATAAAAACAAAGAAATTAAAAATCGAAAATCAAAATAATAATAATAATAATAATAATAATAATAATAATAATAATAATAATAATAATAAT
Organism: Dictyostelium firmibasis; assembly: GCA_036169595.1. Classification (NCBI taxonomy): domain Eukaryota; phylum Evosea; class Eumycetozoa; order Dictyosteliales; family Dictyosteliaceae; genus Dictyostelium; species Dictyostelium firmibasis. The sequence goes on along the minus strand of CM069765.1, from coordinate 6,869,668 downwards.
AATAATAATAATAATAATAATAATAATAATAATAATAATAATAATAATAATAATAATAATAATAATAATAATAATAATAATAATAATAATAATAATAAAAGAGATAAAAAGAGTACAGAAAAATCAAATGGTTTTGGAAATCAAGATGAGATTAAAGATGAGAAAATATCAACAAAATCATTATTGGAAGTTTCAAAATCAATTAATATAGATGATATAATTGGTGTTGAAAATGATTCAGATTTAATTGAAAAGTCAAAGCTATTAGTAGTGGAGGATAGAAATGAAGGAGCAGTGAATTTTAAAGTTTATAAAGAATATTTTAAACATGGTTCATCTATACCTTTGTTTATTTCAACATGTAGCATTTATATGATTAGTCAAATTATTTATCAGATGTCAGATTTTTGGTTATCAACATGGTCACAACGTTCAATACCTGATAAAACAGATAGATTCTATATATCAATTTATATACTATTTACATTGGGTTTTATTATTTTCTTAGTGGTTAGATATTTAATGTTGGCACATGTTACATTTTCAGCATCAAAAAATTTACATACATCACTATTGAATGCAGTGGGTTTTGCAAGTTGTCAATTCTTTGATACAAATCCATCCGGTCGTATATTGAATAGATTTAGTAAAGATATTAGTGATGTTGATTTACTATTATTCGACTTATTCTCTGATGTACTTTATTGTGGTTCAACAGTTTTGGTTTCAATTGGCATAATGATTTATATTAGTCCACTTATTATTATACCGTTTTTATTATTGGTTGGTATTTATTATTTCATTCAAAGATTATATACAGAATCATCACGTGAATTAAAAAGATTAGAATCCATATCTAGAAGCCCAGTATTTTCTTTATTATCCGAATCATTCAATGGTTTAGTTACAATTAGAGCCTATCGACAACAGAAGCCATTCATTTCAATGATGCAAAGCCATTTAGATACCAATCATCGTTTATCATACTATGGATTTTCTGTACACAGATGGGTTGCAATTCGTTTAGAGCTTATCTCTTCTACTGTGGTTTTTTTGGCTGCATTTTTCTCTTTGTTTAATACAAATGCTGGTTTCTCTGTACTATCAGTTACAACTGCATTAGGAATGTGTAGTTATTTAAATTGGACCGTAAGACAAATTGTAGAGCTTGAGGTTAAAATGAATTCAGTTGAAAGAATTGAAAGTTATTTGAAAATTCCAAAAGAAGATTCAAAATTTTTCTATGATGATGACGATGATGATGAATATGATTTCGATAATTATGATACTTTCAAACTATCAAATAAATGGTTAACCAAAGGCGAGATTGAATTTAAGAATGTTGATATTCAATATCATTCAACAGAAGTACCAAGTTTAAAGAATTTTTCATTAAAGGTAAATCCAAAAGATCATATTGGTATTGTTGGTAGAACTGGTGCAGGTAAGAGTACAGTAGGTAATGGTTTATTCCGTATGGTTGAATGTTCGAAAGGTTCAATATTTATTGACGGTATTGACATTTCAAAGATTGGACTACACGAATTAAGAAGTTCTCTCGGTATTGTACCACAAGATCCATTCATTTTCTCTGGTAGTATTCGTTTAAATATAGATCCATTCAATAAATATACAGATAATGAAATTTGGGTTGCTTTAGAAAAAGTTAAATTAAAATCAACAATTTCCTCAATGCCATTAAAATTAGAAACTATGATGGAGGAAGGAGGTAATGGTTTATCATTTGGTCAAAAACAATTACTTTGTCTATCAAGAACAATCTTAAAGAATTCAAAAGTTGTATTAATGGATGAGGCAACATCTGGTATAGATTATTTTACAAGTGATATTATTAAACAAACAATCAATGATTGTTTTAAAAATTGCACAATGCTTACAATTGCACATAGACTTGATACAATTATTGATAGTACTAAAATCGCTGTTATAGATAAAGGTGAATTAGTAGAATATGATAAACCAATTAACCTTATTGGAAATCAAAATACAAGATTCAGCAAATTAGTGCAACATCACCACAACTCATACTAGTGAAACAAAAATAAAAAATAATATTTAATTTTTGAATTCTCTTTTATTTAAAATTTTAATTATAATAAAAAAATATATTTAATTTGTTCTAACACCTAAAAAAAAATATTGACTTGTAAAATTTTCATCTTCATATTCATCACAATCATCAACCAAACTTGTAACTTTTTCATCAATTTCACTTTGAATATCTGGATCCAAATAACAATCTTCTTTTTCAAATTTATAAGTTTCTGCTAATTGAACAAGATATTTATCATCATTATTATATTCAATGGTTTCTTGATTATAATAATTATTTAAATTATTATAAATTTCATGATTCAAATTGACATAATTTTTTCTATTCTCTTTGTTTTCTTCTTCAGTATTGAAAGTTATACAGTCTTTGACATGATTATTGACCGATTCTTTATTTACATTATTATTAATATTACTATTATTGCTATCAATGTTTTCGCTATTAATAATAATGTTATTATTATTAATATTATTATTATTATTTTTTTTGTTATTATTACTTAATTTTCTTTCATTTTCTTTTTTTAAAAATTCCTCACCAACTTGAATAATTAGTTTTTGTTTCATTTCATTTTTCTTTTTGTTTAGCATTTTTTGTTTGTTTTTATTTTCTAATTGAATTTTCATTTTATTTTCTAATTCTTGTTTGGCCTTATTTAACATTTCCAATTTCTTTTTATTTTCCATCTCCAATTTGATTTTATTTCCAATGAGAGTTTTTTCTTTTTTCTCATTTTCCAATTTCTTTTTTAATTTTTCTTTTTCTTTTTTTAATTTCTTTTCATCATCCAATTCTTTTAGTAGATCATTTTGTTTTTGTAAGTGATCACCGTAAATAGCTTGGAAAAGTTTTTCTTGTATGTTCTTAATATTGATAGGACTATTATTGTTAGTAAAATTATTGAAAAATGGTGATTGAATAGAGATTTCAAATTTTTTTTGAGTTGAAAACACCTTTGACAAATTACTCAAAGCAGAGTCAGATAAGTCTTCTCTTAGTTTTTGACCAACCTCATATTCTATTTTATCTTTGAGAACGATGTTTTGACTGAAATGTTTAGAACCAATATACTTTTTAATAAATTCTTCTCTTGTCAATTGGAAAATATCATTGTGAATTGTAATATTAGCACTATTTTCTTCATTCTCAATAATTTTAGAATCTTCTTCCAATTTTGAAATAATTTCTTCTTTGGAAGGGATGTGGAATTTATTTTCTACCAATTTACGGATTTCACATTGCCCTTCAATTTTCATTGATACGCCACTGTTGTAGAAAAAATCAGTTAAAAAATTACAATTGGAAATTCTAATTTTTTCATCTAAGGGAGACATTGAATCTTTCATATTGAGTTCTTGATATCTATTATAAGAGAAATAACGATTTTCTAAGAAAATGGCCCTATCTATAACCGATAGTTTTGTAAGTTGAGTGAATTTTGGATAAATAATTGGAATATCTCTAATATCTTCACAAGAGTTGATTTGTTTAATGGCGGTTTCAAAATTCATATTGAAATGAATTGATAACATAGTATTGAGATAACGACTGATATCCCAATGTGAAATTGAACGACGTTTATTTTTCTCCAATTTGATAGTGGATTCCAAATCCAACTTCAAGGTTTGCAATGTCATTACTTTTTTTCCAATTATCTTCATTTTCATACCAAAATCACCTATTTCCCCAGAGTCCCAAGTTATTTGTGAAATTAAATTGGTAACGGAAACGGCAAATTTACGGATGAGTGTTTCATAGAGAGCCAATTGATGAATAAATTTAATTTTTAACTTTTCCGAGCCTTTATTCTTTTTTTCATCTTCAATTTCAGAGACATTCTTGATTGATTCTTCAATGAGTGGAAGATTTTCAACATATCTTTTATCAAATGATTTTTTTATTAGAATGGCAATAACTTTTAGATGTTCAGTTTTATTTGTTTTCTTGACTATATGGTTTGTAACTTTATGTTTTGAAACACCATTTCTTATAACTGCAAACATTAACAAGGTTGTGTAATAATCATTTCCATTCTCTTCGTAGTTGGCCCATCCTCCAGCAAAAACTTGTATCATAGTCTCCAATGCTTCGGCACTATCCAAAACAATTGCTTCTTCAATTAAATTGAAATTAAATAATAATCCTTTATCATAAAGAATTTCATAAAATTCTTTATCATTGCAATTTAAGAGCAATTGTACAAGGTTTTCTTTTGACAAAAGGAATTTTTCACCGTTTATCATCTTTTGTTTCAACAATGAAAAGTCTTTATTCTGAATTAATTCATTTACCATGTTTTTCATTTTTTCATCAACAAAAAATTCATTTTTAAAAACACTGAATGTTTTTTTTGTATTTAAAAATGAATCCCCATCAGACCCAAAAAAACTTGGTTTAAAAGATGACATTTTTTTTTCTATAATCAAAAAAATAAAAAATAAAAATAATAAATAAAAATAGAATAGATTAATATTTTTTTTCTTTTCAAAAAAAAATAAAAAAATTAATATTAGCTAATAATTACTATGTGGTATTTTTTTTGGTGTGTATGAAAATTTTTTTAACTTTGAATAAGATGCGTGAACTTTGTATCA
>CM069765.1:6777500-6860000 GCA_036169595.1 Dictyostelium firmibasis | reverse complement strand
TATAAAATTGTGGAGGGATTTCAACATTTTGTAAGGGACTGGTAATAAAATTTACAATGGCTGGATAAGTTGGGAATGGTAATTCACCAGTTAAACATTGAAACAAGATAATACCAAGTGTCCAAACAGTTGATTTCTCATTAACTCCAACCAATGAGCCCTTGTAGCTCTCTGGTGAGCTGTAAAGGTAATCTTGGAAGAAAAATTGTTCAAATACTTGAATTCTTGGTGATGGCCATTTAAATAAACTTTCACCAATTATAATTGATTCAGTTTTAAAATATTTACCAATAGCATTATAATCATAATTACTTAAAATAATTTTAAAAATGGATTGTATCAATTTACTAGGTAATGAACCTGATATTGAAACCATTTCTAAAACATTTAAAGAATTATATAAACCCTATGAAAAAAAAAAAAAAAAAAATTTCATATTAGTTTATTAAAAAAAAAAAAAAAAAAAATTAAATAAAATAAAATAAAATAAATACATTTAAATAACTTATGAAAATTGAATTTAATCTAACATTTTCATCTTTTATATTTTTAATTTCATTCAATTCAATATTAGAATAATTAACAGGTTGTTTAAAAATATAATTGTATCTATGCACCATGGTTTTTTTTTATTTTATTTTATTTTATATTATTTTTTTTTTTTTTTTTTTTTTTTTTTTTTTTATTTTAAAATTTATTTTATTTTTTTTAAAATTATTTTTCTTTTTTCTTTTTTCTTTTTCCTTTTTTTCTATTTTTTTCTCTTTTTATTTAATAAATTATTATTATATTTGCTTGTTTTTTTTTTTTTCTATTTTTTTTATATTTAATTTAAATAATTAAATTTAATTTACTACTATAGTGTCTCTTTGCAAATGAAAAAGAAAAAGAAAAAATAAAACACGTGATTTATAAATACCCTATTCAACCATCCAAAAATAATTAAATTTAATTAAATAAAATTATTTTTATTACCATTTATATAAATGTAAAAAAAAATAATAAAAAAATATTTAAAAAACAAATTTTATATGTATTTGTATGTGTGAGGGTGTGAATGAGTGAGAGAAATTGAGAGTGAGTTAAGAAAGTGTGAGTAAATACATAGATAAATATATTATTAGAGTGTGAATAAATATTGTGCTGATGCAAAAACAGTAGATACCATTGTTATACATCTCTCTTTATTATTTTTTTAAACACATGAAATAAAAAAAAAAAAATATATTTAGTGTGGTAAAAGTTTGTAAATAAACTGTTGGGTTATTGGTGGTACAATATTCAAACACCCCTAAAATTTTGATAATCATATTAATTTATTAAACTACTCTAATTATTTTAATATGAAATTAAAAAAATAAATATATAAAAAAAAAATAAATAAAAAATAAAAAAATAAATATAAAAAATACTACAAGTAACCATTTATCAATACAACAAAAATAATAATAAATTTAATTCATTCTTTGATTTTGAAATAAATTGAGCTATTGTTATTATTATCTATTTGTATGTTCTAAAAATAAATTTTAATAAAAAAAAAAAAAAAAAAAAAAAAATATGATAAATATTAATAAAAAAATATAATTAACAATAATATTATTCCTATTGTAATATTAATAAATTTAAGGGTATTAATTTGGTTTTTTTTTTTAAAAAAAAAAAAAAAATTAACAAGTATTGGATAATTAAAAAAAATATTTTAATTAAGAGAATAATAGTAAATAAAATTTTTTTTTACTTTGAAAAATAAATTTATTAAATTAAATTGAATTTAATATATTGTTACAGTTTATTTTATTATAAAATTTTTTTTTTATTATTTTTTATTTTATTTTTTATTTTTTTATTCAAATAAAATTTTTAATTTATTGAGATGTATACACAAGTTTGGAAAAAAAAATATTTTTTATGTACAAAAAAACTATATATATATATAGTAAGTGGTGTTGTTAATAATTATTAAGGAGTTATAAATTCATTTTCAATTGTTTTTTTTACTATATCTGGTTTCATCATATAAAACTCTGAATAGTATTTAAGATTGAAAATTTGACTACATTGAATTTGCATTGATTCTTCATGAATCGATTCAAAATATTTATGAGATAACAATTGATCAATTGTCATTCTTTTTCTTTGATCCCAACATAACATACCTTCTAGTAATTCAATTTGATCTTTACTTGCGCCTCTAAATCTTTTTTTAATTCCAATTGATGGAGTTAATGTAGATTTTGGAAGATTTTGCATATATTGGTGAATACTCTTACTTTTTACATTTGAAAGATCTTCATTTGTTGGATTTCCAATTAATTTTGATATTGAAGTTAAGTGATCATCATCTGAATAAGTTAAAAAAATAAAAAAAAAAAAAAAAAAAAAAAAAAAAAAAAAAATTAGAAATCCAAAATTTTTAAAAAATTAAAAAATAAAAAAATGAAAAAGTACATACAATCTTGATTCTTGAAAAGTTGTCTACCTAATATCATTCCACCAAATATTACACCAATATTCCAAACATCAATTGCTGTGGAATAAATTGAATCTCTCCAAATTGTTTCAGGAGCACGATAAATGTAAGAACTTGTATCATAGTCATTGAAAAACAAATCGGTTGGACAGTTTGTTGCAAAACAAAAATTGAATTCAGTTAATTTTAAACAAAAGTTTTGATCAATTGTAATTGTACATGGATCTATATCTCTATGGATGACACCAGCAGAATGAATAAATTTAATAATTGTCAACAATTGATAGAGAAAGATCATAGTGTTTTGATTATTCAATAATTTATTATGTGTCATTTGAGCCAATGTATATTCAGGTAATACATATTCAAAGTAAATATCATCATCACTCTTTTGTTGTAATAATGGAAGTCTTACATTATTTCTATTATTTCTATTTGTAATTAAGTAATTTTCAGATGATTTCTTTTTAAATACACTTCTAAAACCAGAAATTAATGGATGCTCATGAAAATGTCTTTGGAACACTAAATTTCTTAATAGCTTTCTAGCGGTTTTATCATTTTTTAATAAAAGAACAGATATTTTCTTAATGATAACATCCTCTTTTGAATCATTATTATAGGCTCGGAACATTACTCCATCAGGACCACAATCAGTTATTGATTTTGTATTGATTGTCAACTTTCTAGGTATTGATATTATATGACCACGATGAATTAATGTTATAGTATCATATTTATTTGCTGGTGTTATAAATATTGGTGGTGGTTTCATTAAAATTGAATCTTGGTCTTCTTTTATTTTTTCATTATTTATTTCAATATTATTATTATTATTATTTTCATTTTTATTTTCATTTTTATTATTATTAATATTAATATTAATTTTACTATCAATATTTTTAATATTGTTAATATCACTATTATTATTAATTTCCATTTTTAATTTTTTTTTTTTTTTTTTTTTTTTTTTTTGATCAGATGAAAAAAAAACTTTAATGTTAACAGAGTCTTTGAAAATTAATATTTATTTTTTTTTTTTTTAGAAAAATTATTTTTATTATTTTCTTAATTTGAGTATATATGGTATTAATAATGAAACATATTATTATATAAATTAAAAATAAAAATAAAAAAATTAACAGCTGTAATAATAGGGTTGAACCAAAAAAAAAAAAAAAAAAAAAATATTAAAAAAAAATTAAAAATAAAAAAAAAAAAAAAATAAAAAAATAAAAAAAATTAAGGGTTTGTAAAATCAATCAAACCCACAACCACCCTTTTATTCTCTATATAACAGTTTCATTTTCTTTTCTACTATGGGAGTAGTGACTACAAAAAATTAATTTAAATTTAAATTTAAATTTTAATAATATAAAAAAAAAAAAAAAAAAAAAAAAAAAAAAAACATCAAACAAAAACAAAAACAAAAACAAACAATGTCGATATTGATAATGAGATGGAGAGAGTCTAAAAATAATCGATACATCATAAAATAAATATTGAACAGATATAAATTATCATTCAACAATATACTATAAAAATACAAGTAAAGAAAAAAAAAAAATTCTGATAATGAATGAAAGTGTGGGTGGTGGTGGTGGATGTATTAGTAGTGGTAGTAATAATGCTGGTGGTTGTTATTGCATTTATTCATTTTTAAAAAATGAACGGTCAAAAAACAAATTTTAATTTTTTGCCAATTTCCATACACACACCCATGTTCCAATTAAAAAAAAATAAAAAATTAAAAAAATAAAAAAATATATTTAATTATAATAATAAATATATAAATATTTGATTATAGTTTATTATAATAAAAGTAATTGCATTATTAAGTAAATTGAGAGATATGAAATTAATTTTTTTTTTTATTTTTTTTTTTTTAATTTATTTTTTTTATATGTTTTAAAAACTTAATTTGTTTTTTTGATTTTAGTTTGAGTTTTAAGGATAATAATAATTATTATTATTATTATTATTATTATTATTATTATTATTATTATTATTATTATTATTATTATTATTATTATTATTATTATTATTATTATTATTATTATTATTATTATTATTATTATTATTATTATTATTATTATTATTATTATTATTATTATTATTATTATTTTTGAGGAGATATTATAAATTCAAATAAACCTATATTGTTATGGTAATTGTAGAATATTCTAAATATAAACATAAAAATTTTTATATTTTTTTTTAAAAAAATTGATGGGCAAAAAAATGATTGTAAAAATAAAAAATGTATTTTTAAGACCACACAACTGATTAAAATATTATTACTAAAAAAAAAAAAAAGTAATAAAAAAAAATTTTAGTAGTAATAAATTATTACTATTATAATTTTTTTAAAACTTTTATTAAAAATGAAATGTTTTTTTTTTTTTGTTTTTTTTTATTTTATTAAAAATAAATTAATGAATAAAATCTCTTTCAATTATTAATGATTTTTTGAATTGTTTGTATAAAAATGGGGTTATATATTTTAAAATATAAAATTCTTCATAATTTAATTTGAAATTTGTTTTTGGTGTATTAAATTCTTCAGATAAATTCTCATTTGGATGATAAGAAAATAATTGACAACAACTTGATAATAATAGATTAAACCATTTTAATTTTGAATTTGTTGGTAAAAATATTTGATTTCTTTCTATAACCCTTGGAATTGAATTTTCAATAGATAAAAAGTGTAATTGAAATTTTTGATTTAAATCACCAGAAAAATCACTAATGACATCACTACTTGAACTCCTACTACGACTGTTACTACTACTACTACTACTGTCAACATCACTACCATCACCATAATGCAACTTTTCAATAATATATTTTTCAACAGCATAATAAAATAAATAACCAGATTCTCTATTATTGAAAACACCTAATGAATGTAAATTATTTGAGAAACGATAACCAAAGCTATAGATTTTCTCTGCTATTGATCTTTTTCTAGATTTTTCAATTTCCATTGAACAATTACCAAAGAATAGGTTATTTCTGTGATAGAATTCAATGATATTCAAAAAGTTTGAATCTTCATAAAGAATATTCATAGAACGACAACAAGAGAAATCGATCAATGCTCTATGATTATTGAAGCAAAACTCTATTAACTCCAAACTATGAAATAGTGAATGGGAACCCACTTTTTTTGGACAGCCTTCTAATATTCTTTGAATTTTTTGGCCAAACACTGATATTATATTCGATGATGATGATGATGATGATGATGATGATGATGGTGTTGATGATAATATGATAATGCTTGAAACTATACTACTTAGAATTGTTTCAATGATACCAATTGTTTCCTCTCGAGAAAATAGACTATAGTTTTTACAATTTTCAATCATTTCGTCTAAAAATTTAATTTTTTTATCGATATCACCATTGTATTGACCATTATTCATTTTGTTGTTCACTACTATATTTGGATATGAAAACCATTGACTATATGGTGAAAATCTTTCAAGACCAAATAAAAATACTGATAGTCCAAATAAATTTGCATCCATTTTCTCGAATGATTGTTTAATCAATGTCTCCTTTATGAATAAAGTATTTGGCTGTTCCTCTTGACCAATGATCCAACCATATTTCTTCTCTTCATGAATTATTTCAATCTTTAACAATGATTTTTCAAATAAAAAGTTTTCATTAAATCCAAATAATGGAAGGAAATCTAAAAGGAATAATTTCTTAATTTCAATTTCAAAGTCTTGATTCTTTTTCTTGAATAAATAAGTTTGCTTTAAATTATTTATTTGATTAAAAATAGTTCTAAATTTTACAAGATCTTTTTTATCTTTTGATATATTATTATCATTATCAATATTATTATTATTATTATTATTATTATTATTATTATTATTATTATTATTTTTGTTGTTGTTTTTATTTGTTTTTAATTTGGTGGAAGTTGTTGTAGTTGTAGTTGTAGTTGTGGTTGTGGTTGTGGTTGTGGTTGTCGTAGTTGGTGTATTATTACTATTGGTATTATTACTGTTATTATTAATAAAATTATTATTATTATTAACTCCATCACCAATTAATTTTAATTTTCCAATTAAAACTAAATGCAAAGTAATTCTAAATATATCAAAGAGTACATCAAAGGAAAAAATTGATTTATTAGTGGTATCAGTTTGAATTTGAGGTTTAGTTGATCTCTTTAATACTAATTCTTTTAATGAAGTAATACATGATTCAGTAATTCTAAACTTTGGAAGTTGTGGATATGTAACTTCATAAAATTCTAAAAAGATACGAAATTCAAATCCAATCATTTCACCAATTTCAATGTAATCTTTTGTTTGTGTTGAAGTAATTTGTGTTTGTATTTGATTTTGAGTTCTTATATTTAATATTGGTGGTAATGTGGATGATAGTATTGGTAGAGGTGTTGGTGTTGGTGGTGTGGATGATAATGAAGGTGATGGTGATGGTGATATCTTTGTATGCAATTGAGTTTGTGTCCTTTTCAATGTTACCCTTGATGGTAACTGTGTTAGAGTTCTTACAAGTGGTATCCTTGATTGTGTTGGTGTTGTTGGTGATTGAGAAAGTGGTGGTGTTATTGTTGGTGATTGAGATAGTGGTGTTATTGTGTTGGTAGCTGTTGTTGTTGTTGTTGTTGTTGTAGTTGTAGTTTTAAGTGGTGGTGTTATTTCTAATGAAAATCTACCAGCTCCAACAATACATTTATTTGATTTTACAACATAAAGTTTAGATAACTCTTTTCTATTATAATCAATAATATATTGAATTATTTCATTCTTTAATGTTGATTTAAGAGCATAATGAATTGACATCTGGTTCAACTTTAACTCTTTAAATTTACCATTTAAAACTTTTTTAATTAATTTAATTTCGCCATGTTGTAAAATTAAATTTAATAGTAATTCATTTGGAATCGATTTATAAAAACTATTATTATTACTACTACTGGAATTGTTATTACTATTATTATTTTTTACTACTTTTGGATCATTTAAATAATCTTTTAATACTAATTTTGTTAAAAATGGATTATTAAACTCTGCTAATTTTTTTAAGATAACATTACGATCACAATATTTTTTGAAGAATGTTGTTAATACTTCCTTTGAAATTTCATCAGTAGGTTTCAATTTTTTTAATAATTTTTCTTGTGATTGTGATCCTTTAATTTGATGTTGTAGTTGAATTTTTTGATTATTATTACTATTACTATTATTATTATTATTATTGTTATTATCGGGGTGGGGAGAAGGATAATAATTTAAATCCTCATTGTTTTTTACAATTTTATCATGTAGTAAACCAATCATCCAATTGAAAACCATATATTCAAATGTGACGTTTGAATATGATTTAGCTTGATCATATCCATGTATTGATAATGGTAATGGTGATGATGGTAAATCTTTTCTTTTATTTTCAATAGTTATACTTCTAAATCTTTGAATGGATCTAACATTTTTAAAGATTAACTTTGAAATTGTTTTGTTTCCAAATACTCTTTTAAACAATGAATACATTAGTATACTTTTAATTAATTCTTCATCAATTTCATTATTGTTATCATCATCAATATCATCATCGTCATCATCAAAGTTTATAATAGGAGAGAGTATAGTTGTTGAAGTTGTTGTTGTAGTGGTTGTGGCAACAGATGTTGGTTTTGATAGTTCCTTAATTTCTTGTTTTTCATCTTCCTTCACCATATTTATTTTTACCTCTATATTTGATTCAGTATGTTCTTTTTCTTCTTTTTCTTCTTTTTCTTCATTTTCTTCTTTTTCTTCTTTTTCTTCTTTTTCTTCTTTTTCTTCTTTTTCTTCTTTTTCTTCTTTTTCTTTGTTTATTTCTATTTTTTCTTCCTCAGGAATATTTATCTCTATATTTGATTCAGTATATTCTTTTTCTTTTTCTTTTTCTTCTTTTTCTTCTTTTTCTTCTTTTTCTTCTTTTTCTTCTTTTTCTTTTGTAATACTTATCTCTATATTTGATTCAGTGTCTTCTTTTTGTTCTTTTTGTTCTTTTTTTTCTTTATCTTCTTTAGTACTACCTATCTCTATAATTGATTCAGTACTTTCTTTTTCTTCTTTTTCTTGTTCTTTTTCTTCTTGTTCTTGTTCTTTTTCTTTTTCTATTTGAAAAACATCAGCGCCATCTTTTTCAAGATCATTATCTTGGAAATCTCCATTAATAACTAAGGAATGATTATCATTTTGATTATTTTGAAGGAAATCTATAGATGGTGAGTCTTTTTCAATTTGATTATCTGCTTCAACTTTTTGCATAATAATAATGGTAGGATCATAATTATCAACACTTTCTTTACTAATGTAATGTTTTTCAAGTGAGTCCTCAAAGCCTTTTTCAACTGGAACGTTCTCATTACTATCTATAAAATTATCTCTGCTAATGGAAATATCATTTTCAACAATATTATTATCATTATTATCATTATTATCATTATTATTATCATTATTATTATCATTATTATCATTATTATCATTATTATCATTATTATTATTATTATCATTATTATTATCATTATTATTATTTTCATTATTAATGTTTTCATCACTGGCGCCACACATATAATCCTTTGGATGTTCAACGGAAATTTCTTTTTCTTTTTCTGGTATTTGATCATTGAGATCTTTAATTATAATTTCTTCTTTGCCTTTGTTTTCAAGAGAGAATTCTTCATCTTTAAAATTATGCTCGCTTTGGATTTTTTGGCCACTATTAAATTATAAGTATATCTGTTAATAGACCTCCTAATTTATTTATTTTTATTTTTTCTTTTTTTTTTTTTTTTTCTTTACATACATAATATTTGATTTGTCAATTTCTTGATCTATTATTTTTAAATCTTCATTTTCTATTTCTTTATTTGTTTGATCATCAAAAACAAAATTCTTTGGATCTGTTTGAACTTTATTTTCAAATTCTATTTGATTATTTATTGAATTATCATCAACATGTTGGTCATTATATGTTATCATCATTTTTTTTAATTTAAAATATTTATTATTTATTATTTATTATTTATTTATTATTTATTATTTATTATTTATTATTATAATTGTTTTAAGTGGTTATGAATTTGTGAGTGTGTATAAATGTTTGTATCACTATTTTTTTTTTTTTTTTTTTTTTTTATCATTGGAAAAAATAAAAATTGTATTTATTAAAATATTTATAATACAAAAAAAAAAAAATTAAAACCCCCTATCTCCTAATTATTATTTTTTTTTATTTTTGTTTTTATTTTTATTTTTTTTTTTTTTTTTTTTTTGTGATACAACATTTTTTAATAGACTCACCACACAGCTTTATTTTAATTTTTTTTTTTTTTTTTTTTTTTTTTTTTCCTTTTTACATCTACTCACTATTTTTGAAAATAAACTTCATCTAGTATTTTTGGGGCCATCATTCTTATTTTATTTTTTTTTTTTTTTTTTTTTTTTTTGTTTGTATCAATGGGAGGTGTGTGGTAATGACAAAAAAATTAAAAAAAAAAAAAATTTATAAAAAAAACAAAAAAAAAAGTGATTTTTTTTTTTTTGTATTTATATCATCTCCAAACTTAACAAATGCATTAAAATAGTTTTCTATATTTATTATAAACAAATTTAAAAAATAAAAAATAAAAAAATAAAAAATAAAAAAAAGGAGGAGTTATAAAAAAAAAAAACTATGATTTCTTAAATTAAGATTTTTTGATATCTGATTTTCAAATTTTTATTTGTTTTTTTTTTTTTTTTATTTGTATTTTTATTTCATTTTTATTTTTATTTTTTTAATTTTTTTAATTTTTTTTATTTTTTTATTTTTTTTAATTTTATTTTTATTTTAATTTATTTTTTTTTTCAAAAAGAACGTTTCCGTTTCATTCTTTTTTGTGCTTTTTTTATAGGTAAAATGTCAGGAATCTTACTCTAAAATTTTTTTTTTTTTATTTTTTGTTTCATTTTTATTTTTTTTTTTTATTTTTTGTTTCATTTTCATAAATTTCCCAAAAGACCAAATTGGTGGGAATAGTATTTTTATTATATATATATTTTTTTTTTTTTTTTTTTGGACAAAGGAAATAAAAAATTTTAGTAAAAAGGAAAATAAAAAAAATATCAAAAAAAAAAAAAAAAAAAAGAAAATGATTGATAAGATTAATAAAATTAAAAAAAAAATTAAAGATAAATTATCTTATTCTATTTTAAAAGATGAAAAGATTGATTATTTTAATCAACCATGTCCAGAGAATAAAGCGTCACTTTGGTCATTATTAACATTTGGTTGGACTCAAAGAATGTTAATGACTGGTTATTTTAGAGGTCCAATTGGGATGAATGATATTAATGATTTACCTGAGGATGTTAAAGTTCAAACAACAACTCCACTTTTGGATAATATAGATTATAATGGTAGTAAATGGCCATTAATTAAACATATTTATACTCATTTTGTAACAAAAAATAAAAAATCAATTTTCATTGAAATAACTTGTGCAATATTTTCAATTTTATCACCATTATGCTTAAAATAGTATGTATTTTATTATTATTATTATTATTATTACTATTAGTATTTTTTTTTAGTGGTATCGGAAATTTTTTTTTTTTTTTTTTAAAATGAAATAAAATTAAATAAAAAAATTAATTTTCCCCCTGGTTGATTTTTTTTTTTTTTTTAACACCATTTTAAATTTTTTTTTTTTTTATTAGTTTTATAAATTATATTCAATCAGATGAAGAAGAAAAAACATTTTTAGTTGGTTTAGGTTTTTGTGTATTATTATTTGTTGGAACATTTTCATATACTTTCAGTAGCCAATTTTTGTATTGGTGGGGTATGAGAACTAGTTTGCATGTTCGTGGTGCACTCACTCAAAGAATCTATGAAAAGATGTTGAGACTATCAAGTTCTGGAGGTAAAAAATATAATTCAGGATCAATTATGAATATGATATCAACTGATATTGGTTTATTTGCTGATTTCTTTTGGATAGCTCACCTTGAAATCATTATATTCCCATTCCAAATTACTGCATTACTTGCATTATTATGTTGGATAGTTGGTTGGAGTGGTTTAGTTGGTTTTGGTGTTGTAGGTATAATTATGTTTGAAATAATAATAATAATAATAATAATTTAACTTAAAAGAATTAATATTAATTTATTTTTATTATTATTTTTAAATTTTTATTCTACTATTTAGATGATTATATCATTACCAATTAATACATTTTTTGGATCACAAATGAGTAAAAATTTAATGTTATCATTAGGTTTTTCAGATACTAGATGTAATTTAACAAGTGAATTTATAAATGGTATTAGATTTTTAAAGTTATATGCATGGGAGAAATTATTTTTAGATAGAATTGAAGAACAAAGAAGATTGCAATTAAAATATTTATATCGACGTACAATATTTTCAATCTTTGAAAAGATGTTATCACAAAGCACCAATGCAGTTGTGTTGGTTTCAACATTTGCAGTTTATTCAATTCATAATGAAATAACATTATCAGTTGCATTCACAGCAATTACAATCTTTGTTAATCTAAGACAACCAATTATGAGATTACCAGAAGCAATTCATAATTTATTAAGTTTAATTCCATCTGCAAAAAGAATTGAATCATTCTTTCAATTACCTGAAATTCAAGTTCAACCATTCATCAATTATAATAATAAAACTAATAATGAAGATATCATAATTGATAATGGTACTTTTGATTGGAATCAAGATGAAAATGAAAATGAAAATGAAAATGAAGATCATAATATTACAACAACCAAAAAAAGTAAAAACCAAATGAAAAAGAGATTAATAGAAAAAAATGAAGATGATTATAATAATGATGAAGATGTTAATAATGATGATAATAATATTAATAATTATGAATCATATCTATTAAATAAAATTAATTTTAAAGCGCCAGCAGGTAAATTAACTATAATTTGTGGCGTTGTTGGTAGTGGTAAAAGTAGTTTAGTAAATGGTTTAATAGGTGAAATCTATAGAGTCAACGGTAAAGTTAATATGCCAGGTAAAATTTCATTTACAACCCAACAATCATTTTTAATAAGTACATCATTAAGAGAGAATATTCTTTTTGGTAATACTATGGATTTAGAACGTTATAAAAAAGTTATTGAAGCATGTTGTCTTACAGCTGATCTATTACAATTATCAGGTAAAGATTTAACAGAGATTGGCGAACGTGGTATCAATCTTTCAGGTGGTCAAAAACAACGTATTTCATTAGCACGTGCATTATATGCAGATTCAGATTGTTACATTTTAGATGAACCTTTATCGGCAGTAGATCCAGAGGTTGCAACTCATTTATTCAATCATTGTATTCAAGGTATGATGAAAGATAAAACACGTATTTTAGTAACTCACCAACTTCAATTCATCCCATCCGCTGATCATATTATTGTAGTTGATAACGGTAAATTAGTTCAAGGTACTTATCAAGAATTAAAATCAAATGGTATTGATTTCGAATCAATTATGAAAACAAAGAAATTAAATATTGAGAATCAAAATAATAATGATGAAACAAATACAAACAATAATAATGAACCAATATTAATAGAAGAGAATGAAATGAAAAAGTCAACATCATTAATAGAATCAAGTAAATTAATTAATATTGATGAAATTATTAGTGATCGTCATGATCCAAATTTAATAGAGAAAGCAAAATTATTGGTTAAAGAAGATAAGAGTGAAGGCGCAATTGGATTAAATGTTTATAAGGAATATTTTAGTCATGGTTCATCATCTTTCTTTTTCATTGCAACATGTATTGTTTATTTCTTTAGTCAAGCCATTTTTCAAATGACAGATTTTTGGTTATCTGCATGGTCACAACATAAAATTAAAGATAAATCAGATAGTTTCTATATACTCTATTATGTTTTATTCATTTCTATTTTTATAATTACCTTATTAATTAGATACTTTATGTTGGCACATGTTACATTTTCAGCATCAAAAAATTTACATACATCACTATTGAATGCAGTAGGTTTTGCAGGTTGTCAATTCTTTGATACAAATCCATCCGGTCGTATATTGAATAGATTTAGTAAAGATATTGCCGAAGTTGATTTACTGTTATATGATTTATACTCTGATGTACTTTATTGTGGTTCAACGGTTATTTTCGCAATTTGTGTTATGATTTACATTAGTCCATTGATTAGTATTCCATTTTTATTATTGGTTATAGTTTATAATATTATAAAGAGTATTTATGTAGCATCATCAAGAGATATGAAAAGATATGAATCCATTACAAGAAGTCCAATATTTTCTTTACTTCAAGAGTCTTACAATGGTTTAATTACAATTAGAAGTTATCAACAACAGAAACGTTTCATTTCAATGATGCAAAATCATAATAACATTAATCTACGTTTATTCTATTATAGCTTTTCAATTCATAGATGGATTGGTGTCCGTTTAGAATTAATTTCTGCACTCGTTGTGTTTTTGGCTGCATTCTTTTCATTGTTTAATTCAAATACTGGTTTCTCTGTTCTATCGGTTACAACTGCCTTAAGTATGTGTACCTATTTAAATTGGGCAGTAAGACAATTTGTTGAACTTGAAGTTAAAATGAACTCTGTCGAAAGAATTAAAAGCTACATTCATACACCAAAAGAAGGTAATAGATATACAATCGATTTCAATCATGAAAGGGATGAGGAGGATGATGAAACCATGATAAAATTAGATGAAAAATGGCCAACTAAAGGTGAAATTGAATTTAAGAATGTCGAAATTAAATATCGTCCAACAGCAGATCCAAGTTTAAAGAATCTTTCATTTAAAATCAATTCAAACGATCATATTGGTATTGTTGGTAGAACTGGTGCAGGTAAGAGTACAGTTGGTATTAGTTTATTCCGTATGGTTGAATGTTCAAAAGGTTCAATCTTTATTGATGGTATTGACATTTCAAAGATTGGACTACATGAATTAAGAAGTTCTCTCGGTATTGTACCACAAGATCCATTCATTTTCTCTGGTAGTATTCGTTTAAATATAGATCCATTCAATAAATATACAGATAATGAAATTTGGGTTGCTTTAGAAAAAGTTAAATTAAAATCAACAATTTCCTCAATGCCATTAAAATTAGAAACTATGATCGAAGAAGGTGGTGATGGTTTATCATTTGGTCAAAAACAATTACTTTGTCTATCAAGAACAATCTTAAAGAATTCAAAAGTTGTATTAATGGATGAAGCAACATCTGGTATAGATTATGTAACTAGTGATTTAATTAAACAAACTTTACTTGAAAATTTCAATGATTGTACAATGCTTACAATTGCACATAGACTTGATACAATTATTGATAGTACTAAAATCGCTGTTGTCGATAAAGGTGAATTAGTAGAATACGATACACCAATGAATTTAATCAACACTAAAAATTCAAAATTCAGTAAATTAGTAAAATATCAAACTGATTTCCATAAAGAAAATGAAAAGAATTTTTAAAAAAAATTAAATTGGACAAATAAAAATAAAAAAAGGACTCTTTCTTCGTCTATTTAAATATAATTATTATAATTATTAATATTACTTTTATTTTATTTTATTTTTTTTTTTTTTATTTGTTTTTTATTTTATTATTTTTTATTGTTAAATATTATTTTCATTTTCATTTTCATTTTCATGATCATCTTTATATTCACAACCAGACATTTTAGAAAGTTGGGAAATATCCATAACACCTGAATGAGATTCTAAAATTTTATTTTCAGAACTATGATAATCGTTTTCAAACTTATGCCAAGTTGGATAACGTCTGATTTCCCATTTTTCACATTCCTCTTTAAAACTTCTATCACTACCTTGACATTCTATAAAAATAATATGTTGCCATGGTGATTCTTTTTCATCTTTACCTGGTAACATGAATAATCTCTTTTGATTCATACATGCACCACATGATGATGAACCAAACATAACCATATTCATTCTTGTTAAACATTGTGAGAATGATTCGTTTGTTATCTTTTTGTTTACACCTATAATACCACCACCACCACCACCATTGGCACCAATACCAATTGTACCACCATTAACAAATAAAATTATCATTAAATGTGCTAATGCAACCGTTACAATGAATGATTTCAAAGAGTTTGCTACTAAAAATAATGGTGGAGGTGATTTTAATTGACAATAAACTTGAAATACTAAATACATTAACGCTACATTAATGATGTGAACCAATGTACAAAATGGACAAATTTTACCAATTATTAATTCTGCTGCAATCTAATATATATATATATATTGTTAATAATAATTTTATAAATATTTTAATTGTAGTTTTTTATTTTTTTTTATAGGTTTTAAACATACAAAATAAAATACAAAACCAATACCAATTGAACACCAAACAAAGATGGTTGTTACGAAAGCTGGTACTTTATCTTCTAAATAAATTCTCCAAATACAATAAAGTAAAACTACATTCCAAGTGATACCATAGTATGAAACAGGTACACCAAATATTTTACCATATTCGCTTTTGATTACAGACGTACAAGAGAGAGTTGCATTGATATCACATGTTCCACTCTCGATGTCACCAAATGCCATATAAAGTGATAGTAATAAATTTATTATACCAAGAGCACCTATAATTTGCATATATTGAACTAACGTTCTCTTATTAAGTGTTGCCATCGAAAAATGTGTGACTAATGCACTATTGTTATATAACATTAAAGAATGACTTTAATTTCCACACTAAAAACTCTATCTCTCGAAAAAAAAAAATTTTTTAAAGAGAGAGAGAGAATGAGTGAGTGAGTGAGTTAGAGTGTGTGTGGTGTATGTAAACTGTGAATGAGTGGGTGTTATAGTGGGGTTATTTATCTGTGTGTGGCAAATAAATATTAATACTATGCTACAGTGCTATGGAGTGGGTTGTTGTTTTTTTTTTTTTTTTTTTTTTTTTTTTGTATTCTAAAAAAAAAGCCTATAAAATTTTATATTTTTTAATTTAAAAAATAAAAAACTAAGAATATGGGTAATAATAAAAAAGAAAAAAATAAGTAATCGTTTGACTTTTTTTCTTTTTTTTTTTTTAGATATATTGAATTTTTTTTAGGTTGTTTTTTAAAATGCAAAAAAATTAAAAAAAAAAAAATTAAAAAAATAAAATTTTAAACCACAATTCGTGAAAACAATATAAGATAAAAAAAAATAAAAAAATAATTAAAATAAAAATAAAATTTTTTTTTTTTTTTATTAATATATAACTTTATCTTTATTTTTTTATTTATTTATTTATTTTAATATATTTTTTTATGAAAAGAAAAAAAAAAAAAAAACAAAAAAAAAAAAAAACAAAATTAAAATTAGTCTGAAATAACAAAAGTTGATAAATTTAAAAAGAATTTCATTAAACTTAATTGAGTAATACTAGAGATTGGTTTTAATTGATTATCAACGATCCAACAAATTTGAGCGTTATTATCAACGAATTTTCTAATTGTTGATTTTAAAGTTGAGGAAGGACTTACCAAAATCAATTGGTCCTGTGGTGGGAATTTAATGAATTTACTGATTGGTTCATAACATTGATTAAATGAGTAGATCGATAGTTTTCTTAAATCCAATGGAGAGAAAGTTCCAATCAATCTACCATCCTTATCGATTACAGCCAACTCTGTAATCTGTTCTGAATTCAATAGATTAATAGCATCGATTACACGTGAATCCATATCAATAGAACAAATCTCTTTCGATAATAATCCTAAACTTCTAACCGATGCATTTGCTTTACTACCCAATTCTTCTATATTTTCATTTATAAATTTAATTACATTCAATCTTGAAACAATATCAACTACAATAGTTTCATTTGACATAATTGGTACTTGTAATTGATGTGTCATTATATGTATTAATAATTGAATTGGTGAATTTACATAAAGTGGTAAAAATGGTTCTCTATTATATTCTATTATTAATTATTAATTATTATTATTAATTATTACATTATTATTAATTATTATTATTATTAATTATATATTATTAATTATATATTATTATTATTATTAATTATATATTATTAATTATATATTATTATTATTATTATTATTATTATTATTATTATTATTATTATTATTATTATTATTATTTTAAAATTAATAACATATTAATAATTAAATAAATTATTATTTAAAGGGCGTGAATATGGTTATACATACTTAAAACTTCACCAACTGGTGTATTTGGGGATTCAACACTTGGGAATTGACCTAAAAAAGTAGCGATATCAACAATTGATAACATTCCGATATATTTTTTATGTTGGAGGTCAACGATTGGTAAAGAGGTGACATTACTTTCATTCATTCTCATTAGTGCATAATCAAGGGTTGCTTGACTATCAATGGTAATTACATGACTAGTTTCATCACTCAATATATACTCTATTAATGTATTTTGTAATAGATCTATTAAATTATGCATAGATCCAACATCGCTACTACTACTATTATTTGTGCTATTGGTTAATGTTCTTCTACCACTCCTGCCACTTGATGTTAATCCGCTTATATTATCTGTATTATGATGCTCTTCATTATTACTATTTGTGAATAGATAATAAAAGAATGCGCCTCCTATGGCACCTCCAAATACTTTAAGGATAGTATTAAATGATGCCATTTATTTTTATTTATTTATTTATATAATTATTTAATTATTTAATTATTTAATTATTTAATTATTTAATTATTTAATTATTTAATTATTTAATTATTTATTTATTATGTTTATCTATATATTTATAATATTATATTTTAAAAAATTATATTTATTATTTATTTTAAAAATAAAGTGGGTTTATTTTTGTTTTTTTTTTTTTTTTTTTTAATTCAAAATAACATCAAAAAAAAATTAATTTCAAAAAATTAGAAAAAAAAGTGCAAAAATTAATTAATTTTTTTTTTTTCCCTAATTTTTTTATTTTTTTTCGTCGTTTAAAATTTTTTAATTTCATTATTTTATTGGTGAATTTGAATAAAATCTTAATCTGGTTTATTTTCAATTATTTTTATTTTTTTATTTTTTTATTTTTTATTTTTTTTCTCAAATAAACTTTCAATAACAATAATCTCACACACAAGGTATTAATCCAATAAATCAAATCTAAATAGTTAGGTTCAACCAAATTATAGTCTTTGTTTAAATTTAAGTGAGGGTTATTTTAAAAATTTAGTTTTGATAATGGTCTCATAAAGTATAAAAAAAAAATTATAAAATTTTCTATTTGTTTGGTATTTTAGTAGGTATGTCGATTTTTAAAAAAAAAAAAAAAAATAATTTCTTCACTCTTTCAAAAATAAGTTTATAATGTTATATTTTGTATTTTGTTAACTGCTGTGATGATTTAATAACAACATAATTATTTTTAGCCTCAAAACGTTAATTTAAATTATTAAATTATGTATTACAAAAAATAGAAAAAAAAAAAATATAAAAAAATAAAAACTTTTCATGTTGTGTTTTATTATTCATCTTTTTTTTTTAAAAAAAAAAAAAAAAAAAAAAAAAGAAACACACAACTCACACACAAACACTTCACCCCCAATATGTATACAGTTTTTTTTTTTTTTTTTATAATAATTTCTGAGATCTAATCAAAAAAAAAAAAAAAAAAAAAAAAACAAGTTATAGAATACAAAAATCGGTTATTAAATGCAAATGTGAAATCAAATAATGAATTTTTTTTATAAATTCGTATATTTGTGAGTATTGTCATATTTTCGATGCAGTTTTTTTTTTTTTTCATTCTTAATTTTCAAGTGTAATACCAAAAATAGCGTTTAATGAAATTAATATATTCAATATTTTCAACATACTATTGCTGACAATACATTCTTGTTCATTTTACATTTTCTGTGAAAATCTTAATTTCAAGGCAAATTATATTTACATTTTCCAAATGAATTTTTTTATTTATTTACATATTTATTTATTTTTTTATTTTTATTTTTTGAAAGGTATAAAAAGAATAAACAAAATTGTTTTTTAATTACTCATTATAAAATATATTTTTATAAAAAAAATAAAATAATAAAAAAATGAATAAATGTTTTCAACTATCATTAAGTGAAACTATTGAAATAGAGGAATGTAGGTTTCTAAAGAAAAAAATTGAAAGACAAATAAGGGATTTATATAAAAGAAAATTATTAAAATATAAAAAAAGAAAAAACTCTCGTAAAATAAAATTAAATGGGGAATTTATTGGTAAACTAAATGTTAAAAAAAATAAAAAGAAAGAAAATCAAGAATCCGAATGTGAGTTGATAAACTTTAAATTATCCGAAATTGAAAATGAACAAACTCAATTACTAGAAAAGTTCTACGCTTCAAATCCAGAATTTTTAACAAGTAACTAAAATGGCTATAGTTTTCTTTCAATGAAAGAATTTAAGTGGTTCATTTAAAAAAAAAAAAAAAAAAAAAACAACAATAAAAAAGATGACAACACTTAAAACTATTAAATTTCCAAAAGTAAACGGACCCATATAAAGTAAATTAATGTAAAAAAAAATTAAAAAAATAAAAAAAATAATGTTAAAATAAAAAAAAATAAAAAAAAAAAAAAGAAAATATTTTTTTTCTCCCAAAATAGAGTTAAATTATTTCATGGATTATAATTATAACAACAGACAATTCTATTAATAGTGCTAACAAAAAAAAAATAAAAATAATATTAATATTAATAATAAAGTTATTTTTATCATTGTTTTTTTCATATTGTTTTAAATAATACACATTGGCGAAAAAAAAAAAAATAAAAAAAAATAAAAAAAATTATAATTATTAAAAAAAAAAAATTGAAAAAAAAAAATTATTCGATATTCACCCACTATTTTTATAAATAGAATTTTTTTTTTCAATAGATCCTTTCTTTTTTAATCAATGCATACAATTTATTTTTTTTCTGGTGGGTGTAGTGTGTTTAAAAAACACATTCAATAAAAAAAAATACAAAAAAAAACAGTCATTGTTTTTAAAGTGTGTGTGTCTGCATAAAAACATGATGATTCGTATAATAATATTACCTCAATTAGTGTACTGCATCATTTATATTTAAATTTTTTATTTATAAATTATAATTTTTTTAATTATTATTATTTTTTTTTTTTAATTATAATTTTTTTTTTCCTCCATGTGTGTGTCATTGTGTTCAAAAATTTAATTTTTTAATTTTTTTTTTTTAATTATTAATTTTTGATATAACTTTTTATTTCTTTATAAATCATATAATATAAAAAAAACTGTTTTATAAATAAATAAAAAAAACTAATCAAACAATGGGAATCGTTGATAAATTTTATTTATCAAATCAATTAGTTGAAAATTATAAAAATAACTACAATAATTATACCCCCGTAGTAATTAGCAATTATTCTTTTAAACATAGTATTCGTATAATTAATAGTAATAGTTGTAATAATAATAATAATAATAATAATAATAATAATAATAATAATAATAAAAATAATAATAATAATAATAATAATAATAATAATAATAATAATAATAATAATAATAATAATAATAATAATAATAATAATAATAATAATAATAATAATAATGATAATAACAATGATAATAATAATGATAATAACAATGATAATAATAATGATAATAAAGATAATAATAATAATAATAATATTAGTAAAACTATACAAGTTAGAGATATATATACATTATACAAACGTGTAATGGGAAATATATATATCAGTAATATAATTTTTAATAATGTTGTAAAACCTAAATTATCATTAGAATATATATTTAAAGTTGATAAAATATTGGTTATATCCACAATAATAAACAATTTAAAATATAATGATATTAAATTCGATTGGATGGTAACCAATAACAAATATCAATTATTATATGATAAAATTGTTAAATCAAATAATCCATCATTTAGTTTCACATTTGAAAATAATAACAATAAAAACAATACTACTACCACTACAAATAATATTAATAAAATTAATAATAATAATAATAATAATAATTTTATTAAATTTTTACAAAAAGTTCAACCTATAAATTCTGAAAATCAATTAATGTTAATTAGATTTTATATGTATAATAAACATATTGATATAATTTATAATAATTTAAAATTAATTAATAATTCATTAATATCGCAATTATTAATAAATGATTTAATTAATGATGAACAATTACGAATCAAAAATAATATTTCACAACAATCGTTAATTGATATAATTTTAAAGTATGGTTCATATGAAACAATTTCAAATTATTTTAAAAATAATGAAAATAATAATGAAAATAATAATAAAAATAACAATGAAAATAATAATGAAAATAACAATGAAAATAATAATGAAAATAATGATAAATTGAAAAACTTAATACTAAATCAAAAATCAATAAATTATGCACTTTCATCAACTTCTAATAATCAACTAATAAAAGTTTTTCTCAAAAATAAGGTAATAACTCCAAATAATTATACAATTGATATTACAAAACTATTTGGTATAAAATTTAATCTATTTGTTAGACTATTTGATCAAATTATAAAAAATGTTAAATTTACTTTAAATAATATAGAAAAATTATTAAAAATTATAGTAAATTCAATTTATCCTAATTATAATAATAATAAACATATTAAAAATAGTGATGGTGATAATAATAATGATGTTGATAATAATTATATAAATAATATTAAAAATTATAAAAATGATAATAATAATAACAATAATAACAATAATAAAAATTATGATGATAATAAAGATTTTGGTGATAAAGATGATGATGATGATGATGATGATGATGATGATGATGATGATGATGATGATGATGATGATGATGATGATGGTGGTGGTAATGGTATTGAAAAGCAATTAATAAATTTTATTGGTATTATTTTTTATTTAATTAAAAATAAAATAAAATTTGAAGGTGAAGAATTATTTAATATTCTGGATGATGAAACTAGACCAATATTTACAACATATGGTTATAATAATTTACATGAATTTTTAAAAGAATATAATAAAATCAAAAATAATAAAGAAAAAAAAGAATCAATATCAATTATTAAAATTGAAGAAATTAGTAATAATTTAATCAAAGCCATAAAATCAATTTTTTTTAAGAAATTAATAGAATCAAAAAAGGTACAATTGGAAGATAAATATTATTGGGTTGAAAAATCAATTAAATTCGCAGTTGAATTTAATTATTATGGATGTTTAAATAGATTTGGGTGTGATGGTAAAATCTTGAAAATCTTGATTGAAAATGCATATCTCTATGTTGATTGCAATCTATTTAAACTTGCAATCTCTCGTGACTTTCATCCATTCATAACAAAAAGTGATCAATTCAATCCAAAGTATTCAACAAAACTATTAAAGAAATTCGATAGTGGTTCAATGGATGATCTTTTAAAAATTATATCATTTTTAAAATCAATAATTCAATTTTTTAAATCTGATGGCTCTTTCTCTGAAAAAAGTCAACTAAAATTCTATTTCGAAGATAATGAACAATCATTAATAGAAAGAAACATTTTGGTAATTGAAACCCTCTTAAACTATGTTTATACCTTTGGTGGTGATAATAGATTAACAAATGAATTATTAAATGATCTTCTTAGTGTCGTTAGTTCAATTGGTTTCAAAATTAACGCTAAAATTCTTGTTAATAATTCAAGTCTATTCACAAGCTATCATGATATTGATAATTTATTTGAATATAATGACATCAATGTTTGTTATCAAGTATTAAAGAGTGGTGGAACAAAATTAATTAATTTTTTATATAATACTGGATTATTTATTTATAAAAAAAATAAAAAAATAAAAATCTTGTAACCCCCACAACAAAAGATTAATTTTTATTTTCAAAATAAATTTAAAAAAATGGGGGTTATAAATAAAACCTTTTTTAATTCTTAGGTGGGAATTTATTTTTTTGAAAATTTTTTCTAGAATCTTGGTTAAAAAAAAAAAAACATTTTTAATTTCGTCAAAATCAAATAAATTAGTTATAAAAAAATTAAAGAAACAGGAAATAAAAATATTCACCTCAACAAATCATTTATTTTCAAAATAATATAATAATAATAATAATAATAATAATAATAATAATAATAATAATAATAATAATAATAATAATAATAATAATAATAATAATAATAATAATAATAATAATAATAATAATAATAATAATAATAATAATAATAATAATAATAATAATAATAATAATAATAATAATAATAATAATAATAATAATAATAATAATAATAATAATAATAATAATAATAATAATAATAATAATAATAATAATAATCTACTAACTTTAAATGTGATTAGAGGAACCAAAAGAATTCAAAAGAAACTGAATCACAACTTTTTTGTAAAATAATCAGTTTTTTTTTTTTTTTTTTTTTTTTTATGACGTATACAAATTTTAAGTTAAATATTTCAAGTTTTTGTAGATAATTAAAAAACAAAAAACAAATTTATATAAAAAAAAAGTTTCTTTATTAATAAGAATATTTCCTTAAAAAAACAATTATTTTTTAAGAAATATAAAAAAAAAAAAAAAAAAATGTATGTTTAAACATTATTAAAAAAAATAATAAAAATTTAATAATTGTTATATATATAGTAAATAATATAAAAAATAAAAAAAAGGATTCTAGAATTTCTAATTTTTTTTTTTTTATCCCCTAAAACAACTGATGTTTAAAATATTTTTCAAACATACTTATATTATAAAAACAAAAAAGATATTAAAATTAATTGAAAAGTTGTTTTTTATGATTTAAAAAAGTAAGTGTATTTTAAAAAAAAAAATAAAAAAAAATTAATTCTTCTGACTCAAAAAAAAATAAAAAAAAAAAAAAAAAAAAAAGGTGTGTTTTTTTTTTTTTTAAATTTTTTTTTTTTTTTTTTTTTCTTATAAAGTATATTTAAGTAAAATATATAATAAATAATAAATAATAAATAATTGAGATGCATGCGAATCAAGCCACGAAAAATTCAAAAATAAAATTAAAAAAAAAAGGAAAAAATTCAAAAAAAAAAAAAATTCAAAAAAAAAAAGGAAAAAATTCAAAAAAATCCGTTAACATTAATTTTTATTTTTTTATTTTTCAAACTGACGATAATTTTTTTAATATTATACTTAGAGTGATAGAAATTTAATAAAAAACAAAGCAATAATAATATCATATATAGTGGTGAGTAATAATAAACATCGAAAGAACAAAATGAACTCTTTAACAATTTGTCCAGTATGCCAAGATTTAAATATCAACCCTCAAATAATTAAACCGTGTAAACATTTGATATGTCTTAAATGTGTAGAAAAAGCAAAGAAAAGCGACTCTTCATCTATGTTGTCGTTCAAGTGCCCTTATTGTGCGCTTGATGCAACCAAACATTCCACTGACACATCATTGAAGACAATTGTCGACGAAATAAAATTAAGAAATAATCCATGCCATTTACATCCAAATCAAATGTATTTTGCTAATTGTGAAGAGTGTACAGTTCCAGTATGTCAAAAATGTGTTATAGACAAACATAATGGCCATAAACTGGCATCAGAAGATAATATTGTATATAAAGAGGAGATAAAAACTAGAATCACCGAAACATGTAAAAGAGCGCCAAGTCTAATAGAAGAAATGGAAAGCATAATCACAAAAATTGAGGATGCTAGAACAAAATTAATCGAATCATCCAATATCCAAATGGATTCAGTCCGATCGAAAACTATTGGTATACTCAAAGCAGTACAACATCGAGAATATGGCTTTAAAAAACAGATAGAAACATCAGCTCAACTTAATGACAGTGCTCTTTGCTTTTACCATGAGCAATTTAAACTAAAACTTGAAACACTAAAAAATTACCAAATTTTGGAAGATTCAACCAAACAGCAACCAGAGTTTAATATATATAGTTCTACTTTGTTCCTTAATAGTGTTAAATCGATTCAACCAATCATGGATCAATATAAAAATAAATGTGAAAAAATCGGAATCTCTCATCATAAACTTTTTTTCAATCAAGTGATTGCTGATAAAATTACTGAGCTATGTAATAATCTATTCATACCTTATACTTGTTCTTGCAATGATATTAATAATAAGGATTGCACCTGTTTTTATAAACAATCAATTGATTACTCTCTAATTCAAGAATCCCAAATACTATCACCATCACCATCACCATTAGTTTTTACTCCAGCATCAACACCAACACCAACACCAACACTAACACTAACATCAACACCAACACCAACACCAACACCAACATCAACATCAACATCAACATCAACATCAACATCAACATCAACATCAACACCAACACCAACACCAACATCAACATCAACATCAACACCAACACCAACATCAACATCAACATCAACACCAACATCAACACCAACATCAACATCAACATCAACATCAACATCAACATCAACATCAACATCAACACCAACACCAACACCGACATCAACACCAACACCAATACAAACAACAACAATACCAATCTCACAAGAACCAAAACCATCAACAGTTTCTCCAGCATTTACACTTCCATCACAAAAAATAACACCAATTATGCCAACAGACCTACTATTGCCATCTTCTCGAGAACAAGATGACCAAAAAAACAATTCCAAAGAAAAAATTCTTCACCAATCCCAACAACAATCATTACACATTTCCACTCAACAAACAAACACCTCACCAACACAAACCCAACAAAACCAAACTGAAATTTCACCAAACCAACACATTATAAAAGATAAACCACCCGAGGAAACCTATAAAAAACCGCCGGCAAATCAAACAGAAGATAAAATCGAACCAATCGATCAAAATAAACCTGTACCATCAAAACTCCAACAAAATACCAAGGAAGACGAAATTACTTTGGGAGGTGATGTCATTGCCAAATTTTCAACTACAAACAATCTACAAATTCGGGCTGTACCTGAAATAAAACAAAACTTAGAAAGTATTGAAACAAAAGGTGGCGATAAAATGAATTTAAAAACTGGAGTTAAAGAACTCGATAAAACTCTTGGTGCCGAATATAAAGAAAAAAAAGAAACTGTCATATCACCAAAAAGCGCAAATGATGCACCAAGAATACCGTTTGTTGATCCAGTTCATAAAATAAAATCCATATTCTTTTTATGTGGTATGGAGGATAAATTACATCTCTCCAGGTGTGTTAAATATAATCCACAAAGAGATGAATGGAGTTTCATGCCCCCGACAAAACATAAGAGGGCCTGCGTTGCTGACGCAGGTGTATTAGCAAATGGTGTAATATATATATTTGGTGGTAATGATAGTTTAGAAACTTACGAAAAGTTTAACCTTAAATCCAATAAATGGGAATCTGGGGGCAATATTCCAAATGGCGGTGGTTCTTCTATGTCTGCAACTTATGACCAGAAAAACAACTGTATCTATTTAGTTGGTGGCGTTAAATTTAATCAAACATCAGCTAAAATAGAACGATGCTCATTTGTGACTAACAATGGTGTTACATCGTTAAAGTTTGAAACATTTGCCACCCTATTGCATCCACGCTATTACTGTTTCACCATCATTTACGGCGATAAATTATATATAATAGGTGGAACCAATAAAACCAAAGAGGAATCTTATTTCTCAATCATTAACAATATTGAAGTTTTAGATTTAAAGTCAAGAAAAGTCGAATTGTTTCATGACAAATTAGACATAAACGAAAATAGAGTTGAAGGTGTTTGCTTCGATGGCGAAAAGTTCTACATCATAACGATCGATTCATTCTTTTCTATTGATTTGAAAGACTCTCAATACAAACATTTACAATATCCACCAATTAACACCATGAGATTCGGTTTCTCGATATCTATTGGAAAAGACGATTACTCTGTACCTGGGATGGATCAAAACATTATATACTTGGTCGGAGATAGAGGTTCTACACACTATAGATATAATATAATAACTGACACTTGGTCAGAAACACCGTCTAAACGGCCTATCAGTTCTTATTTCCATGCAGCGGTTGTCGAACACGACTCTTGAAAAAAAAAATATATATATACATCAAGCATTCAAGAAATATAAATAATATGGAAATTAAGAAAAAAATGTGTTTCAAGTATTCAATAAGAAAAAAAAACAACGGAACAATTAAGTTGGTTTTGATGTTTTATCAAAAAAAAAAAATAATAAAAAAAAAAGGAACGACAGGTTGTATACTACTTCGAAAAAATATTACACCACTAATGATTTATTTTTTTGTTAATTTAATTGAGGTTAATTTAATTTTAATAAAAGTTCTATTTCTTTTAATAATAATTATAGAAATTACAACAATTATAGAAAATCCAACAACACTAACTACAACAGCCACTGGTATTTTCCAATTATTAGTTTCAGAACTATTACAACTTGTGGTTTTAAATGAACTTGAAACCAATACCGAGAAGTCTGGATCGATAACACAATTGGTACAATGAGGAAGATTCAAACCCATTATTAAGGATTCATTGTTTCTACTCACAACTTCAGACGAGAAAAATGTAGATCTTCCATCGGATAAAAGTTTATTGATGAATCTACCGGTGAAAATTTTATTGTTTTTTTCAATGGTAATATAATTCATTACGGAATCAGTTGAAATGCCAGATGTATCAATACTAGTATCGGATTCATCATTATTATTACATTTATCATTATTGGTCGATGATGGTAAAATACTAACCAATGATTCTATTTGAAGTTGTAAAGAATTTAAAGAACTACTATAAGTATAGTTATTAATAGATATAGTTAATTTCAATGAATTTGCAGTGACTAGGAAATTAACATTTGCAAATGAATATTGAGTATCCTTTGAAACCTCTTCAATCATTGTAACTAGTTTACAATGTTTATCATCACCATTACCTAAATATTGAGAAAATGTATATTGACCTTGTTTTGTTGATTCATTTTCATCGATACTCCAACTATTCACAAGTGGATGTGTGAATATTGTATTACCATTTATATCAACCTCTAATAATGCTATAACCTTAATTTCATAATTGGTTTGTTCATTACTTATATAAGAAAATCCTGTTGTTAAATCAACCGATGAATTGGATACTGGAATTACAGTTTCTTGAGCTATAGGTGAGCAATTAATACCTACAAACCCAACATTACAAATACATTGTCCTATGGTAGTATCACAAGTTCCTGATTTATCACCATTGCAATTGTTTGGACAATTTTGAATTGGGACTATATAATTGAAAAAATTCTTTTTAAACCAAATAATATCATTTTGAGTTACATTAACTGATACTAAACCACTACCACCTTTAAGTGTACAATTGATTGTTTGGTTATCAATGTATGAAACATTACAGTTTACCCCACCTATTTGTACAGATAAACCATCATGGACATTACCAAATAAACCAAATAATTGAACAATCCCCTCTGTATTTGAAACAATTGGAACAATTGAAGTTACATATTGTAAAGGAATAGAACAATCGGAACCAATGTAGTTTGCATTACAAACACATTTAAATGTTGAACGATCACATTGACCATTATTACAATTTGAAGGGCAACCAATGCAAGTACCATTATTTGTATAACAAATTCCATCACAGACAGTTTTGCATGGTATCACGGTGTTGTTTTGAGATGGTGTTATGGTAATTTGTGAATTTTGTTCTCCTACTTTAATTGTAGTTATTAAATCGGTTTCATTTGAACCAAATGTATAATCAATACAACAATTAATTTCATAAAATGTTGTTGATTGCACATTACAAACTTTGTCTCCAATTTTAATTTCTGTTGAAGATATGTTGTAATTAAAATAACTACCAATAAATTGAAAACAATTACTAGTTTGTTTTTGAACTGATGTTACGTTTGGTGGTATTGAAGAAGCAAATAAAATAAATGATTTTCCAATTCCACCATATGTTATGTCAAAAAATGGTGGAGCAGTTGTTGTTGTTAAAATACCAGTTAAATAAGTGTAGTTTCTCCATGTCCATGCAATACCTGGTGAATTTATTGTAGTATAAGATGTGCCAACATAATCACCGTATAAAATATATTGATTGTTTGATAATTTTAAATTTGGTACAATATTACATGCTATTAATAATAATAATAATAATAATAATAATAATAATAATAATAATAATAATAATAATAATAATAATAATAATAATAATAATAATAATAATAATAATAATAATAATAATAATAATAATAATAATAATAATAATAATAATAATAATAATAATAATAATAATAATAATAATAATAATAATAATAATAATAATAATAATAATAATAATAATAATAATAATAATAATAATAATAATAATAATAATAATAATAATAATAATAATAATAATAATAATAATAATAATAAAAATTATTAGAAAATGGTTTTGTAAATTATTGCTATTATTTAATAGCGAGTTTATACTTACAAGTTGGAGGGAAAAAACTATCAAAATTATTGTCAATTAATTTAGTCTTTAAAATTGATGTTAAATTTGATGGGGGCAAAAAGCAAGCAAAACATAATGGGATGGGTCCAGATAGTGAATTGGATGAAAAATCAAATGAATTCAATGAACAATATGATTTATCAAGTGTACCAGTTAAATTATTTTTTGAAAGTAAGCTTTTTTTTTTTTAAAAAAAAAAAAAAAAGATTAATAAAAAATATTATTAAATAATTATAACCCAATAAAACTTACAATGTAGTTAATGAACCATAATCACTTAATTTACCAAGTGTTAAATTTATTTTATTACCTGATAAATCTAAACTATTTAAATTTTGTATTATTGGTATTGATTTTAAATAACCATCAGAGAATTTACTAAAATAAAAAAAAAACAAATTAATCAATTATAGTTTTATAAAAATAAAATTTTATAACCACTTACAATTGTTTCGTTTTTGAATTAAAGTTTATTAATGGAAAATTACCATTAACAGAGAATGAAGATGATACATTACTAAGTCTTATACTTGGTGAATCTATATTACTAATATCAATATAATCATTTGGTGTATCATAATATGTAGTTGTTGTCCTATTTTTTTTCAATTTAAACTAATGTTAATATTAATATAAATTTAATATATAAAGAAGTAAGTAAATAAATAATGAAACAAACAATGATTGACAATTTTTTATCTTTTTAAAAGGGAATGGTATTGATCCATCCAAAACTTTGAATGTAATAGAATAACTTCTATTTAAATTTGCTAAACCGTCAAAATTTGAGAGAGAAGATCTATCAAATCCATGACCTAATGTAATTTCACTATATATATATATATTTTTCTTTTTTTGTTAATTTTTTTTTTTTTTTTTTTTTTTTTTTTTTTTTTTTTGTTTTTACATACATATTTGAAGGGTTTGTAAATGTAAAGTTTGGTACATTGGAAACATACAAAAGCATAGTATTCAAAGGAATGTACTCTTTTAAATCATTTATAATAAATGGGAATAAAAATGTTTTATATGGGTTGCTATATTCATACATTTCAATATTTTGTATTAAAGAAAGTGATGATAGGGTTATATTTGTTTTTAGTGGTTCGATTAAATTTAAAATATGAACTTGTTGAGTTGGAAGTGATATTACATCATAAAAACCTAAATCATAACAACTATAAAAATTAATTTTAAATGATGTAACTCCAATTTGTGGTGGGGTTCCAATAATATTTGGTGTTAAAATTACACCTGTAAAGTCTAAATTATTTAAATTTGGATAACATGATATATCTGAATAACTAATTGGAGCATAATTTGTACCAAAATTTCTAAAAATGTTTTATTAATATTAATTTTTAAAAAATTAAAAAATAAAAAAAAAAAAAAAAAGATTAATCTTACAAATAATAGGCTGTATCATTATTACAAGACACTCTCCCTGTGTTACAAAAATCATAATAGCCTCCAATTTGTTGAACATTTCCTATTAGATTAAGCTTTGTAAATAGATTCACAGAGCAATTATCTATAATAAAATTAAATATTTAGAAGAGTGTTGGTTAATGAAAATAAAAAAATAAAAAAAAATGGAGAAAAAAAAATAAAAAAAAATAAAAAATAAAAATTAGAAAAAATTAGAAAACTGACACTCTTTATCATTTAATTTAATAGCATATGAAATTGATACTAATAAAAAATGAAATAATATGTAATTTTTCATTTTATTTTTGTAGAACAACAAAATAAAAAAATTGATGCATAAAAAAATCTAATCAAAATAAAAAAAATTGGAAAAATAAAAGATTTTTGTGATGGTCATTTTTATTTTTTTTGTGAAACCTCTTTCAAAAAAAAAAAAAAAATAAAATTAAAATTAAAAAAAAATTTGGTATGAAAACCACACAAAATATTTTTTCTTTTTTTTTTTAAATTAAATCTTATCTTTAAATGAAATATTATTTATATATTTTATAAAAAAATTCATATTACTATATATGACTAATTCAAATGATTTTCTTTAAAGCATACTATAAATAAAAAAGCAACGAAAAAAAAAAAAAGTGCGACGTTGTCAAAAAACCTTTGGCCATTTATTTTAATTCCGTGATTACACGTGATTCATTGGTATCTTTTTTTTTATCAAATTAATTTTTTTTCACTTTTTTCTCAACTTTTGGTTTTATTTTTTTTTTTGTTTTTATTTTTAATTTTAATTTTTTTTTTTTTTTTTGATGGTTTTTAATTTAATTTTTTTTAATATTTTTTTTTTTTTTTTTTTTTTTTTTTTTTTTTTTGGTATAAAGATGAGCAATAATAAAACTGATTTATTTTTAATTATATACAGAAATAAATATCTAAGAATAAAAATTTTTAATGAAATTAAAACTTTCAATAAAAAATTAAAATATATGAGATATAGTTTTTATGATGCACCTTTAGAGTTTATAATCAAAACAAGAAATAAACAATTATTATTAGAAAAATTAAAACTTTATTCAATATTTATAGAAAATAATAATAATAATAATAATAATAATAATAATAATAATAATAATAATAATAATAATAATAATAATAATAATAATAATAATAATAATAATAATAATAATAATAATAATAATAATAATAATATTAAAATAGAAGATATTTATAAACATTATATAGAATACAACTCTAAACATTTTGAATTATTATTAGAATGGAAAGATTTAGATTTATCAACATTTAAGGAATTTTTAAATAGATTTTCAATAAAGCTAGATATATTAAGTCCACAAACCATAAATAGATATATTCAAATATTAATAGTTGAAAATGGAGTAAACGTGGAGATATTAAAATATGTTATAGAAGAAACCAAAATAAATACTATTGAAATGGAGGAAAGATATAAAGATTGTAACTTTGATTGGATCGATAAATTTTTTAAAAAAGCAACCACTGAAATGTCAATGGCAATGTTTAATTATTTATTTGAAAGAGATGAAAATGGGAATGTTAAATATAGATTAAAGATTTTCAAAGAGTTTACACATACTTTTATTTTCAATAGTGTCATTGAATCAATTAATAACAGTGAGTCAAATAATCAATTAATTGGGGCATTATTTAATCTTTTACCTGATAGTGTTTTTAAAAATTTAGAAATTTGTAATCCAGCAAGTGATAAACCTAAATCAAGACCCCAATACTCATTCTTTAAAACTACAGTCTCAAATTGTAATGGTTTCAATTTCTCTCGTCTCATTAACTCAACCATTAGAATGAATAATTTAGAGATACTAAAATTAATTCTATCAAAATTTATATGGAATCTAACAACAAATAGTGGAGAACATTTTGAAGTTTCAGAAAATAATAATAATAATAATAATTTAAAATCATTACAACCAATAATAGATATTTATGGATATAAAATTTCATTAACAACATTAAGAAGTTTAGAAATTGATATTAGTATATTTAATGGTACTGATGATTTAATGTTACCATTATATAAGGTTATGGTTGAAAGGGTTGTATCAGATGAACTTTTTACTACCAATCAAAAATCATCGATAACAGTGAATGGTCCATACTATTCAGACTATGTTTTAGAGGTTTTAAATAGAAATAATCTATCATTAGATAAAATGAAGAATAATATAATCTTTAAATATAAATGTATTAGAGACAATCAATATGATTATAATAATCATTTTTTATTAAAAAGTGAATTGATTAATATCGATTTCTTTAGATGTAAAGTTATGAATGAAAATTTAGAATTATTTGGATTTTATTTGGTAGCTTTTGGATTCGATAAAATGAGATTATTGACAGCAGTAGATTTAGGTTTCGATAAGATGGTAACATTTATGATAAACATTGGTGAAATGTATCTTGGTGGTAATGAAGAGAACCATCAAGAAGAATCTTTAAAACTATATTTAGATCTACTTTTTAAATCATTACCAAATGACAAACATGATGGATATCAATATTTATTCGATTTAATTTTACCAATAATTAACAATAAAATTATAAAATACCCAAATTTCAACAAAATCTTTCAAATGGTAAATAATAGAAAGCTACCATCAAACTCAACTAAAAGAAGTAAATACATTGAAAACATTTCAAAGATTACAAACTTCTTTCAATTGAAATTAAATCATTTCTTTAACGAAATCAAACCATTTCATTATTATCTTAATGATCATACCATTAGTTTACAATCAAGTATTCCCGACTATATCGATTTTAATAAAAACTCTTTGAACTTAATTAAAAATATACCTGACCATGTTTTCTATCAAATGTTTGACTGTAGCTTAGAGATTGGGAATTTTAAAATTTTAAAAAAAATAAGTAAATTCATCAACATCAACCAAACAAATTCTCTATTAGAAATTTGTTTCAAGTTTAAATTTAAATCAATTCTCTTAGTTTTATTAAAATTAAACTTGATAAAATTAGAATGGCCACCAAATAATTCTTTCTTTACTTTATTAGAAAATTTTATTAAATCTCCAATTAATAATAATAATAAAAATAATAATAATAACAATAATAATAATAATAATAATAATAATAATAATAATAATAATAATAATAATAATAATAATAATAATAATAATAATAATAATAATAATAATAATAATAATAATAATAATAATAATAATAATAATAATAATAATAATAATAATAATAATAATAATAATAATAATAATAATAATATCTATAATAATTATTTTAAAAATGATAATTCATTATTAGAATTGGTGTTTGGGTTTGGTAAATTTAAAAATTATAATTTTTTTAATTTATTTAATTTTCAAGCAAAGAGTAAGCAATTAGATAATGATGTATTTAGTGATAGAGCATTAATATTGTTTCAAAAACATGTGTTGGAAAGTAAATGTAGTGTTATTTGTAAAAGAATAATAGACTCAGACTTAGTTAGTACAACTCACCATCCTCAAAATTTGGATTTCATAAGGAAAAAATTTATCCAATCACAAAGCTTACCGATATTAATTTCTTTAAATTATAATTCGGTCGAAAAAGATCAACTTTTTGATAAATTTGGTTTAAATATTTAACTATAAATTAGTAAAATAAATGTATTTTGAAATCCCATTTTTATTAATTGTAAATAATATTAAAATTAAAAATGGGTGGTTTGATTAAAAATGCACAATATTTTTTCTTTTTTCTTTTTTTTTTTTTTGATCCGTATCATTATATTTTTATTGAATGTTTTTTTTATTTTTTATTTTTTTTTTTTGTTTGTGAATAACTATTAATTTCTACCAAACTGTTGTCTGATTTGAACGATTTGAGGTCTTTGAGCAGCAGGAACTTGTTCAACTTGTTGTGGTGTTAGACTTAAAACGTAACTTGCGAATTGTTTGAATTTATCACCTAATTGATTCCAACTAGCCAATGCATTGGGTGTTAAACCTGGTGGAGGTGGGATACCACCACCTTGTTGTTGATGTTGTTGTTGTTGTTGTTGTTGCTGTTGTTGTTGTTGATTCATCATATTCATATTATTCATATTCATCATATTATTCATATTATTCATATTATTGCCCATATTACCACCTTGCTGTTGATTCATCATACTATTCATATTATTCATATTATTACCCATATTATTACCCATGTTATTACCCATGTTATTACCCATGTTGTTACCCATGTTATTACCCATGTTATTACCCATGTTATTACCCATGTTATTACCCAAGTTACTACCCATGTTATTGCCCATATTGTTATTCATATTACCCATGTTACCCATATTATTATTGTTATTCATATTGTTACCCATGTTACCCATATTACCCATATTATTGTTATTGTTATTCATATTATTCATATTACCACCTTGTGGACCATTGTTCATTCCACCCATACCCATATTACTACTCATCATTTGGTTGCCTCCCCCCATACCCATATTATTACCCATCATTTGGTTGCCTCCCATTGGACCACCTTGACCCATCATTTGATTACCACTCATCATTTGATTACCACTCATCATTTGATTACCTCCTATTGGACCACCTTGAGGACCTCCACCCATATTACCTTGTTGTTGTTGTATTCCCATCATTTGATTATTGTTTTGATTATTATACATTGTTGGTGATTGATTGAAATTTTGTTGTTGTGTTTGTGGTGTTTGTTGTTGGGCTTGTTGTTGTTGTTGTTGTTGGGTTTGTTGGGCTTGTTGGGTTTGTTGTTGATTCTTTGGATTATTTAATAATATTTGAGATGCAGCATTTTGAGAAATCATACCCAAAACCACTTGAGCATGAAGTAATGCCAAACCCATTTGAGGATAATTAATCAGTATAGATCTTGCTTGATCTGGTTGATTTTGAACAAAACTCTTCATATTACTTAACATTTCAAATAATTGTGTTGGATTTGTACTCTCTATAATATTTTGTATTGCATTCTTTGTTTGTTGTGGCGATAGTTGTTGTTGTTGATTTTGTTGTTGTTGGTTTTGTTGCTGATTTTGAGGTTGATTTTGTTGTTGTGGTTGTTGGTGTGGTTGATTATGTTGCTGTATATTTGATCCGCCTTGTTGCATATCATTTCCTCTCCATTGTTGTTGATTTTGTTGATTTTGTTGTTGAATTCTTGGATCATTTGGCATCATTTGAC
Source organism: Dictyostelium firmibasis (assembly GCA_036169595.1). NCBI lineage: Eukaryota > Evosea > Eumycetozoa > Dictyosteliales > Dictyosteliaceae > Dictyostelium > Dictyostelium firmibasis. The sequence goes on along the minus strand of CM069765.1, from coordinate 6,823,216 downwards.
CACCTGTATTTCCTAATTGCTGTTGCATCAACATCTGCATTTCACTTGCCTTTTCGTTATCGGCATATGAAACCCTAAGTACTCTATTACCAAACTCTGTATTATTTAGTGTAATATCGAAAAAAAAATTAAAAAATAAAAAAATAAAAAAATAAAATAAAATAAAGTAGATACCTATATATACAATAATCTCCCTCCCTCTCTTTTGAACAAAACCTTATCTATGTCTATTTTATCTCTTCTACCAATCTATCTTTCTCCTCCTATTTCACCTTAATCAATATTACTCTCACCTCTCAATTTAAAGTTTTTCTATAAAAAAAAAGAAAGAGGTTGTCCGTATTGAATCTTGTATACTATTCAAAATTAAAAAAAAGATTGAATCATTCATACAATAAAGAAATTCACGATACATATTAATGATATTGTTTAAGATAAATGAAGAAGACGAGGAGGAGGATAATCAATATTTAATTGACAAAAGAAGATAAAATGATTTTGTTTCATAAGAGGAGTGGATAATTTTGATATTAACATCTCTTTTGCGACAAAACATATATATATATATATAGATAGATATTTCTTTAAAAAAAATAAAAAATCCAATATATAAATATTTGAGGTGGGTATAAATCGTTTCTGTCAAAAGATTTGCTGTCAATCTCTGTTGTGTGTTATATAAATGTTTTTTTAAAATTTAAGTATATATATATATAGTGTACAACATATAATTTCTAATTGCTGATAATGCATTATCCACATTTTCATATTCACAAAAACCATAACCTTTTGATTTCTTTGAATCTTTATCCTCTAATAACCTAAACGAAGTAACTTTACCAACACTTGAAAATATTTCAATTAAATCTTTTTCATTTGCCTCATATGGTATATTTCCGACTAATAAAAAAATAAAGGTAAAAAAACAAAACAAAACAAATATAATAAAAAAAGTAAAAAAAATGCATTAATTATTGTAAAATTTTATAATAATAAACAATTAATATTAACATTTATAGTTTGTAGATTTAAAATATTTAGTATTTATTAATTACTGAAAGTTTATCACCATTACCAATAGTGTGGGTTAATTTGTCATTTTAAATTTATTATTATTATTATTTTTTTATTTTTTATTTTTTTTTTTTAAAAAAAAAAAAAAAAACTTACCAAATACACTCTTAGACATGTCTTTTCTTTTTTTCTATATGAATAAATTATGTTTTTTGTTTGTTTATTTTTTTTTTTTTTTACGTTAGCCAATAAATTCCTATATATAAAAAAAAAAAATTATATTTTATTTTAAAATTGCTGAAATTCACTGTACAGCTGCAGTTTATAGTTAATATTGGTGGTTGAAAAAAATAATTTAATAAAAATAAAAAAAAAAAAAAAAAAAAAATTAAAAAATAAAAAAAAAAAAAAAAAAAAAAAAAAATTTCAAAAAAAATTGTGAAATAAAAAGGGTGTGAAACGAAAACAATATTTTAATTTAGAGATATGTGATTTTTTTTATTCTGGTGTAAAATAAATTAATATTTTAAAAACACAAAAAAAAAAAATTAAAAAAAAAAAAAAAAAAAATTTTAAACTGTACTATCATATATTTGTTTATTATTTATTTGTTTCTGTTTATTTATATATAATTAATAAAATCATTAATAGTTTAGTTAATAATAGTGGAACTATTAATAAGATAATGAAATCAATATTTATTCTAAGAAACAGTAATAGAAAGGGTTTATTAAAATTTTATTCACCATCACCACCAACACAACCCTTAAACTCCATTACATTAAATTCGGATATTCATTATAAAAAATCAAACTATTGTACCATTACACCAAATTTAATCAGTAACGAAAATAATAACAATAATAATTTAGCACCACAATCATTTATACCAACAATTTCTGAAAATGAAACAATAAAATCACATCAACCATTGATACAATTTCAACAACAACAACAACAACAACAACAACAACAACAACAACAACAACAACAACAACAACAACAACAACAACAACAACAACAACAACAACAACAACAACAAAAACAACAAAAACATCAAAAACATCAAATAAATAATAACAATAATGCAATTAAAGATCAACAAAAATTTATAACAATGTTAACGACCAAAATAAAAGCAACACCAAAATATATACCAAGTAGTCAATTTATTATTGAAAAGACATTGGACCCATTGTTAATTAAAACCTCTAAACCAGAAAAACCAGTGAAAGTAAAGAATAGATATATTATCGTTGGATTAGGTAATCCTGGTTCTGAATATGTAAACACGAGACATAATATTGGTTTTTCTGCAATCGATCATCTCTGTGAAATGCTCGATTGTCAATTAGATCAAAATGTAAAACATTCTCTCTACACAACTGCATATTTAAAATTGGATGAAAAATTATCAAGTAAACAAAGAGAATCCAATCGAAATGAAAAAAAGTTAAATCATTCAAAACAAGTTGAATTAATTAAAAATCAATTTATTAAACAACAAGAATCAGAACAAGAATTACCTTCCTCATCATCATCATCATCATCATCATCATCATCATTATCATCATCATCTGTAAATATTCAACAACAACAAGAAAAAGAAGATATAGTAGAAGAAGAAGAAGAAATTGATTTAAATTTAATTAAAAAACCAAAAAAAGTTATTAATCAAGTTATACTTTTAAAACCAATGACATATATGAATGCTAGTGGAAATCCATTAAGAACGATTCAACAGAAATATAATGTACCAATTGAAAATATTTTAGTGTTAGTTGATGATATTTCCACTGATATTGGTGTAATAAAAATGAGAACTAAAGGTGGTAGTGCAGGTCAAAAAGGTATTGAAAGTGTTATCTCACGTTTAGGTACTGAAAAGTTTTCACGTATAAAATTTGGTGTTGGTATTCCAAATGCTGGTGAAATTCGTTCAAACTTTGTCTTGAAGAAAGTTTCACATGAAAAAGAACCTTTATTAAAAGAATCAATTGATAAAGCTTCTCGTTATTCAATTATGTGGTTAGAGAAAGGTTCAGAATTTACAATGAATTTAGTTAATAAATAGAGATTTAAAGAAAAAAAAGATAAAAATAAAAAATTAAAATAAAAAGAATACTTTTTCAAATATTTAAAACTATATAGTTAAAAGAATATTAATTTTATTTTTTATTTTTTATATTCTTTTTTTATTTATTTATTTTATTATATATATTTATTTATTTATTTATTTATTTAAGAAGATAAAGCTAAAATTGTAATACCAGCACCAAGGAATAAGAAAGAAATTAATAGGATTAAAAGATTTTTAACACCTCGAATTTCACGGAAATAGAAAACACTCCAAAGTGAAGAGACGATCATTGGACCACCAGAACCCATTGGGAAACCGATTGTATAACCCAAATTTTGAGTTGCAACCATAAGACCCACATTTGCAATACCCCAAAGTAAACCAGATAAGAACGATGGGAAAATAGTTTGAGGGAAAATTTGTGGTGGACGTACAAATATTGAATAAATAATGAATACAGCGGTATTTGCTAAAAAGATACCAGAGAAATGACAAAAAACAAAAGAAAGTGGTGATGCAGTAGGATTTGCTTGTTTCCAAAGTTGCATTGGTACCATATTAACACCATACATAATACCAGAGAAAACTGATAAAACAATACCGAATATAGTATTGTATGGTGGTGGAATTTTCTCGAAAATCGTTTTCTTTGGTTGCGGAAATGCTCCACTTTTACGCTTATTTCCATTGTTATTGTTATTGATAGAGTTGTAACTACCATTATAACTATCGATACCGCCACCTTGATAAACATCAGAGTCTTCAACTATCGATGAGTAAGAATGTTCATCTTTCTCCTCAATGGTTGGTTTAATAAAGAAGAAGAAAATCACTGCTGCTACAATACATGCAAAACCAATCCAATTTAATGCTGGATGTGATACCTTTTGTTTATCTAATCCAAACCATCCGAATTTACCAGTAAAATAACCAGTGATAATACTTGAACAACACCATAACAATAAACCAAGACCAATACCAATAGATTTTACAATTGGAATAACACAAAAATTACCAATTGACCATAGTGTACCTCCTAATAATCCCCATGGATCAAATATATAATCTTTTGATATAAACATTGCACAATAGGCAACAACTAATGTACCCATACTCATCACCCATGCAAATGCTAATCCATTACCTGTTGGATAATTCTTTACTGGAACTATTTTTTATTCATTCATTCATTCATTCATTCATTCATTCATTCATTCATAATAATAAAAGTTACACATTATAATTCCAATCGATATCGAAATTTCATTTTTTTTTTTTTTTTTTTTTTTTTTAACCAGGCGAAAAAAAAATGAAAAAATTTGGCATTTTGAAAAAAAGAACCAGGGTAATCAAACGATGTCATTTTTTTTTTTTTTTTACAAATAATCATAATTTTAGGAGTTGGTATTGAAAAAAAAATGATATGATTAGTATAAAGAATTTAATGTATATTTCAATTTTTATTTTTTAATTTTTTTATTTTTTTATAAACATACCATAATTTGAACCAAAAAATACTTAAAATTTGAAAAATTTAGTTTTTTTTTAAAAAAAAAAAAAGTAGATAAGTTAGTATTTTTACAAAGATATTTTTATAGGGAATAAAAAAAAACAAAAGAGATAATGAAAAAAAAAAAAAAAAAAAAGATAAACATGAAATTTTATACACACATGATGCAATTGCTGCACCTATATAACCAATAACTTGAGGGTTAACCATTTTTTAATTTATTTATAAATATTTTTAGAAACAAAGATATATTTTATTTTATTTCTATATTTAAAAATATGTGTGTTAACAATTGTATTTATTGACTGATCGGTGAAAAAAAAAAAAATTTTAAATTTCCATTTTATTTTTTTTTTTTTTTTTTTTTTTTTGAATAGGTTTTTTATTTTTTTTTTTATTTATTTTTTTTTTTTTATTTTTTATTTTTTTTTTTTTTTTGTGAGAAGGTTTTAATTTTTTTCCCACCAATAGAAAGTTATTTTTATGTAATAAATTTAAAACAATACAATAACCATCAAATTTAAAAATAGTTGATTGGTAAATGAATAAACTACTTCTTAATCATTAACATTTTTTAATATATATATATTTTTTCATTTTTTTTTTATATTAAATTTCTATATTTTTATATTTTTTTTATTTTTTTTATTTTTTGAAATATTATTATTATTTTTTTTTTTTTATTCTTTGATTAAATCAATTTTAGGACTAATATACTAAAAAAAAAAAAAAAAAAAAAAAAATACTTATTCTTTTCAAAAACTTCTATTTTTTGAATAATAAACTAATAACCAAATGATCTAAAAAAAAAAAAAAAAAAAAAAAAAAAATATTTTGGGAAATGATAAATAAAATATTTCTGTGAAAAAAATTCAAATTTTTTTTTTTTTTTTTTTTTTTTTTTTTTTTTTTTTTTTTCTAAAAAAAAAAGTATTTAATAAAAAAAATGTGTCTTTTAATTAAAATAAATAAAGTTAATAGAAAAGAAAAAAAATAAAATAAAAGAATAAAAAAAATGATAATATTAGTGAAAACATCAACAATTACATTTTCTTTGGATGTTCAAAAAGAAGATAGAATTGAAGTATTATACAATAAAGTTGCAGAAAGATCTGGACAAAAAATATTTCAATTTTCTTTATTGTATGCTGGTGATATTTTATCAAATAGCACCAGTAAAGGTACAGTTGGGGCATGTAATATTAAAAATGAGAGTACAATCCATATGGTAGTTATTAAGGAATTTAAATTATCAATTCAATATAACGATAAATCATATCAGGTTCAAATTCCAAACAATGAAGGTTTAAAAATTTCACATTTAAAAATGTATTATTTTAAAAAAAAAAATCCTACCTTTTTTTTTTTTATTTAAAAATAAAATATGGCCACTAACATCCAATATATTTTTTTTTTTTTTTTAAAAAAATAGTCAAGTTAAAAATTTGTTACAAGAAGTTATTGATGGATTAGAAACCAAAACAAATAGAGCCATTGTTTTATCAAAGAATGGAATTGAATTGGATGAATCGTCACCTTTGCAAAGTGTATTAAATAACGGCGATGAGGTGGAAATGAGATTGATTGAAGTTGCTGAACCAACAAAAAATATCACCACCACCACCACAACATCGTCATCATCAACACATGAGGCAACATTAGAGAAAAAAAAGAGAGAAGAAAAATCAATTCAAGAAGAAAATGATAGATTACTACAATCATTCATTGATAATAATGATTCAATGTCATCAGATGTTGAAATTATGTTTTGTTTCGATACAACTGGTAGTATGTCATCAATTATTCAGAATGTAAAGAGGGAGGTTTCAAACACTGTTAAAAGATTAATCCAAGACATTCCAAATATTAAAATTGGTATAATGGGGTTAGGTGATTATTGTGATGGAGCCAAATTAATAACAACCTTGGATCTAACATCGAAAGAGAGTGACCTTATTACATTCATTAAAGAAATCCCACCCACTATTGGAGGTGATTGCCCTGAAGCATATGAATATGCACTATATAAAGCTAAAGATTTATCTTGGTCATCTCATACATCAAAAGCTTTCGTTTTAATTGGTGATGATATCCCTCATGAACCATCATTGACTAATTTAAAAATAAATGTAAGTGAATATCTCAGTTGAATTTAAATAATAATAATAATAATAATAATAATAATAATAATAATAATAATAATAATAATAATAATAATAATAATAATAATAATAATAATAATAATAATAATAATAATAATAATAATAATAATAATAATAATAATAATAATAATAATAATAATAATAATAATAATAATAATAATAATAATAATAATAATAATAATAATAATAATAATAATAATAATGAAGATGACATGATGCTAACAATAATTCTATATATATAATTTTTATTTAAAGTGGTTCAAAGAATGTGATGATCTTCATAATATGGGTATAAAAATTTATGGTATTAAAGCAAATTCTTCTAGAAATGCAGTGTTTTATGATGAAATTGCAGAAAGAACAGGTGGAATTTCAATTGACTTTAAAAATTTTGATTTAATCACTCGTTTATTTTTAGCAATTTGTTATCGTGAATCTTCAAAAACACAATTCGAAAAATATCAGTCCGAAATTAAAAATGATAAAGACAATAGTTTATCAAAAATATTGGATGATTTAAATCAAGATAATTATAAAGTTATAAATTCTGACGATGTTAATGGCAACGAAGATATAAACAATAATAATAACGTTAAAACTAATATTAAAAGTGATAATGATGGAAGCTCGTCAATTACAAAAACTCAGGGAAATAAGAAAGTTATTGTTAAAAAGTATGGTGTCCCAATAAATATGAAATCTATGGAGCCATGGTTCAATCATGAAAGAGATACTGCCAAAACCCCAACATATGTTTATAAACAAAATTTAGGGTACTTTGTCAAATATGAAGAAATAAAATCTTCAAATTGCAATTTAATGTAAATAAAAAAACAATCCAAAACTGCCTAATTCTGTTTTTTTAAAATATTAACTATTTACAAAAAAAGTTCCAAAATCGGTAGGATTTGTCGTCATCAAATAGATTTAAAAAACAAAATAATTAAATATTAAAAAAAAAAAAATTAATTAAATAAAAAATTTTAAGTAAATTTATTTCATGGAGCCAATCATTTTTGATGGATCAACCCATTTATCAAATTCTTCAGAGGTGGTGAAACCTAAAGAGAGACAAGCTTCTTTGAGTGTAGTTTTTTCTTTGTGAGCTTTTTTAGCGGCTTTAGCAGCTTTATCGTAACCAATGTATGGATTGAGAGCGGTGACCAACATGAGGGATTCATGTAAGAGTTGATCGATTCTCTTTTCATCAGCCTTAATACCGACGACGCAATGTTTAGTGAAGGAAACAGAGGCATCAGCAATGAGACGAATTGAGGAGAGAACATTTTTAATGATGACTGGTTTGAAAACGTTTAATTCGAAATGACCATTGCTACCAGCGATAGTAACGGTGGTATTGTTACCCATAACTTGAGCACAAACCATAGTCATAGCTTCGCATTGAGTTGGGTTGACTTTACCTGGCATAATTGATGAACCTGGTTCATTCTCTGGGAGAATGAGTTCACCTAAACCACAACGTGGACCTGAACCCAAGAGACGAATATCATTGGCGATCTTCATGAGTGAGACGGCAACAGTGTTGAGGGCACCACTAACTTCGACCATAGCATCGTGAGCTGCTAAAGCTTCAAATTTATTTGGAGCAGTTTTGAATGGGAGACCAGTGAATTTGGCTACTTCAGTGGCGATATCAACATCGAAACCTACTGGAGTGTTTAAACCTGTACCAACGGCAGTACCACCTTGAGCTAAATTGTAAAGTCTTGGGAGGGTATCTTTAATTCTTAAGATACCATATTCCAATTGAGTGCAATAGCCAGAGAATTCTTGACCTAAAGTGAGTGGGGTAGCATCTTGTAAATGAGTTCTACCGATTTTAATGATGTGATTGAATTCGTTTTGTTTGGTACGCATAGCGGCCAATAACATCTCCAATGCTGGAATTAACTTTTCGTTGATTGAAATTGCAGCGGCAATGTGCATACAGGTTGGGAATGTATCGTTTGAAGATTGACTCTTGTTGACATGATCATTTGGATGAACCAATTTCTTTGTGAAATCTCTCTTGCCAGTCATTAATTCGATGGCACGATTTGAAATAACTTCGTTAGCATTCATATTAGATTGTGTACCTGAACCAGTTTGGAAAACTACCAATGGGAATTGATCATCCAATTTACCATCAACAACTTCAGTGGCTGCCTTTGCAATATTATCAGCAATGGTTGCATCTAAACCATACTTTTTATTTACAATTGCTGCACAACGCTTTAAAATACCAAATGAACGAACTACCATTAATGGCATCTTTTCTGATTCACCACCAATATCAAAGTTTTCTAATGATCTTTGAGTTTGTGCTCCCCAATATTTATCATCATTAACTTTAACCTCTCCAAATGTATCAAATTCTGATCTAAATGTTGTCATATTTCTAATTGAATTTAAAAATTGTGGGTTCTTTTTTTTTTTTTTTTTTTTATAAAAAAAAATAATAAAAATAAATAAATAGATAAAATAAATAAATAAATAAAATAAATAAATAATAAATAAATAAATTTTTTTTTTATTTTTTTTTTAAAAAATGAAAAAAAAAAAAAAAAAATTATTAAAAAAAAATTATAAAAATAAAATTAATTATGTGTAAAACTTTTATATATCCTTATTTGAAAATTATTTGAAAATTTCTTACATTAAATTTTCTTGATGCAGATAACATCTTATTTGTTTAATTTGATTGAAGTTTATTCTCAAAAAAAAGAAATGTAAAAAAAAAAAAAAAAAAAAAAAAAAAATTAAAAAAAAAATTTTTAATCAGAAAAATAAAAAAAAATTAAAAAAAAATAAAAAAAAAATAAAAAAATTGTGATAAATTAATTTTTATTTTTTAAATTTCTGTTTTTCATCATTTTGTCGACAACCAACCAACCAACCAACCAATGAGTTTTTATAAAAACCACTGGTTGATTAAAAAAATATTACTAGTTTCGGTGATTTTCTATCTGACAAAGGTATTTTTAAAGGAAAAGAGTTTGGTGAAAGCCCAAAACTAATTGTTAATTTTTGTAAAGATGATTTTAACGATGAAGTTGTTGATGTTGGTATTGGTGTTGATGTTGATGTTGATGTTAATGTTGATAATGTTTTTCCAATTCTTGAAATATATAAAGTACTACCATTATTATTATTAATAAATCTTTGGGTTATTGAGGATAGTTCATAAGGTAATCCTAAGATTTTCAATGATTTAATAGTTTTATTTAATGGTAAAACATTAAATAATAAATGATTTAATTCAATTGAACTTTTCACTGAACCAGATAAATTTAAGTAAACAATTGATTGATTCTTTATTAATGAAGATAAAAGATTCTCATTTACTATTATATCCATATTTAATAATGATAGTTTTTTAATTGATTTATTATTTTCAATTAAAGTAATTAGTGGATCTAAAAAATAATTTGGAATCTTATTATTATTATTATTATTATTATTATTATTATTATTATTATTATTATTATTATTATTATTATTATTATTATTATTATTATTATTATTATTATTATTATTATTATTATTATTATTATTATTATTATTATTATTTTCATTATTATTATTATCATCATTATCATTTGTAAAAAAAGTGTTTGTTTTTTTAATTTCACAAATTTCAGAAATTTTTAAAGTTGTTAAATTTTGAATTGATTGAATTGAATTACAAAATTGAGTCCAATCATTTAAGGTATGTTTAGTTCTTTTTATTGAACCATTTCCATAGAAAGGATCACAAATACATAAACCATTGTGATAGTCATCATTATCATGTTTATGTTCATAGGATATTATTGATAGACCATGTTTATTTAAATAAGATTTAAAGGTATTGATATTATCACCATTTAGTCTTTTCATATGAAATAATAATTCATGAAAATGAAATTTAACATCAATATATCTTAATTGATTAGAAGATTGAATTGGATTACATAATACAATTGGATTAATGAATTGATTTCTAATTTTCAAATATTCAACACCTTTAATAGATTTTAAGAGATCATAAAAGTGTATATTACTTTTACTCCAATCAAACATATCATCTACTAATAATAATTTTTTTGGTTGAAAATTATTTGAAATGATTTTAAATAATGAGTTTGATTCATCGAATAATGATAGTTTTAAAGTATCCAAATTCTCTTTTAAAACTTTTGATTTCAATGATAATGAATTCCAATAATCTTCATTCAATTCACCCATTAATAAAAATAAAACGAATCTAATCTTTGATATTTTACTAAACTTATATTCTTCAAGAAATCTTTTATCTCTATCATTAATTTCACCATCATAATCTACTAAGAAATTATATAAAATCTCATCTAAATTTGGAAATATCTTTTTCAATTCAATTTCACTCTTAAATTTAGATGTTGTATCATTGGTTTCAAACCCTTCCTCTATAAAAACTGAAATATTTTTCTCTTTAATTAAACAATATTCTCTTTGTTTTTCTTGTTTCAATATAATTTTATTATATCTAGTTGATGATATTGTTGTTATAGATCTCGAAACTAAATTAAACCAAGATTTGCAAACTAATGAATATGATAATATGAAATTCTCTTCAAATCTCTCTTTTTCATCATTTGGTATATATTCACCTGTCAATAAATATCTATCATATAAAATTTGGATTTTATTTGAATTATCAACTAAAAATGTAAATATCTTGTATTTTAAATAATTTGGTAATGAATCAAATAAACAAGTTGTTGTTGTTGTTGTTGTTGTTGTTGCTGCTGTTGTTTCCATTTTTGTTACTGCGAATTTTTTTTCTTTTTTGCTCAGAAAAAGAGAATTTTATTTAAATCCCAAAAATATTAAATCAAAAAAATTAAAAATTAATTTAATTTTTTAACCACCAAAAAAAAAAATTTTAAAAATAAAAAAAAAGAGGAAAAAAGAAAGAATTGTTTTTTAAAATGCATAAAAATAAAAAAATAAAGGTAATGGTAAATTGTTCTTTTTTATTTTATTAATTTAAAAAAAAACATTTAAAAGAAAAGAGCGTGTGAAATATTATATTAAAGTATGAGACATATATACGATGGGCGGAAATGAAATATTTACAGAGAAATTGATATTACTATTGTTGATTTTTTACATGTTTTTCTTTTTTTTTTTTTTTTTTGATATTACTATATATTAATACTATATGTATTGTTTTTAGTTTTTTTAGTTTTTTTCTGTTTTTTTTGGGTTTTTGTTTTTTTTTTTTCTGTTTTTTTTAAAAATAAATAGCACGAATTGGGTTTATAGTTTTCTTGGCTTATCATGTTCCATTACCCATCTTAGATTATTATTGTTGTTGTTGTTGTTGTTGTTGTTACTATTGTTATTGTTGTTACCTTGTGGGCTCATCATATTTTGACCATTATTGAGCATGTATGGGGAACCTTTTGGTACATATATTACTTTTGGTTGTTGCATTTGTTGATGTTGTTGCATTTGGTGATGTTGTTGTGGTTGTTGTTGTGTTTGTGGTTGCTGTTGCTGTTGTTGATGGTGAGACATTTGTTGTTGATGATGTGGTGACATTTGTGGATGTTGTTGATGATGTGGTGACATTTGTTGATGTTGTTGTTGCTGATGATGAGACATTTGTTGGTGATGTGGCGACATTTGTGAGTGTTGTTGAGTTTGTTGTTGCTGTTGTTGAGCTTGTTGTTGTTGCTGTTGTTGAGCTTGTTGTTGTTGGTGGTGAGACATTTGCTGATGGTATTGTGGGATATTATTATTTGAATTTATATATTGTGGTGGGGAAGATTGTTGTTGCTGATTTGGTGGTGGGCCCATCATTAATGATTGATTTGAACCCTCGATTACATTTATTTTTGGTAATGTGAACCCAAATTCAGGTGAGAACATTTGTGGTTGTGATGAATTCATGTATCCCATATTACCATTATGATTATTATTGTTGTTGCTGCTACCGTTATTGTTCATATTATTCATATTACCATTACTGTTATTCATATTGTTATTGTTATTACTATTATTGTTATTCATATTGTTATTCATATTATTCATACTATTGTTCATATTGTTATTCATATTATTCATATTATTCATATTATTGTTCATATTATTCATACTATTGTTCATATTATTACCATTGCTATTGTTATTACTATTATTATTGTTGCTATTATTATTGGTATTATTATTGTTGTTATTACTATTATTGTTACTATTATTGTTACTATTATTGTTACTCATTTGTCCTCCACTTGAGTACCATGTCGTCGATTGAATATCTTGGTCAACATATTTTGACATACTGTTTGATGGTGATGAATGTGATTGATTGTATCCCATTGATGATTGGTGAGAGTAGTGTGATGAAGAAGATGAAGACGATGAAGGTGGTGGTGGTTGTTGTTGTTGCTGTTGTTGGGCCTGTTGAGCCTGTTGTTGAGCTTGTTGTTGAGCTTGTTGTTGAGCTTGTTGTTGAGCTTGTTGTTGGGCTTGTTGTTGGGCTTGTTGTTGAGCTTGTTGTTGAGCTTGTTGTTGAGCTTGTTGTTCTTGTTGAGCAATTTCTTCCTCCTCTAATAAATAAGATGTTAATGGTGTAATGGCGAATGGATTAGTTGATGTTAATAATTGATTAATTGAAAAAGTTTGTTGTGGTGGTTGTGGTGGTTGTGGTGGTTGTGGTGGTTGTTGTGATTGTTGTGGTTGTTGGGGTTGTTGCATATTGTGAGATTGTTGATGCATATTATGAGATTGTTGGTGGTGCATGTTATGAGAATGTTGCATATTAATTTGTTGATTATAGTTTATGCCATTATTTTTGTAGCCATTACTACTATTATTTAAATCTTGTGGTGGAGTTGAAATCGATGAGGAAGGAGTTGATAAAGGTGATGATTGTTGATGTTGTGACATTGGGTGATGTTGTGAATGGTGTATTGATTGAATTGGTTGTTGCAACATCATTTGTTGCTGTGGCATCATTGGTTGATGTGGGTCGTTGTTACTAACACTACTATTACTATTATTAATATTATTACTATTATTGTTTTCGGTCTTCACTATTTTCTTTACAGGCTTTGCAGAGTCAGAATGTGACTCACCCATAATTGCGTTTGTTCTTTTTTGTGCGCTACTTGCCAAAATACTTGGATTTTTCATAATCAATACTTTTTTACTCTTTAAAATTGAAATCTCTTGTTTTATACAATCCTCCGCCTCTGATGGATTGTTTTGTAAAGATTGTTCCAAATTTTCAATCATTTTATTTAAACTTTTTATCTAATTTTTAGACAGAGAAAGAAAAAAAAAAATTAATATCATAATGAGATCTGAGATTATGGTAAAAAAAAAAAAAAAAAAATAAATAAAAAAAATAATAGATTTTTTTTTGAATTTTTTTGAATTTTTTTTTGTTTTTTTTTTTTCACATATAATAGAAAAATAAGTCGAATAAGATTACTAACCTTTCTGTGAGGCCATCTTGGGATACCATTTCTTCTGCATATCTTTTTTAACATTGTGGCACAAATACCCAACTCTTTTGCCACATCATTTATAGGGAGATGAAAATATTTTGAGAGTTGCTCAAAGCCAATTGTTGCTGTTTGAGGCATTTTTGTGGCTGTGGTTGTATTGTTTGTTGTGTTGGTTGGATTTGTTGTAGTGTTCATATGAAAACTTTTGAATTATATTTTTATTTTATTTTATTTTATTTAATTTAATTTAATTTATTTTATTATTTTATTTTGAAAAACAAAAAAATTTGAAAAGGTTTTTTTTTTTCTTTTTTCTGTTTTTTTTTTTTTTTGTTTTATTAAATGAGCTGAAGGGAAATACAAAAAAAAATTAGAAAAAAAAATTATTGTATGTTTTTTGGCGTGCGGTGCGATTAGAAATTGATTTTTTTTTTTAAAAAGATATTTAAAAAAAAAAAAAAATAAAAAATAAAAAATAAAAAAATTTAAATTTTTTTTTTTTAAAAAAAAAAAAAAAAAAAATTTTTAAAAATAAATGTTGAGAAAAACGAACAGATGTGTATATATAGCACAAGTTTTTGTCAAATATATACAATTATAATTATTATTATTTTTTTTTTTTTTTTTTGAAAAAAAAAAATTTATCAACCACTTTAGAAATAATATTATAAGTTAACTGATGATATACTAAATATTATTTATATGATTTTTTTTTTTTTTACTTTTTATATATTATATATATAAAAGATTAATTATTTGAAAATTTTTTTTTTTTTTTTTTTTTTTTTTTTTTTTTGTGTGTTTTTTTTTTTTTTTGAGAAGTTTGATATTTTTTACTTTTAATTTTATATTATTATAGAAAAAAAAAAGAAAAAAAAATCAAGTTCGATATTCTTTATAGATAATTATTATAATAAATAATTATTGTGTTGTTGATTTTAATTAATTTATGTTTTGGTTTGGTTTGGTTTGGTTGTATGTAAAACTGTGAAATATCTATCTATTTTTAAAAAAATAAACGAGCTTTTGTGTTAGTTTATAAACTAAGAGGTTAAAGCAAAAAAAAAAAAAAAAAAAAAAAATAAAAAATAACAACGGCACTAAAATAAGTTGAAAAAAAAGAAAAAAAATAAAAAATTAATTAAAATTAATTAAAATAAAACTACATTAACAAAAGAAAAAAAAAAAATGAAAAAAAAAATGAAAAAAATAAAAAAAAATGAAAAAAAAATAAAAAAAAATAAAAAAAAAAAAATCAACAACTGCAGCTGGTGGCTTTTAAAGAAACAAAAGGCAAAATTGATATTTTATATGATGGAGTATGGTAATTAATGAATATATTGTATGAATTGTACAATTAAGGCAATGTTTTTAAAAAAAAACCCTCCAATTGTTTCATGATTTTATTATTAATTTCCTTGCATACAATATAAATCGATCAAGTGAAAATATGGTTTTTTTTTTTTTCTTTTCTTTATTTACCATTATTTTTTAGTTTTCTTTTTTTTATATTTTTTTATTTTAAAAACCTTTTTTTTTTACCTATTATGGTTTTTTTATTTTTTTTATTTTAATTATTTTTTTTTTTCAGTTATTTTTCTTCATTTAAATGTTATTAATATTGTATATAGTATTTACTTGTTTATAATTATTATTTATTATTTTTTTTATTGTTCTCTTTTATCATTTATTTTATTTTTTTGTAAAAAAAATTTATATTATATTATTATTTACATTTTATGAGAGTATATCTTATTTTTATGTTATTTATTTTTATTTATTTTTTATTTTATTTTATTTTATTTTTTTTTTTTTTTTGAAAATGTGATTTTTTTTTTTTTTTTTTCTTTTATTTTTTTTTTATTTTTTTTTATTTTTTTTAATTTTTTATTTCAAATAAATAATATTGTTTAATCAAAATTTCTTTTTAGGTTTAAAAAAAAATTTTATTTATAAATAACATCACACAAAATGAAAAAAAATTATTAAAAAAAAAAAAAAAATAATAAAGATGTGATTCTTTAATTAGATGAGTTCAATGCAATTTTTTAAAATTAAAGTGTTGTTCAATCACATTTAGGGATTTATTTTGGGTGTGGCTAAAAAAAAAAAAAAAAATTATTGTTTTATTTTTTTTTTTATTTTTTCAAGAATTCCAAAAAAAAAAAAAAAAAAGTACCCCTCATTAACCACAAATAATTTTGTGATAAATATGTGATTTGAACATTTTATTTTCCAATATTTAATATTTATATAAAGACTTTTAATTTTTTAAATTTTTTTTTTTTTTTTTTTTTTTTTTTTTTTGACTTACCTATTATAATAATATTAAATAACTTAAAATAAATTAAATAAATAAATAAATAAAAAATTTCCTTTTTTGATTTGTTGAAAATGAAGTTTAAGGTATTGTTACAGTAAAAGTATTGAAGAGTTTTTTTTTATAATTTAGTATGAAACTTATATACTTTTTATAAAATGCATAATATATTTAAATTATTATTTATAAATATAATATCTTCTTTTGCTATAGTTATTATTGTTACAAGAAATAATATTTGAATATCTCGTTATTTATTATTATATTTTTTTTTTATTTTTTTTTAATTCCAATGATATGGAACCATAACAAAAAACAAGAGAAAAAAAAAAAAAAAATTGATTGGAAAAAACAACTCTATTATAAAAATAGAAAATTGATTTTTAAAAAAACTAAAAATAATTTGATTGTTGTTGAGGTGTACGTAAAAACTTTACTTTTTTAAAAAAAAAAAGAAAAAAAATGTTGCCTAATTAAAAAACAAAGTGTTACAAATATCAAACGACAAAAAATATATTAATTTTTTTTTTAAAAAAATTTTTTAAAAAAAAAAAAAAAAAAAAAAAAAAAAAAAAATAAACAAAAAACAAATAAATTAAATAAACACAACCCCAGAATTAGAAATCAATATTACCGAAAGAATACACTTCTTATTTTTTAAAATTTTAAAAAACAAAATTAAATTTCCTATAGTGGGTATATTGGATGAATGAACTAAAATATTAAATTTATATATATATATATATGAATTAAATAAACCTTTAATATGGCAAAAGAAAAAAAAAAAAAAAAAAAAAAAAAAAAAAAAAAAATAGAAAAAAGTAATATTTTAAAATATTAAAAATTCTATCAAAAAAAAAAATATTAATAATAATATATATTGTGCACCCCACACTATACTCTCATTCATATAAAAATCACAAATTATTATATCAAACACACTCATATACACACACACACACACACACACACCCAAAAACACACTTACACAATAGTTATTGGATTTATTAGTTAAAATTTTAAAAGGTATTAACTATGCTATAATTTCTAGAAAGAGAAAATATTTTTTTGTTTTTTTTTTTAAAATAATATTTTATAGTTATATGGTAAAAAGCTGACAGGTACAATTATTAATTTTATTATATAATGAAATAAAAAGACAAAACTCCTGTCTTTTTAAAAGTTTTTTTTTTTTTATTTTTATTTTATTTAATTTTTTATTTATTTTATTTTTTTAATATTGTTATTGTTTTATCATATATTTTAATTTTTAAAATATTGTTATTATTATTATTATTATTATTATTATTATTATTATTATTATTATTATTATTATTATTATTATTATTATTATTATTATTATTTTAGTCAGGTGTGTGTATGTGATATTATAAATAGGTGGTTGGAAGGGGGGGTTAAATCAATCATTATAATCATTTTTAAAATAAATCATCAAATGTACTCACAAAGTCACATCTAAAAAATTGTTTTTTACCCACACATGCTTACCCCAAACACACATTTTCAATTCACCTTTTAAACACACACACACACTTAAAACCCACATTATTATTTTGAAAAATAAATTCTTCCTATATTGTGTATTTTAATAGGCATGGTATTTTAAATATATATATATATATATATAAATATATATTTTAATAAAAATATCAATTTTAATATTAATATATGCTCATATCTTCAATATATAATATATTATTATATTTTTTATTTTAAACTTTTTAAATTTTTTTTTTTTATAAACACCAGACTAACATATACAATTAATAAAACTTTTTATTAGATATTTAAATTTTTTTTTTTTTTTTTTTTTTGTGTAAAATCCTGATTCAAAGTTTGAAAATTATTCAAATAATTTTTGATCATTAATATAATGTTAATATTAATTACCATATTAATATTACATATATATTTATATATTATTAAATATTTAAATAATTTTAATATATATTAAAATATTTATCTAATATTGTAATTAATTTTATTATGTGAATTTTTAAAAAAAAAAAAAAAAAAAAAAAAAAAAAAAAAGAAACGATTGGCAATCATCATAATTTTTAAAAAACTCACCCACCACACACATATTGTAAACATTGGCAATAATATTTCTCTAAAATGTTCCCATCAATTATCCTTTTTTGGGGATTCGGTTGAAAAATAAACGGTTTTCCCTTTGTCCCCTCTCTCCCTTTTCATAATAATTTAATTATTTTGTGATTTTTAAGACCAAATTAATACACTCCCTCTATATTTCTCACCCAATTTCACAAGATAGTAAAGAAATGATCAGTTTTTTTATTTTTGGGGAGGTTTTAAATTCAATTAGTTCCTTTTTTATATTTTTTTCCCTTTTAATAAATCAAACGTTTCTTTAATATTATTTTCTTATTTTACTAATAAATCAAAAAATTATAAATAATATCCAATAAACAACAAGTATAGATTTTATAGTCATTTTTTTATATATTTATTAATTTTTTTTTTTTAAAAAATGATAACTTATAAAATAAATAATTCAATTTCAATTTATACAAATAAAATATTTTAGTGTAGAGATAGAGAGAGAGGGGGGGGAAGTGAGAAAATAAATTATAAATCATAATATTTTATAATTGTAGGTTATAAAGGAAATTACATTTATCTCCATTTTTCGTTGTTTATTTTTTTATTTTATTTTTTTAATTTTTTTTTTTTTGATATTATTTTTATTTTTATTTTTATTTTATTTTTTTTTTTCTAAAAATAATTTAGTATTATTTTCTTCTTTTATTGTTATAATAATAATAATAATTTTTTTATTTATTTTTTATTTTTATTACTAAAATTATTATGATTCTAATATTTCATATGAAATCATGAAAAAGAGTGAAATTTTTTTTTTTTTTTAATTTTAATATTTAATTATTTTAAGTAAATCTTATTTTATTTGTTTTAAAATAAATTTATTCATTGTAATCAAAATTAAATTTCATATTTTTTTTTTATTATTTTATAAATTATTTAATTATGGATCTTAGTATTCATTCATTCATTCATTCATTCATTATAATAAAAATCGAAAATATAAAACATCAATCATTTTTTTTTATAGTAATGATAATTTTAATGGGTGATGGGAGAGTAATAAATCAAAAATTTATTATACTTTATAAATGATGGCCCAAATTCAAATTGACTTTTCATTTTTTAAACTTTTAAATTATTAAAAAATTAGTTTTTTATTTTTTTTTTTATTAAAAACCTTTTTAAAATTAAAATAAAAAGGTGTGCTTTTTTTTAAATTTCTGAAAATCCCCACAGTGCACTATAATAAAAGTTTGTTACCTTATAAAAAATGAATAAATAAATAAATGCATTTATTCACGAATATATATTTTTTTTAATGATAGTAAATTTCAAAAATATCTTTCGAAAGTAATTTCTTCCAAAATTTTTTTTAAAATTTTTTAGAAATGAACGTTTAATTTTGTAATAAAATGAACTCATATTATTAATTAATCATTTTAACAATTAATTAATTATTTACCAATCTCAGCATAATAATCATTTTTTTCACTCATCCATTCAAACTTCACAAAAAATGATGTTGGAAGAAAAAAAAAAAAAAAATAATAATTTTATAAAACATCTTTGTTAAAAGTCAACTCAGCTTTTTTTTTTTACCTAAATTTTTATTATTTGCATCTATAGTTTTGACCCACAGGCCTATGCATTTTTAAAAAAAGAAATTTTGACCCTAGTTTTAAAAAAAATCAAGCAATATTTTCAAGGGCATTAACTTTGTAAATCTATTTTAAAATTATTTTTTCGAAGGGTATTTAAAAACAACCACTTAAGCCATGGATTAAATAATTTCAACACCTCCCACATCTCTTAATAATTATACCAATAAAAAAAAGATAAGAAGTAGTAAAAATATTTCAAAATTTTGAAAGGCTCCATGTAATTGAACCAATTGGTAATTAATGAACTTTAAAAGGACAAGACAAAATGGAACCAATACCAAATTGAGAACTAATATTATGGAATCGGAAAATTTAATTGAAAAGTATGAAAATGAAAAGAACTAAATAAGAAATCATGCATTAGGGAAATATCGATTGAAATTTTTCTTTTCAAAAGAGGCAAATGCCTAAGGTACTTTAACCTATACATAACTTGAAAATAGCTCGAAAATCTTTCAGTAAAACAGCCAAAGCTATTAAAATAGACTATGATCCAGAATTATTGGTCGAAATGATGAATGAAGATAGTTCCCTGTTAAATAAATTATGTTGACATTCATAATTTCGTATCATATCATATTTTACTATATTTTCTTTAAAAATCTTTGTTTTTAGTTTTATTTATTTATTATTTATTTATTTATAATTAATACTAATAATATTATTATTAGTAATAATTTATTTTCTCTCAAATCTTGATAAAGCAGATTTATTTGAAGATGGATTGAGTATTTCAGATTCGAGTTTTTCTTTTCTTTCTTTATTCTTTTGTTTAATTTCTTCAAGTTTCTTTGGATCGAATTGACGATTTCTATCGACTCTTGGTTTATCTTGTCTTCTATGTTTATTTTCGTCAGTTTTGACGTCTTGTTGAATGGTACCAATGACATTTGGATCGAGAGTGATCATATCGTGTGGGATTTTCTCGAGGAGGGCTTTGATGTCTTGTTCTCTCTTCATCTTCTTTGAGGCGAATGGATCAGCTTCCATAGAGTCATAATTTGCAATACCACTACCTGGTACGAGGATACTTGAGAAACCACTTTCTGTACCAATACCTAAAACATCTTCAAATGGACAAAATTGAACATTACGAGCGTATGAAGGATTTTGATGAACTAAATAAGGTTCTTTAATTGATGTATCAAATGGATTCTTCCAGATAAATGTTTTTTTATCACCAGCTACAGCTAAAACGTTGGTATCAGATAATGATATTGCGTTTGGAGTGAATCTAGTTGCAAAGGAGTGCATTTCCTCATAGGTATTACGAAGATCGAAAATTTTGATCATACCATCCAAACCTGATGTAACTAAATGATTACCTGATAAACTCACTGCCATTGAGGTGATTGGTGATTTGTGACAATGAATTTTAACGATTGGATTTCTAGATTTTGGTATCCACATTTGAACTATACCAGTTGAGAAACCTAAATTCATTACACCATTTTGTGGATTTTTACACATTGCTGACAATGGTCCATGGTAAAAACTTTCTACTACTTTTTGACCAACTGAAATATCCTCATAGATTAATTTACCTTTATTAGTGGCACTTACCAATAAGAAATGATATGGAAGGTAGTCGAGGAATTTTGGATCATAATGATCCTTTAACCAATGCATTTCAACACCATCTTGATTGTAAATGTATGTATATTTCTTTTGAGCCAATGCAAACATAGTTTCATTTTGAAGGAAAACAGCATCTCTAATTGGTGAACCTAAATGTCTTTCTGTGAATTTCTTTCCTCTTTGCCAATCAATCATTGAAAAATGACCACTGGCACCTGCTAATAATAAATAACGACCATTCTTTGAATATTGAAATTTATAAGGTCCATTTGGTTCCAATGCTAAATCAAATACTTTGGCACTCGATTGAATATCAACTTTTGATGCTATCATATTCTGTGTTAATTTATATGTTTTCTCTCTATCATTCTCTGGTACTATAAATCCAACATCATGTTGTAATAACATCTCCATCTTTTGTGCTGCTTTTGCTGACTCTAATTTTAATTCTCCAATTTTATTTATTTTAGTTTTCATATATGGATTTTTAATACCCTACATTATTAATTTTATTTTAATTATTATTATTATTATTATTATTATTATTATTATTATTATTATTACCATTGTTGTTTTTATTTTAAAAATAATTAATAAATAGATTTCTATTTTTTTATTTTTATTTTTATTTTTATTTTGAATTACTTACAGTTGGTGCAACAATTTCACCTTTTAAATATTTTCTAGCACCTTTTGGTACTTTTATAGGTTTTCCATTAATTGTTGGTTTATTTGATTCAAATGTTGTTTGTTCATCTTCTTTATCTGATTCTTCTTCATCCTCTTTATCATTTTCAAACTCTGATATTTTTCTTTTCTTTAATGATTTATCACCTTTATCATCTTCTGATTCATTATCGTCATCATCATCATCACTATCATTATTTTTTTTATTTACATTTTTAGTTGGTTGTTTATTGGTTTTTTCTTCTTTTTCATCATCATCATCTTCATCATCATCGTTATCATCATTAAATTCTCTTGCATTTTTCCAATGTTTATCTACAGTTTGATTTTTATTAAAGTTTTTATTTTTATTATTGGTTTCTATATTACTTGTTTTTTGCTTATTATTATTTATTGGTTTTAAATCTTTTGCCATTTTTTTATTATAATAATATTTATATTTCAAATGTGTGGATTAAAAATATAATTCACACCAAAAAACTAAAAAAATAATAATAAAATTTGGGTGGTATGAAAAAAAATAAAATTATTTTATTTTTTTTTATTTTTATTTTTTTTATTCTGAAAAAAAACGAACGATTTTTTTTATTTTTTTTTTTAAATTTTTTTTTTAATTTTTTTTTATTTTTTTTTTTATTTTTTTTTTGTTTTTGTTTTTATTTCTGAATCACATTTAATTTATTTAAAAAATAATCACCAAAATTGTACATATATTTTAAAATTCATTTCTAAATTAATAATAAATAAATATAAATATTTATGTATATATATAATATATATTTAAAAAATAAATAAATAAAAATGTCATCGTCAACAAGTAAACCACCATTTAAACAAAATAAAAAAAAAGAAATTAAAGCACCAAATTATAAAGCAATAGCAGCATCAATTGATAGAGTTAAAGAGATTTCATATAATGAACATGATAGAAAAGATTATTTAACAGGTTTTCATAGAAGAAAACAAGCTAGAAGAGAATATGCACAAAAGAAAACAGAGGAAAAAGAGAAAAGAGAAAAAGCAGAACAAAAGAAATTTGTAAAATTACAAAGAGAAGCATTCCAACAATCGATTATTGATTCAAGAAAAAAACATGAAAGTGAATTTGGTATTAAAGATGAAGATGAAGATGATGATGAAGAAGAAATTAAAGAAGAGGAAACCATTGATGAAAAAGGTAATATAGTTAAAGTTTTAATTAAGCCATCAAAAATTGAAGAAACTCAAATTAAAGAATACTCTAGTGAAGATAAAATCATTACAACAACTGTTAAACCATTATCATTTAATAGTGATGGTGAAGAAGAAGAATCTGATAATTTTGATGATAATAGTGATGATGATAATGATGATAATAATAGTGAAGAAGAGGAAGAAGAAGAAGAAGAAGAATCTGATAAAACAAAAGTTAAAAAGAAATTACCAAATAATAAAAAAGAATTCACTAGTAAATTTAGTAATAAAAAAGATACTATTACAGCAGATGGTTTAAAATTAATTGATGCAGAAAATAAAATTTATCAAGATGAAAAAGGTAGAAGAATTAAAATGAGAAAAGAAAAAGGTAAAATCATTCCAGTGGTACTCACTGCTGCCGCTGAAACTGCAATTGAAAAAGGTTGGAAACTTCCACGTTCATTAAGAACAAGCCAAAAGAAATCTTGGTCACATGCAGTTCAAAAGAAATCTAAAAAGAAACAAAGAAAAGAAAAAAAAGGAAAATAAAAAAAATAAAAGTATCAAAAAAAAAAAAAAAAAAAAAATAATAAAAAAAAAACAAATACTCAATATATCTCTTATTATTTATTTATTTAATTTTAAATATTTTTATTTTTATTTTTATTTTTATTAATTATTATTATAATTTAAAATTATTTAATCATCATTATCACTTAAATCACCAAAAGAGAAAGAAAATGATTTTGAGGTTGGAACATTATTTGAATCATTGGTTGCAGTTTCCCAAATTGATTTTTTCTTATTTTTTAATTTTTCTTCTTCTATTCTTTTAATTTCTTCTTGTTTTTCTTTTTCAGCTTTTTTAAGTGATTCTAGTTTACCTGGATAAGCTTGCTCGATTTTATTTGTAAATTCATTATATAAATCTTTCTTTTTCTTTGTTGCCATAAAATCAACGACTTTTAAAAGATTATTTGAATCAATGAAATTATGTGTGATTGCAATTGATTCCTCTAAATTTAAAACACTATGATACCAACCTGATGGTACAAATATCATTTCACCTGCATTTAAAATACCTTCCAATGGTTTAACAGTTTCATAAGTTTCAACTTCTCCAGTTTCATCATCATCATTACTTTGTTGTTGTTGTTGTTTTTGTTGTTGTTGTTGTTGTTGGTGTTTAATGTTAACTTTTTTATCTTTTAATTTAAATCTTGTATTTTTTTTATCATTTTCTTTTTGTTGTTCTTCTAAACTATCTTTTTCAATTGAATCTGGTTTCTCATAAAAATTAATAAACCATTCAATGATTGAACTTGGTGCAGTGATTTCTAAACCATCATCAGATGGATAAACACCTGGTGGTACAACGTGTGGTGGATACATAACCCATTTCTTACGACCTGTAATGACAGCATTCCAAGCTGAAGTATGGTTTGGATCTTTATGGAATGATGCACCAGATCTTGATGGACCAGCTAGTAACCATCTAAATGATGGTCTTTTATCACCCAAAACATTGAATAAATCCTCTTTGAAATAAGCATCTGCTGAATAGTCGTCCAAGAGTGATGGAATTTTCTCTCCATAATAATGATCGAATAAATACATTGGCATCTCCTCTTTACATTGTTCACTATAGTAAAAGAAATCTTTAACATTCATAAATACACCTGCATTGATGTAAAGTTTAACATCACCACATCTCTCTGCTAATGTCTCTCTTGTCCAATTTTTTGCAGCCCAATTTTTACATGCATCTGAAATAATTACAGGTTTATTTGGTATCAAATAATCACGAGTGAATTCTTCTAATGTTAAATTTGTACGTCTATCAATTGAATCACCATGTTCAAATTGTTCAAGATCTACTGTTGCACATCTATGAATATGGAATAAATAATCAGAGTAGAAATATTTCACTTGAATTGGTGTTGGTTCAGTTGAGAATGATTTATCACAATTTGATTTATAAGTGTATTGCCAACTATGATGATATTTAAACTCACCATCTGAAAATTTATTAATTGCTTTCATTTTCCATTGCTCCTCTTCTTGAACATAAATATAAAATGCTTTACTAACTAAATTTATTGTTTTTGTTAATTCCTCTGCACTTAATAAATCTAAAATTGAATCAATTATAAAATTATCTTCAAATACTGAAAATAATCCTAATCCTAATTTTCTACTATCAAACTAAAAATTAATAAATAAATAAACAAAAAATTTTAAAAAAAAAACTAATTAATAAATGGGAAATGGGAAATAAAAAAAAAAAAAATATATATATATAAAAAATATTTACAAAATCTTTATTAAATGAATCAAAATAAAAATTTCCTTTTGGTTTAACACCATATGGGTGTGGAATATATAATTCTACATCTTCATTGTATTCTGACATTTTTTTTTTTTTTTGTCAATAAAAAAAAAAAAAAAAAAAAAAAAAAAAAAAAAAAAAAAAAAATGACTAAAAAAAATCTTTTTTATTTTTTTTTTTTAATTTTATTTTTTTTACCTATTTTATTTTGATAAAAAAAAAAAAACGAGCATTAAATTTCACATATTTTTTGAATTTTTTTTTTTAATTTTTTATTTTTATTTTAATTTTTTTTTTTTTTATGATTTTCTTATTATTTGTGGATTTATTATAAACTAAATTTAGGAAGTGTCTACATTCACAATATTTAAATAATGGGTAAATCATCAAAAGATAAAAGAGATATTTATTATAGAAAAGCTAAAGAGGAAGGATGGAGAGCTAGATCAGCATTTAAATTAATTCAAATCGATGAAGAATATCAAATTTTTGATGGAGTTAAACGTGTTGTAGATTTATGTGCAGCACCAGGTAGTTGGAGTCAAGTATTAAGTAGAAGAATTTATGGTGATGGTAAAGATCCAGATGTAAAAATTGTTGCTGTAGATCTTCAAGAGATGGCACCATTAAAAGGTGTTGTCCAAATTAAAGGTGATATTACAAAGTATGAAACTTCAAAACAAATCATTTCACATTTTGATGGTTCATTAGCTGATTTAATTATTTCAGATGGTGCTCCTGATGGTAAGATTTATAAATTTATCTTTTTTTTAAAAAAAAAAAAAAAAAAAAAATCAAAATATTAAATTTTATTTATTTTTTTCTATTTATTTGTTTTTTTAAAGTTACTGGTTTACATGATATTGATTTTTATGGACAATCACAATTAATTTTATCAGCATTAAATATTACAACACATACATTAAAGATTGGTGGAACATTTGTTGCAAAAATGTTTAAAGGTGATGATATGAGTTTAATGTATTCACAAATGAAATTATTTTTTGAACATGTTTCTTTCGTTAAACCAAGTAGTAGTAGAGAATCAAGTCTTGAAAACTTTATATTATGTAGAAATTATCAACCACCTTTAAATTATAGTCCAAAAATTATTGACCCTGCTTTAGAAAATCATAATAAAAATTTAAATAATAATAGTAATAATAATAATAATAATAATAATAATAATAATAATTGTAATATAGATAATAATCAAGACAAAGAATTTTTAAAGACTGATAGTTTAATTGTACCATTCATTGCGTGTGGTGATTTAAATTTAGGGTATCATTTAGTATAAATGATACAAAATTAATAAATAATCAATTAATAATAATAACAAAAATTAATAATAAAAAAAAAAAAAAAAACCAAGACATAATTATAATTCCAAATAATGTTACTGCCAAGAGTTTTTTTTTTTTTTTTTTTTATTTTCAAGTAAATATTAAAAAATTATTAGAAAGTAATCACACTGTTAATTTATTTTTAGAAGAATGTAGGTTGAAAAAAAAATTATTTTTTTTCATGTTTTTTTCATTTTTTAATTTTTTTGCATTTTTTTTTTTTTTTCATGTTTACAAACCACCACCACAGTTCGCTTTTTTTTTTTTTTTTTTTTTTTTTTCATATTTATAAACCACCCTTTTCTTGTTGTGTTTTTATATATCAGACAACAATATTGTTTTTTTTATTTTATTTTTTTAAGTTTAAAATATTAAAATAAATAACCCACACCACACTTTCGATTTTTTTTTATTTTTTTAATTTTTAATTTTTATTTAGTTTTTTATATATTTTTAAAATAATTCAAATCAATCCTATTATTTTTCCTTTCATTTTTTTTTTTTTTATATTTATTTTTGTACATATACATTGCACACTCTGTCATCTAAAGAAAAAAAAAAAAAAGAAAAAAAAAATAACACTATTTTTATAGATTCATTTAAATAAAAATAAAATTATTGTTTAACCCCCACATAACAAAAAAACATAAAAATAACACCAATACCACATCTTTTTATAAATTTATAAATTTCAAATTGCATCATAATAATTTTGTTATCAACTAATTTTTTTTTTGTGTGCTTTTTTGTAATTTTATTTATAATTTTTTAATTTATTTATTTTTTTTTTAAAAAAAAAAGTTATTATCATATATTAATAGTAACAATAATAATAATAATAAGTTAGTTATATTAAAGATATCAAATTGTAATATACTATATTTTATTTATATACATATATAAAATTTATAAAGAAAAGATAGATAGAGAGAGAGATATATAAAGAAAAAGATTAAATTTATACATATATATACAAAAAAATAAAGTTTTTAATAAATGAATAGTATTATTGGAGGTACAGACCCTCTATCTATGATATTTAAAGAGGAAGAAACTAAAAAACAACAGCTTTTATTAGAAAAAGAAGAAAGAGAGAAACAAGAACTACAACAAAAGAAATTAGATAAAGATAATATATTTAGATTGGAAGAAGAGGGTAAAAAACTAGAATTATCAACCAAAGTTCATACCCAACATCCAAACAATGGTAGTTTATTAAATCCAAGTAATTTAACATTAAATGGTAAAAAAAAGAAATGGATAAATAGTTTTTGTATTATAAATTTTGATTTAGAAATTGGTCAAGGTAAATATATTTTTGATAAAAAGAAAATATAAAAGTTAAATAGTATATTAATAATATTATTATTATTATTATTATTATTTTAGTATTGGACTATTCATTCCCACAGGTTAATTTTAAAGAAGAAGAATCGACAAATTTATGCTTTTTATCATTTCCAGATTCAAATTCACATTTACAAGGTGATATTATATATTCATTTAAATTGAAAGAGACAAGTAGTTTAGGTAATGGTCAATGTAATTTTCAATATGGTTATGTATTTTTTAGACAAGAGAAAGATTCATCTATAAGTAGAGGATATTTACAGAAATCTGTGGTATTATTAAGTGATGAATCATTCGTTGGATTATTTAAAAAGGTAATGGAAATCGTTGGACCATTATATTTCGATCATGGTAATACATTATTAGAAGTTGCCTATCAGAATATAATGAATTGGCCAGAGTTGAAATTAGGTCAAACCTATGAACTACCCATTCTAGGTTACATTTTAACATTTCATGTACCACATACTAGAGGTACACCGCATATAATTGATCCAGTAGTTAAACAACATCAACCAATAGGTAGTTCGTCATCATCATCATCTTCTTCATCATCATCTTCATCATCTTCATCAATACCAACAACAGGTGTATCACCATTATGGAGCGAAATGAAATTAGTTAGTAATTTAAAGTCAATAGATATCTATGGTTGTTTTAGAAGTTTTACAACCAAATTATGGATGCTTTGGGAGTTAGTGTTGTTAGGTCATCCATTATTGGTAATTTCACCTAATCCACCAATGTGTTCAGATTCGGTATTAGCTTTAGTTAGTTTAATTTCACCACTACATTATTGTGGTGACTACAGACCTTATTTTACAATTCACGATACAGATTTTCATAAATATACAAGTTATTCACACCTATCAGGTACAAGACAACCTGATGATTCATCAAATGAGAATAACAATTATAATGGCGATGAATATAGTAATAATAATCATGGTGGTATACCACCATCAATTTTAGGTGTAACAAATCCATTCTTTTTAAAGGCATTGGGTAATTGGCCAAATATTTTAACCATTGGTACAACACAACAAAGATTAGGTGGCTTCAAAAAAATTAAATCATCCTTACCAAATATAATGTCAAAGGATCTATTGAGTCGTCATGTTTTAGATAATAAAGAAAAGATTTTATCAGAATATAAACCTTTTACATCACCTGATAAAACTGTATTAAAGAAAATAACTGAATCAACTGATGATGACCAAATAAATGAAGTACTTCGTACTCATTTCTTACAATTAACTCAAAAATTTTTAATACCATTGGAAAGATATTTCTCCTCATTATTACCATTAGCAAAGTTTGTAATTCTTTTTTATTTTTTTTATTATTTATTTTCTTTTCTTTTTTTTATTCAATTATTAATTATCGACTATTATTATTTTTTTTATAGGACAATATCAATATTTCAAAGACCACCAAGATTAAGACCATTTATTAAAGAGGAATGTTTAAATAGGATAATGGAGACGGATGAAAGATTTATAATTGATAATAAATCAAAAGAAATTGAATTGTATAAACAATTTTTAGATTGTATTAATTTTAAACAATGGTTGGACGATAAAAGAGCAGAGGCGATTGGACATTTAAATATTTTATATAGAAAGGCAATTTTAGATGCTGATATTCATACATTATTAAGAGGTAAACCTATTTCAACAGCCACTGATCTATTGAAAAGAGTTGAAGATCAATTGATTTTAGAGGAGAATTTATTTCAAACTTCAAAAGAAATTAAAGATAAATTCAAATCTCATATTGAAATAATACGACAATATAAAAATAACACTGAAAATAATAATAATAACATTTTTTCTACATCTCCAGTAAAATCACTTTTAACCAATACTCCAATAACAACAACAACCACAACACCAACAACACCAACAACACCAACCACATCAACAACAACCACAAAATAAAATATACTTCCATCATTCCTGGTGTTGGGAATTATTGAAAAAAAAAAAAAAAAAATTTTTTTTTTTTTTTTTCTTTATTTTTTTTATTTTTTATTTATTTTTCTCTTTTCCTTGATATATTTGGATATACGTGTCAAAAAGTTGTCATTATGTCAATCTTAACATTTCGCAATACTTTTCTACTTTTTATTTTTTTTTTTTCTAAAAATAAGTTGTTTTTTTTTGTTTTTTGACATTTCCGACTGGTAAATAGTGGTTGTTTTTTAGTTTTGTTTTATTTTTTTTTTTTTTTTTTTTTTTTTTTTTTTCTCTTCTCCAACTATATTTTATTGATAGCAAAAGTAATAACAAATTTTTAAAATAATAAAAAAAGTATTGTGTATATATAAAAAAAAAAAAAATTTAAAATTTAAAAAAAAAAAATCTAAATTTAAAAACAAATTAAATTAAAAAAAAAAAAAAATTAAACTGTAAACATAAAAAAAAAAAAAAAAAAAATCAATTTAAATAAATGGTTATTTCAAAATTATTATTATATATAACAAGTTTTTATCATAATATTTTATCTTTATTCGAGGGGAAACGGAATATTAAAATTTTAATGTTAGGTAAATAATAATATACCAAAAAAAAAAAAAAAAAAAAAAAAAAAAGTTGGGAGATAATTTCAAAAAAACTAAGTTTATCAAATTAAATTCGTTGATGATGATAACTCAAACTTTCGTCATTGATAATTTTATTAATATCAATAGGTCTTGATGCTGCTGGTAAAACTAGTTTATTATATAGATTAAAATTTGGAGAGAATGTATGTATAATTCCAACAATGGGATATAATAGAGAAACAGTTGATTATAAAAATCTACATATGGATGTGATGGATATTTGTGGTCAAGTTCGTTTACGTCCACTATGGAGTCAATATTATGAACCTGGTGAAGAAAGTGCAATAATATTCGTGATCGATAGTTGCGACCGTGAAAGAATAATAGATGTCAAAGAGAATCTAACAGTCCTTTGTGAACATGAAAAATTTAAAAATTCTCAACTTTTAATTTTTGCCAATAAACAGGACAAAGAAGGTGCCCTAACCCCAAGAGAATTAACAGATATTTTAGATTTATATTCTATTCAAAACCAAAAATGGTTTGTTCAACCCTGCTCAGCGATAAATGGAACTGGAATATATGATGGTTTTGATTGGATTTCAAGTCAATACCAAAATTGTAATGTAAATTAATTATTTTTTTTTTTTATACATCAAAACAATTAAATAAATAATGATTGTATTTGAATTCAATTATTTTTTATCACACTTAAAATTATTATAAAAAAAAAAAAAATCTGCTTCGATAATTTTTATTCCCATTTTTTTTAAAAATCAGATTTCCCACCCAACTAATTAAAATTTTTTTTTTATCAGAAAATTATTTTAAATATTGGCAAGCTTCCTTTTTAAAGTAGTTTAACTTTTCAAAAAAAAAAAAAAAAAAAAAAAAAAAAAAAAAAAAAAAAAAAAATTAAAAAAAAAAAATCAAAAAGTCAAAACTTTTTTATTTTTTTTTTTTTTTATTTTTTTTTCATCAAACTTTTCATAAAAAAATAAAATAAAAAGAATAATATTTTTTTTTGTGATCGTCAAAAGATGAGAAATAGAGAACAAAACCCAGACGCAGTTGATCGTTTGGATTTAGCATATAGGGATATCACTGAAATTAATCCACAAATTGTTGATAGATTTGGGCCCTATGTCAAAGAATTGGATTTATCAAATAATAACCTTGAAAAGTAATATTAATAAAGTTTTAATATTAATAAAGTTTTAATTTTAATATCATTTTCAATATTTTTTTTTATTCAATTTTTTTTTATTTTTATTTTTGAAATTAGTTTATTAATTTGTTAAAATTTTTTTTATTTTTTTTTTCATTTTTTTTTTTTTTTTTTTTTTTTTTTAGAGACTTAACTATATTAGAAGGATTTAAAAAATTAACGACATTAGTTTTAGATAATAATAGAATATCACATCATATAAAATTTCCTGTATTTACACAGTTACATACATTATGGATAAATAGTAATCAAATTAGTAATCTTAGTGTATTTGTAGATAGAGTTTGTGAATCATTTCCAAATGTCCGTACATTCTCAATGTTAAAGAATGAAGCATGTCCAAACTTTTTCAATGGTCATTCTTTGAGGGAATATAAAGATTATAGATTATATATTATATCAAGACTAAAGTGTATACAGATATTAGATTCAACACCTGTAACACCAGATGAAAGAGTGGAGGCAATCAAACTATATGGTAATTTCAATACTGCCAACCAATCACTTGCAAACTCAACACCAAAACCAATACTCGTTACACCTGAGGTCTCAATTGAAGATGACCCAAAAAAGAAAAGAGAATTACAATTAAAACAAACATTAGAAGAAAAAGAGCAAAAGAAAAAAGAAAAACAAGAAAGAAGAGAAAGAAGGCGCTTAAAAAGAGAGGAAAAAGAAGAAAAAACATTTAAAAAATTACAAGAAAAACAAAAATTACAACAACAACTAGATACTGATTCAACAATTACTAATAAAGATGATTTTACTTCAGATGAAGAAGAAGATGACAATAATAATAATAATAATAATAATAATGGAAATCATATAACTACACCTATTAAGCCAAATTCTACTAAAAACTCATTACCCGTATTCTCAAGTGAACAATCACCTGCAGCAACTATTTTACCACCAAATCCTCATAAACAATCAACTTATGATTCACATGAAATTGCAGATGATGAGGCATTCACCGCTGAATCTTCTGATCATTCAGATTTACCATTGTACAAAAATTCAACATTTTCCCCACCACCTCCACCAAATACCCTTCTTTACCCACCTCCACCAAACCAACGTAAACCCCAAAATGATGATGAGGACGACGATGACGATGAAGAAGAAGATGATGATCAAGAAGAATCTGAAACTGAAAGCTCAGAGTGGTCATCAGAGGAATTAGACGAAGATGATGAAGAAGTCAACCAAATCAATTCCAAATTACCAACTAAAATGACTTTAAGAGATCAGTATTATCAAGATGAAGATGACGATGATGAAGAAGATTCAGAGAGTGAATATACTCATTTCCCTGTGAGACCACCAATCAAAAAATAAAATTACATTAAAAAAAAATTTAACCAATTTATAATTTTCTTTTTGTGAAAATAAAATAAAACACAATATTTATTAAGTGGCTTATTTTATCTTTTTTAAAGATATTAAATCTAACCAACCATTTTCATCATCTTTGGCGAACCTGTCTTTAATTGATTTGATTTGTTTTAATCTTTCCTCTAGATTTGAAATGAAATCAGTTTTTCCGTCATATTGCATGGATACCAAATTTGCATTGATAGCAGTTTGAATGACTAAACTAGGTAAAGATTTTGCAGAAACAATTTGATGATTGTGAATTGGGCCAAATAGTGGAATATCTTTCTTTTTCTTGATTTCGACTCTGAACCAACCATTTTCTAAGGGGTAAACAACTATTAATACGAAATTGAATTGGCCTGAAATGATTTTCGATAGTTTCTCATCATCATTTGAAGAGTGAGTTTGATTGTTGTTATTATTAATATTATTACTGTTATGGTTGGTAGTAGAACTAATACCACTGTCACCGTTTTCGAGTTGATCTTTATAATTATTGAATAAATTTGATGATTCACAAAAGATTATATTTACATAATCATTTCCAATGTGTCTTTTTTTGTGAGTGAATAGTTTATCAGTTTCGATGTTTGGCATCATAGTTGCGACGTGAAAAATAACTTGACTTATTCTATCTTTCCAATAGATCGCATTCTCTCCATCAGTTTTTCCATTTCTATCTAGACCACCAGGATAAACATCGATTCTATCTGCCAATCTTATAGTTTCGCCAAGCGAATTTAAAAATTGGTTATATCTTGGTGAGCCTTTACAATTTGATAAAATTTGCTCCTCTGTCGTTTGTCCAGCTGAAGCATACAGAATACCAAATTTATAAGTCTCCGAACAAAACGTGTGATCTAATACATTCAAAGTACGTTCAAATGAATTTCCCATTTTAATTTCAGTTGTTATGTCACCAGAGAATTGATGTAAATGATAAAAAACAATCGATGGGTCCAATACAGTCATATCTAATTCTACCTGTTCCTGAGGTGGAGGAGTTGGTGAATGTGGAGGAGAAAAACCACTATAAGGGCTGCCATATTGTAGAGTCATTGAAGAAGTTGGTGACATTGCAGTTGATTTATTATGTTGTTCATTATTTGTAAGTGGTGAAAATGATACTGGTCTACTAGTACTATATGGATAGTCTTTTGTTTTTGAATAGTTTAAACTATTACTTCTCATTGTTGATGAGGTTGGACTAAATGCAAACTGTGAAGTTGTTGATGATGGTGAAGCTATTGTTGATGTATTTATTGTGGGGTAGTTGTTTTTATTATTATTACTATTATTATTATTATTATTAATGTTATTGTTACCTGTATTTGATAAGAAAGATTGTTGTGAATTTGATCTTACCATTGGTATTGAAACTCCCTTTGATATAATAGGTTGTTCTGAAATTGGTGTAATTTGATGAGGTTGAAATTGTGGAATTAATGGTAGTGATTGGGTCATTAAAGGGGAGGGGGGTTTGTAAAAATTGTTATTGTCTTTAAGTTTAGAATCCTTTTGGAAGTCAACACCAATCTCATTTTTAACTGGAGAAAATGAAGTTTGGGGTGATGGAATTCTTACTCTATCATTTTCGTTATCATCAGAAATTGTAAACTTTTTAGGTGTCGCAAGATTTGATGGTTTTGAAGATTTTTCCATTGGAGAGTGGGATGGAGTTTGAGCCAATATTGGAATTGGTGAGAGAAATGTTGAAGACATTGAATTTGGGGTGGAAGTAGCTTCAATATTGAATGATGTAGACTTTACCAATGATTCAGTAGTACCTAAAGTATAGAGTTGTTGTTTCTGAATGTTTTTAAATTCGAATGTTTCATTATTTTCTCTTAATGTTGACGATACATTATCTTCAATTAATTTTTCTAGCTTGGTTAATTTATTATTATTAATATTATTATTATTGTTATTATTATTATTATTATTATTATTATTATTATTATTATTATTATTATTATTATTATTATTATTATTATTATTATTATTATTATTATTATTATTATTATTATTATTATTATTATTATTATTATTATTATTATTATTATTATTATTATTATTATTATTATTATTATTATTATTATTATTATTATTATTATTTTGTTGTTGAAGTTTTGACTTGGATTTTTTTGATTTACTTTTTGAATATGTATCACTATTTCCACTTTCAACAGATAATGAAAATATTTCAGGCTCTAGTTTGGTGAGAGAGGATGTAGATGATGCAAGTGAGTTTGTGTTACTAGTTAAAAGCACAAGCTTATTGTTATCATTATTACTATTATTATTATTACTATTATTATTATTATTATTATTATTATTATTATTATTATTATTATTATTATTATTATTATTATTATTATTATTATTATTATTATTTTTATTATTATTATTATTATTATTATTATTATTATTATTATTATTGTCACTATTATTATCATTATTACTATTGTTATTATCATTATTAGTATTTTTGTTATTTTTAGTATTATTTGATGTGTTGTTTTGTGTATTGATACTATTTACAGAGTTTGAAGGAATTTCGATTGGAAATGTAGAGTTGGATTGTTGTTGATGATAGTCATCAAATAAAAATGAATGTTTTAGGGTATCCAGTTGGAGAGTTGGTGAATTTGGTGCAGAGGCATGTAAAAGTAATTGAGCTGATAAATTTAATTTAATATATTGATCATTATTACCGTTATTGTGAGCACCGTGTTGAGAAGGACTTGAAGAACTAAAGAAAGACAATAATTCTTCATCATCATCATATGATGGCAATGGTGGATAATATCTTGACAATGAATGTATATTATAGCTAGTTGGGGTACTACTACCATCTGTCGTTGAGTCATATGATAATTTATAGGGACTATCAAAATTACTATTTAAGAATAAATTCTCATTACTATTTATACTGGAGCTATCATGATAGTTACGACCAATATTTCTTTCAGAGTCTTTATTATTATTATTATTATTATTATTATTATTATTATTATTATTATTATTATTATTATTATTATTATTATTATTATCAATGTTGTTATTATATAAAACAATATCATGCGATTGTTTTTTTGGTGTAAATTGGGGAACTAAAATATTATTTAATAAATATTTTTCATTATAACTATTTGATCCTCCCTCGTCTTGTTCTAATTCTAATTGTTCATCATGGAGTTGATGAGTTGGCGATACCCTTTTGATAACTTCTTTTTTATGGTTGGATGATAATGAACTTAATGATAGCAAAGGAATTTTTGGCGACTTTGGAACCGTATCAATATTGCTATTATTACCACTGTTATTTTTGTTTATAGATTGAATTATTGGTGAAGTTAAAAGATTTGTTGAAAGAAGTTGAATACCATTTGAAATGAGCTTTGTATTTTTTAAATTATTTGATGTCGAATCTTTGGGTAAAAACGAGAGATTTAATGAAGAGGATGAGGATGAAGGTGGTCTGTGCGACAATGGTGGTGATGTTGAATAAGATGACGATGATGAAGATGGAGACGATGGGGTTGAAAGTGATGATGGTGTGTTTATTTCTTTATCATCTACTTGCTGTAGTGGAAACGATGATTCGGGTTTTGGTTTTGGTTTTGGTTTATGGAGAGTAGTGGTGCCAAGTTTGGTCAATAAATTTGATAAATTTTCAATTACTTTGCTTGATGTATTTATTTCATCGATGACTTGGCTGTATAATGGTTTTTGAAATTTATAATATTGAGGTAGTTGTTGCTGTTGCTGCTGTTGGAATAGTTGAAACTGTTGCTGTGATCTTTGTTTTTGTAATTTAGCAAATGAAATTGGAGCACTATTTAAATTAGAATAAAGTTCGCCAGAGACTGAAATTGGAGATGATGACGGAGTGTGTGGTGCATTATATCTTTGGTTAAATTTTAAATAATTAAGTGAATTACTATTAATATTATTATTGTTGTTATTGTTAATACTATTATTATAATAACTGTCAACAATTTGTTGGTTATTTGTTGGATAATGATGGCTTTGATGGGAATGGAAATCAATTTGTTGATGCAATTGTAAATGTTGTTGCTGTTGTTGATAATCTTGTTGTTCTTTTTGCTGTTGGATTTGGTCGCCTAAAATTGCCAATTCATTATATAAATTGAAATTATTTGAAGACAATAATGGATTGAAATTATTTTGAAATTTCATTAACCAAGATACACAACCAGTTGCTTTTCTAAGGGTAACCTCTGACCAACCTAATTTACCAGTTCTAATTGTGATTAAAGTTGAACTATTATTTTGAATCCAAGTTTTAGTTTGACTACCTTTGAACATTTGGCTTGAGTGTTTAATTGGATAATGGCAAGGATCAATATCTGAATGAATATATCTATTTAACAACTCTATTGCAATATCAATTAAAAATTGACTATTCTTCTCTTTTAATTGGGAATCCAAAGTCTTTATAATATTTCTCACCAGCAAGGTTCTAGTTGATTGTGTACATGATGCAAACCATCTTATTAAACTTTGTAAAGCGACAATTATAATCAATGAACTATATCTTGATTTATCAATAAATTGGACAATGAGTTTAAATATAAATGTTAAAGTTTCAAATGGTAATTGTTGAGATAATCCTGGTGCATTATTATTATTATTATTATTATTGCTATTGTTGATATTACTATTGCTATTATTACCAATTAAAATATTTAAATATTGCAGTATTGCAAAGTAAGTTTCCCTATTAGTACTGCTGGATGTCAATATCTGTGAAAAAAAAATTAGTACAATAAACAATTAATATTATTTAATACTATTATACATACAGTATATAGTGATTTAATAATTGTTTGAGTATATTTTAATGTTATTTTAATTGGAAACTCTACAGCACATATCATTAAACCATTTAAACAAATTGTATAAATTCTATGTCTATTATCATTTGACCATTTTTGGCTAAAACAGAAAGTATATGTATTAATAATATTATAAGAAAGTATTTGAAACTTTTCAGTATTCCATGAAGATGAGGTTTGTAGGTATGGTATTAAATTTGTAAGTATTTCAAATCCTATAATACAAAGTTGTTCCTTTTTATTTGTGTCCAAGTTCTAAAAAACAATTTAAATGTTAATAAAAATGAAAATAAATTTTTTTTTTTTTTTTACTTACTTGAAAATCATTTATAGAGATACCAAGAGTTCTATCATTTAGTGATTTTGATAAATAATTTAAAAGGTTTTGGATTTCACTATCTAAGCCAATTAAAATGTATTTATTTTTTAATTGGTTTGAAATAATATCTAAAACCATCATATAAAGTTCATAATTTGTTTCACGGCTTAATCTTTCTAGCAATACATTCCAAATGGTTGACATTGAAAAGCAACCATCTGTTCCATTGAATAATTTTTTATTTGATTTATGTTCTTCAATACTATCATTTTCACTATCATTTTCATCGATGCTATTTATTAAGTCTTCACTACTTTCACCACTTTCATGTAATTCTTCATTATTACCTTCATTTTCTATTGAACTATTATTATCTAAATTGTTATTGCTCTCTATACTATTGTTGTTATTATTGTCTAGATTATTATTATCAAAATCTTGATTTCTTGGTGAACGAGGTGAAATTGGAGATTTAATCATTGAAGAAAGTTCAGAAAGGAAATGATTTGTTTGAGAGAAATGAAGATAAAGACTTGAATGATTTTGATAAATAAATTGATACCATTTATTCGATGATAAATTTGAAACGCAATATAGGATCTCTCTACGAATGATTAAATTTTCATTTGAAAGTTGTGACAGAATTAGATTCCAAAGATCCAATGAAAGCTGAGGTGGTGAATAAAGAAATTGATTTCTAAATATTTGAATGATACCACGAGTTGTTAATTTTGAAACCTCTAAATATACCACCATCTCTTTATGAGAGGAGATCATGATTGATTTCTCTAGAATCGATAAAACAGAATGAAAGTTTGAATTAGATAATTTACCAGATGACTTTGTCAAAATTTCAATTAAAACCTCAATACCATAGGTACGAATATGAACATCACGATCTCTGTATATATCTTGAAACGTTGGAATCACTATTTTTTCTATAATCTCATCACCATATATTAAATGATATTGGAAATAGATTTGACGAATTAAAAACAATAGTCTCTTTCTAATTCTAGTTCTTGGATCTCTACGATAGAATAGATCAACCAACAATATCAATTTCTTTATCCATAATGCATGTGATGGGTGAATCTTTGATTTCTGTTTATCAATGACTGTTAAAATTGAATCTTCAGTTTTGTATTTAAAGAATGGTGCTGATAATTCAAAGAGAGTGCACCTACTACCTTGAAAACAATCCTTTTCATCCAATTCCTCAATGTGAGCCACTGTATCACGTAAAACTTTGAACAAAGAATTCGATGCGTTCTCTTGGTCAGAGTTGTTCTGCAAGAGTGTTAACATCTTTTCAAATATAATAAACAATATATCCCACTCTACATATAACTCTGACCCATACTTTTTAACCAATCTTCTAAGAGCCAATATCACTTCATATGCAACAATCTCTTGTCTACCTGCCAATGAATTATATAATGCCGATAATACATATGCTGGACTAATATTTAAAGCACTGATTCTCTGAGAACCCCAAATCGACATACCAATGAAAAACACTGCACCACGTAAAAGGTTAATAATCGATCGGTTCTGTGGATCATTTAAAATACAACATAGGGAATTTATACCCTGATTACCATACTTTTCCAAAAGATTTTGCATGGTTTCCCAACTTGCATTGCACGCACTCTCAATGTTGACCGAACGACATAGTGATCCTATTACCATTGAAACACAAGATGGTGGTATGATAACCATTTTGGTGACAATATTGAAAAAGGATAAACAAGACTCTATAATCGATATCGAAGTGGATGAATTACATAAAATACACATTGAGTCTATCAATGTTGCAATATCACCCTCTTCCAATATATTGGCGCCATTCCTAATAATATTTTCGATCATATGTAACAAATCATCGAATCCGATATTGATGATATTGTTACTACTGTTAACGAGATTAAAATTTGAACCAATACCACCACCATTCAATGTACTAATGAATCTATGATGGTAGTTCGACAGTATTGATATCCAACCAATAACGACATGGACTACCTCATTCTCAAACGGTATCATATCTTTACCCTGTTTAATTAATGACCCAAATGCTTTAATCTTAAATCCCAATAATATTAAATTTGATTGTAATTGTTGTTGATATTGTTGTTGTTGTTGTAAATGCTGTTGTAATTGTTCTTGATATAATTTAAATTGTAATGGTTGTAATGATTGACTACCATTGTTATTATTATTATTCAATTGAGATGGTGACAAAGTGTATGTTGAATTATTAGTATTAATTTC
Source organism: Dictyostelium firmibasis (assembly GCA_036169595.1). NCBI lineage: Eukaryota > Evosea > Eumycetozoa > Dictyosteliales > Dictyosteliaceae > Dictyostelium > Dictyostelium firmibasis. The sequence continues at coordinate 6,781,832 of CM069765.1, read as the reverse complement.
ATCACTACTATTTATATTAATATTACTTGATTGTGGCGCTATTGGTATACTATTCGTTATTTGGTTAATATTGGGATTTGTATTAATTTGCGGTATATTTGATGATTGTTGTAATGGAGATGATATATTATTACTATTATTATTATTTTTATTATTATTATTTACAAGTTGACTATTATTACTATTACCATTATAATTATTATTGTGGTTGCCAGTGTTGTTATTATTATTATTATTATTATTATTATTATTATTATTATTATTATTATTATTATTATTATTATTATTATTATTATTATTATTATTATTATTATTATTATTATTATTATTATTATTATTATTATTATTATTATTATTATTATTATTATTATTATTATTATTATTATTATTATTATTATTATTATTATTATTATTAGTATTATTATTATTATTATTATTATTATTATTATTATTATTATTATTATTATTATTATTATTATTATTATTATTATTATTATTATTATTATTATTATTATTATTATTATAATTATTAATATTGGTATTAGTATTAGTAATAGTACTAATAGTACTATTAGTACTATTAGTACTATTATTTATTAATGGCAATGAAGAGGATGAATTTGATAATGTGTGTGGTAATAAATTTGCAGGTGAGGTTGATAATGGGGATTGTGGTTGTTGTAATGTATGATTTATTAATGGTGGTAATGATGTTTGGCTACTACTTAAAATTGATGAATTATATTTTTGACTATGGTTGTTATTGTTATAATTTGGTGGAAGATCTATAATATTATTAATGTTATTTGTATTTGATTTTAAAAACAGAGTATTACTATTGTTATTATCGGTGATAACTCTATAAAATTCTTTTCTTAAATTACCAAGAATACCATAGTTTGTGTCGATTAAAGCCAACATCAATTGCATTGAAACTATTTGTGCCTCAATTGGTTTATTATCATCAACTAAATCACTTGCACAATTCCAAACCTGTTCAATATCTTCGACCCTAAAAAACTTTATATAATCACAAAATTCTCTAAGGAAAGCAACTCTGCTACCAATTGTTAAATATTTGTTATTATTTAATTCCACTCTTAACTTTTCATTAATTTGTTCAATTTCATTTATTGAATATGTATTACCTCCACTAATATTTAATAATGATAATGTACCTCCACCACTACTGTTATTATTTACATTATTACTATTAATACTGCTATTATATATGTAATCATTCTCTTCTTGTGGTGTCGGTGATAATGATTGTAAGGTTTGTTGGTTCAAAGATTGATCGATTTGGTGATATATTTGTTGTTGTTGTTGTTGTTGTTGTTGTTGAGGTTGTTGAGGTTGAGGTTGTTGTTGTTGTTGTTGTTGTTGAGGTTGTTGTTGTTGTTGGTTTTGAGGTTGTTGTGTTTGAGGTTGTTGGTTATTATTTATATTCGAAGAAGCAAACATATCTTTTATCTTTTTTAACACAGTAGTTTTTGGTGATGATATGTCATACTTTCCACTATTATGTGAACCATTATTGACATTCTCTATATTATTTGTACCATTGCTACTGTTGTTGTTGTTCTTCATTTTTATTTTCGGACTTTTAAATTAAAATAAATAAGAGTGGTAATATGAAAAAAAAAAACAAAAAAAAAAACTAATTGAATATGAAAAAAAAAAACAGGAAAAAAGATATTTTTTGTATGGAATAAAAACAAAAAAATATTTTAATATCCTAATAAATATACATGTTAAATGAAATCGTTTTTGAGAAAAAAAATATATTAAAAAAATAATAATAATAAATAAATAAAAAAAATAATAATAATAAATAAATAAAAAAAAAATTTTTAAAAAAAAAAAAATAAATTTAGAAAAAAATAAAAAAAAAAATAAAAAAATTAAAATTATTTTCGAAAATACCCCATTTTAAGATATTTTCAATATTTTTATGTTATTTTTTTTATTTTTTTATTTTTTTTTTTTTGGGAATGAATGTGATTTATTTGATGTTCCAAAACAATATACATATATTATGAAAATAAATAAATATATATAACTATTTCAATTTTTTTTTTACAAAAAATAAAGTTTTCTTTTTTTAATAGTTTTTCTTTGATACAATTATTTTTTTTTTAAATTTATTATTTTTTTTTCAATTTTTTTACCAAAAAAAATATAAGAAAAAAAAATTTTGAAAATCAATAGAAATTTATTTGTATTATAATTCTTATTCTAAAAATGATGATCAAATTATGATTATAATGAATTATATTTTTTTGTTTTTTAATTTTTTATTTTTTTTTTTATTTTTTTTATTTTTTTTATTTTTTTTTATTTTTTTTTAATTTTTCTTTTTTAGTTTTTTTTAATTTCCCACACCACCTTAATCTTATATACGAAAATGAATAGTTTAATAAAGTCAACGAAACTTATAAAAAAAACCAATATAATTAGAACCTATTGTAGTATTAGTGGTAGTAGTAACATTAAAAAGCCATTAAATGATATTGAAAAAGAGAAAATAAAGAGAGAGATTATTGAAAGAATTATTCGTGTGGATCATGCAGGTGAATTTGGAGCAGCAAGAATCTACGAGGGTCAGTTGGCAGTATTAAGCAACACAAAAGAAGGACCATTGATCAGAGAGATGGCAGATCAAGAGAAAGAACATCAAGCCAAATTCAATCAATTAATCTATGAAAAACGTGTTAGACCAACGGTTTTATCCCCAATTTGGAATGTCGCTGGATTTGGATTAGGTTATGTATCAGCATTAATGGGTAAAGAGGCAGCAATGGCCGTTACAGTAGCAGTTGAAACCGTAATCTCTGATCACTACAATGACCAATTGAGACAATTGAACGATGCTGGTATCGATGACAAGGAATTAAAAGAAACAATTAAAAAATTTAGAGACGATGAACTTGAACATATGCACATTGGTATTGAACATGATGCTGAATTAGCACCACTTTATAAACCATTCTCTGAACTTGTTAAAATTGGTACAAAAACTGCAATTTGGTTATCAACAAGAGTTTAAAAAAAACTATTTAAATATATACAATGTAAATTTCTAGATTAATCAAACACAAAACTTTGTTTTTTAAATTTTTTTTTTAAAAATATTTTTTTCTTTTAAAATATAAATATAAATTTATTATTTTTTTATAAATTTTATAAAGTAATAATTATTAATTTTATATATATGTGTACAATTTTTTTATTATTAGTATTATTATTTTGAATTATTGGTTTTTTTTTTTTTTTTTTTTGTAAACTATTTTTGTTGATAATTTTTTTTTTTTTTTTTTTTTTTTGACTAATTATTTAGTAATTGAAAAATGAGAGAATAAAGGACTACCAAAAACTTTTCTATCCAATTGTCTTGGAAGTATCCTTCTTCTGGCATTTGTGAACCAATTATTAATTTGATTGAAAGATAACAATGTTGAATTTGCCAATGAAACCTTTTCTTCTTCGGTTGGATAAGGATGCATATTATGTTCGAATAACCATTTCTTTAAAATTGATGTTGCTTCACCTGGTAATTTACCTCTCTTCTTTCTCTTTACTATGTTACCGGTAAATGGTACTCCCATTCCATTTTCATTCGTTGTAACATTAGCACTACTATGATTAGGACTAGTATTTCCGTAAGCAATCATTTGACTATTATTGTTATTACCATTGATATGACAATGATTTTGATATTGTTGTTGTTGTTGTTGTTGTTGTTGTTGTTGTTGTTGTTGTTGTTGTTGTTGTTGCTGTTGCTGTTGCTGTTGTGGTTGTTGTTGTTGCTGTTGTTGTTGTGGTTGAAGGTTATTTGGTGAATTTGAATTATTATTATTGTTATTTCTGTGGTAATTATTGTTGTTATTATTATTATTATTGTTAACATTATTATTGCCACTACTACCAAAATTATTTTTATTATTATTATTATTATTATTATTATTATTATTATTATTATTATTATTATTATTATTATTATTATTATTATTATTATTATTATTATTATTATTATTATTATTATTATTATTTTTGTTATTATTATTGTTATTATTATTGTTATTATTACTATGTAAATTTAATAATGCCTCTGTAGCAGCGGCCCAATCGTTGGAATTTTGGTTTTCTTTACATGGTTTTATATTTTCACTATTAGTAATACTACCGATTGAGTGATGATAATTATTATTATAGATATTATTATTATTATTATTATTAACATTACTATTATTATTAATATTATTATTATTAGTGTTATTATTTGGTTTATAGTTTAAATCTCTTGGAACTTTTCTTGGTTGTTCGTCATCT
>CM069765.1:6700000-6772500 GCA_036169595.1 Dictyostelium firmibasis | reverse complement strand
TCAACCTTTGAATCAATAAATCTGACTACGATGTTAATTAATTTTGAATTTCTAATTGTATGTTTACCATCTTCAGACAATGAGAAGGTATAAATTAAATTCAAAGCCAATTTGTTGATATCTTCTTTCTCTTCATCGGTTGTGGTGATATTGAATTTGGTGAAATCGGTCGTGGATGGGGAGGAGGTGGCTGGTTTCTCTTGGATATCCAAAAGTGATGAAAGTGAACCCGAGATATTGTCGTCAAGTGAAACTAGTGTTTCTGGTGGTGGTGTCATTAATCCTGCCAATTGTTTCAAGAAACCATTGTTCAATAAAGTATTTCTAGTTGATAGATTAAAACTTAGATTTGTAATGATCGAAAGTGTTTTAAATAATAAAATATTGCCTTGTTTATCGTCATTTATATTATTATTATTATTATTGGATGATAAATGAGTTGATAATAATAAAATAATTGATGGTATACCATTAATTTTTTCAATAACTTCAGAAAATTGTGGTTCATTTGATAGGAGTTCTAAAAGTTCCAAAATTTGTAATTTCAATCTAATATCGCTTGTTGAACTATCGATAATATTGGAATCGTTGTTATTTTCGGATGAAGGTTGTGGTGGTTTGTTTGAAAGGATTTTAATATACTCCAATAGACAAGGTTCATTGTTTTCATTTACGGTAGTTAAAATTTCAACTCTTGATGGGTTGTAATATTTGGCTAAATTTGTGAGTGCAACTGAGGCTGATATTCTTGTGATTTCATCAGTTTTATTTGACAAGAGTGGACTGAGTCCATTTGCACCACACAATTCAACTACTTGTTTGGCTACATCAGCATTGGTTATCAAAAGAGCCAATGTTTTACAAGCAACACTTTGATAGTTTGGATTATTTGAGAGTAAAAGAATGAAAATGATTTGTGGAATGATTTGATTATCCTCACAAATACGACCTCTACATCGGCTATTACTACCCAAGTTGAAAATGGTTTCGCATGCATATAATTTGGTATCGATGTTAATACTATTACTCATGTAACTATTGTCAGAGATCATAAGATCCAATGTCTTAAGACCACCTAAATTTACAATCATTTCGCACAATTCATCCTCTAAAGATAGACCTAAAATCGTTACCAAAGCAGCACATGCAATGTTTACATTGGATGACGACATTGCTTGTAATAATAATGGTAAACCACCATTTTCAACCACTCTAGCTCTACCTGGGCCATCGACAACAATAGAAGAAAGGGCGTTGGCAGCATTAATAGCCAATGATGGGTTATCGGAGGAGAGAAGCGAAATGATACCTGGGATACCAGATTTGGAGGTGAAAGTTTCCCAAATGTTTGAAGTGTTGGAACTTGTCTCCAAAAGGGTTGAAATTAATTGAATTGCCAACGCTTTTACTGGTTGCGGAGTGGTTTGAGAAATCACCAACTCTGAAACTTGAGTAATTGCATTTGTAGACAATAAATAACCACCACAATCTTGACTCTTTGAAAGCTCAATTAAAATATGAAGTGTATTGGTAAGAATACTTTCATTCTTTGAAAAGAGTAAATCAGATAAGCAAGCAAGAATACCCGAGGAGATCATTGTATCACGAAGTTCAGGTGTTGTGGATTTTGAAACCATTTTCAAGGTGGCAAGCGTATACTCTTGAAGATATGAGTTCTTAATGGCCAACATTGGAATCAAGGAGAGAATAATACCAGAATCGATAACTTTTCTAATGAGATCACTAGAGGTATCCTTAACGAGTACTGATAGGATCAATACAGAGTAGAGTTGAGATTGAATGATAAAACTACTGTTGGTATTTTCTGATTGGGTTGGATTTTGTGATGGAACACTAGAGAAGAGGTATTCAATAATCGATTGGACCAAATCAGTGCCAAGAATAACATTTCTATATTGATCGCTTTGTTGAACAAAACCAGAGATAATCTCAAGTAAACAAACCAAAGTTTTAGTGTCGTTGGTGTATGCATTGAATGAGTTTACTAATAGCTGTAAGCAACCACATTTGTAAGCCAAATCACGATTGGAGTTATTTTCGCGGCATAGTTCAGACAAAGAAAAGATTGCACATTTCTTTAATTCTGGACTTGAGTTTGTTAACATTTCAACCATCTTTTGAATTGAGGTTCCCTCTGAAATTGCCAATTTAATGTCTGGTGAATGGGTGGCCAACTTTTGAATGAGTTTCAATGTGTTTGCCTTGATGTGAGTTTGATTTGATGACAATAATGCTTGGGCATAGGTTAAACCGCCTTCACTAATTACAAGGATAGCACAAGTTTCATCGTCACAAAAGTTACAAAGACATTCAGATGCAGCCACTTTCATTTGGTCATCACAAGTTGGGTTCATTAGTCCAACTAAAGTTCTGACGCCATTTCCGTTTTCAAAGTTTACAAATTCACGTACAATATCCTTTGATCTTGATAACATCGACAACAATAGTACCGATTGATATTGTGTTGCTTTGAAATCTGATAGTTTCTTATCATTATCTTCTGTGGCAGTGTTGGAGGAGGTTGGTGCTACAATATCACCACTATATGGTACAGTTGATAATTTACCATTTGGTGACAAAATTGAAGGACCTGTTGCTGCAGGTGAAGCGGTAACGGATGTCGTTAATTTTGGAGCTGGTGCAGTTACAATATCCATCAATAAAGCTAAACCTCCAACTTCAAATATATTTTTACAGATTACTTCATTATTCTTTGCCAAATTTGTCAATATGGTCAAAGCATTCAATGGATTCTTTGATTTGTCACAAATTACTGATAACAATGGATCAATGATACCAAGATCACGAAGTTTCTCTTTTACTTTATCACCTTGGCTAAGGTATAGTAAAGTTTTTGTTGAAATTGGTTCTATTGCTGCGACTGACATCGCAGAAACTAAAGCACCTAGAAATCCTTCATGTGCACAAATTCTATTTATTAATGCTTGCGAATTGGAAATTGATGTGGCTGCCAATAAATTATTAATTAATGATAACAACTCTCTAAATTCTTTACTATTTGGATTACCATTAAATGGTTCTAATAATGAATCTAATAATCCATCCATATTTGTTATGTTATTTGCATTTTCTAAAAATAAAAAATATTATTAGTTTTTTTTCAATATTTTTTTTTTTTTTTTTTTACTTACTTGTTCGACTGATTTCATTTAAAATTGTTAAAATATAAATATTATAATTTGGAGAAATTTGTTTTAATAATAAATCACCAAGAAATAAAGCACCACCAAGATTAAATATTTTATCACTATTCTTTTGATCGTATTCAATAAAGGTTAATAAAAGCTTCAATACTCTTCTGAGGATACCTTGTTTTGAGCTTAATAACATAGGAGTAACAGTATCGATTGCACCTGCACCAACCATTGCAATTGCTGTATTTTCATCTTGTACAAGTCTTTTCAAAATTTTTAATCCCTCCAATTGATAGTCCTCCTTATTTTTAACGTCCAATGTTGAAATAAATTGTTGTAAGGTTGAAGTTGGTATCATTGGTTCAGTTGATGCTGAAGCGGTTGAGGTTGTAGATGTTGCTGTTGTGGTTGTGGTTGTAGTTGTGGTGGTGGTAGTAGTAGTAGTATTTGCACCAAGTACAGATGGTAATGATGATGATGAATTTGGTACACTGGTACCAACAGGAGTCTTCTTTGAATTGTATACCAAGATTTCTTTGATAACCTTGGCACAATCGACTTGAACCGATTGATTCTTTGAAGTAAACAAAATATCGAATAGGGAGATCAAAGATTCTTTTTCTGTGATTGGTTTTAAAACTTTTTCAAACTTTGAAGTGAATGCCATAATTTGGCAACATAGGGCAACAGTTTCACTCTTATCAGACTCATTCTTTACGACATACTCTAAAAATGGTTTTAAACCTCCAACGATTGCAGATTCAATAGAGGTTGGATAGTTTTGATAGGTTAAAACGTAATCATAGATTTCCAAGAGTGCTTGATATTGTTGTGTGGCATTCTTGTAATTCTCAAATAGATATGGAACCAATCTGGAAATACATGTTTTTTCATTTGATGATGTATGTGAATAACAATACTCACAAACTCTAACTGGATCATTATAATTAAACTGTGGTATCTTTATTCTCTTTGTTGAGCATGCATCACAAAATTCTCTATAACAACATCTACAATGATGCTTTAAAAATAAAAATTAATAATTTAAGAAATAATTAAGAAAAAAAAAAAAAAAAAATAGCCTACTCTTCTTTTAATTACAGTAAATGGTGAATAACAATTCGAACAAGCTGGTACAATTTTTTCTAAATCCCAAAGTGGTGAAATATGTGAGAGTAAAACATTTGTTTTACTACCAGATCCTTGAGGTGATGATGAAGTTGAAACAGGTATTGTTTTAATTGGTGGAGATGAAGCAACATTTCTAGATTTATATGACGAGTCGTCGCTGTATGAATTATTATTATTATTATTATTATTATTATTATTATTTGGTATTGGTTTGGATTGTGTTGGAATATGTGAGGTGGTTGTTGATGAGCTATTATTATTGCTATTATTATTATTATTATTGCTATTATTGCTAACATTTGAATTTGGTGCATAACCATATTCAGAGAATGAGGGATAAAAAGCACTATCTTGATAAGAAGATGAGGGTGAGGGTGAGGTTATATTTGGTTTTGGTACAATTGGTACAGATTGAACTGGTGTTACTGTTGAGGTTGTTGTTGGTGGTGGTGTAATTGGTGCTTGTTGATTAAGTTGATGTGTGAAACTTGGATGGATCCAAGATGTTTTTTTATTTACATGATCAATATAATAAACACGACCTTGACTGTCTGTTGACTCTTCCCAACCATCTGGTAATGATTTTGATATCGATGAATTAGATGTGCCTAAATTTGAAATTGGGAATTGCATTTGTTGTGATTGTGATTGTGGTTGGGTTTGTGGTTGTGGTTGCTGTATTGATCCAGGTGGTGGTGTATAGCTTTGTTGTTGTGTCATTGGGTTATAATATAATTGTCTACCCATACCATCATTAACAATTTGCCATGGTGGTGGAAGTTTTATATTGTTATTCATATTTATTTATTTCTGAATTTTTTTGGAAAAAAAATTATATATTAAATATGTGTGAGTGTTTTGTATGGTAGTAATATAATATTTATGTATGTTTATAGTTTTATAATATTGAAAAAAAAAAGTAAATTAAAATAAAAAAAAGAGCGAAAAATTAAAAAATTAATTTTTATGGTGTGTTTTGTTTGAATATTTGAGAAAGTTTTTTTTTTCAATTTATTTTTTAAATTAAATTTATTTTTTTTAAAATTTTTTTCCATTTAATTTTTTTTTTTTTTATTTTTTTTTTATTAATTTTTATTTTTTTAAAATAATAATTATTGCCAGCCAAAATTTTTATTATTTTAAATAAAAATAGTAATAATGTGATTTTTACTTTTTTTTTTTTTTTTTTTTTTTTTGTTAACACCTAACTTTTTTTTTTTTTTTTCTTTATTTTTTTTTTTTTTATTTTTTATTTTTATTTAAATGTTTCCACAATAAAAAATTATTATTTTAGTTTACTTTCATTAAAAGTGTTTTATACCATTTATGATAAATTAATAAGGAAGAAGAAAGAAGAAGAAAATGATGGTGATGCTATTGAATATGATGATGGGTGATGGTATTGATTATAACATTCAACTTAAGATAATTCGAATCAATATGATCAATGCTTAAGATGTTAGCGGTGGCAGATGCCAATGAGTAGATCCTCATATTCAGAACCGATGATTGTGATTTTTTAGATTAACCAACTTTCCACCTGTTCTCTATTTTTTTATTTTAAAAAAAAAAATTATCTCTATTTTACTCTTTTTTTTTTTTTTTTTTTTTTTTTTCAATTATCGGCATACAAAGAATAAAAATAAATAAAAAAATAACAAAAAAGTAAAAGTCGTTAATCAAAAATATTTTTAATGTGTGAGTGTGTTTTTTTTATGTCAATCAATTCAAAAAAACAAGTAGCAGCCTCTTATTTGTATCAATTTATTTTTGTTTTGAAAAAATAAATATTTATTCTCTTTTTTATTAAAAAAAAAAAAAAAAAAATTATTGTAAATTAAACTTTTCACCTCAGATATCTGAACTTTGATGTGTGTAAAATAGATGTTCCTAATTTATCTCGCTTTTCCAGATTGATACAAAAATAAAAATAAAAAAAAAAAAATAAAAAAAAAAGTAAAAAAAAAAAAAATTATTTTTATATTGCTTTTTTTTTTTTTTTTTTTTTTTTTATTAATTATATAATTGTGTGTGTGTATGTGGGTGTATAAAAAAAGAAAAAAAAAATACACAACATAAACAATTTAATTTAATATAATTATAGAATAAAATAAAAAATAGTGAAAAAAATAAAAAATAAAAAAATTAAAAAAAATAAAAAACATTTTTTTTTTTTTTTTTTTAAAATAAAGGTGTATTGAGAAATTAAATTAAAAAAATAAAAAATAAAAAAAATAAAAAAAAAAACAATTAAAAAACAATTAAAAAAAAATTAAAAAAAATTAAAAAATAAGTAAAAAAAAAAAAAAAAAAAAAAATTAGTTTTAAAAAAGCACACATATAAGGTATAAAAAACTCAAGAAGATACAGGTATAAAAACAAATAAGAAAAAAGAAAAAAAAAGAAAAAAAAAGAAAAAAATAAAAAGAAAATAAAAAAAAACAAAGAAAGCTTAAACAACGTTTTGTTTTTTTTATATTTTTTTGGTGTAAGTCAAAATATATTTTTAGGAAAAAATGAAAAATGTAATTATTATCATGTTTAGTGGAAAATTTTAAAATAAAAAATATTATTATTATTTACTAATGTTATTAATTTTTTTTTCTTTTTTTTTTTTTTAACAATAAATCCAACAAAAAAAAAAAAAATAATTTTGAAAATCAAAATTTTTTTTTTTCAAAACCTTAATTCGCAGGATAATATAAATTATCAACAGCAACCACAACAACAGCAACCACAACAACAACAACAACAACAACAACAACAACAACAACAACAACAACAACAACAACAACAACAACAACAAAATTTATCACCAAATTTAAATTCAAATAAAAATCAACAACCTCAACAATTTCAACATCAACAAGTACCACAATTATCACCACAACAAACACCATATAGTGAACCATTAAAAAACAATTTAACATTACAACATCAACAACAACAACAACAACATCAACAATTATCAGGTGGACAACAACATGGAAGCTTATTGAGAAAGAGTTACTCCAGTCGTTTTCATGAAAAACCACAAGGAGAACTCTCAAAGATAGCAAATTTCCAAGATGTTGCACCCGAGGAAAGACCATCGTTATTCCTCCTCAAATTGAAACAATGTTGTTATGTGTATGATTTCTCTGACAATACCTATATGGTGTCAAAAGGTGTCAAACAAGAGGCACTCTTGCAGTGTGTTAATTTTTTATCTACCAACGATCAACCTCTCCATGAAAGTATTTACAAGATGGTATTTGAAATGGTTGCAGTCAATTTATTTAGACCCCTTCCACCAAGAATCAATCCCTATGGTGTTATGTACGATCCAGAAGAGGATGAACCAATTTTAGAGGCAGCATGGCCACATATTCAAGTGGTGTACGAGGTATTATTGAGATTTATAGATTCACCTACTTTCAACACACATATTGCAAAAAACTATGTCGATGATAGATTTGTATTACAAATGTTGGATCTTTTCGATAGTGAAGATCCAAGAGAGAGGGATTACCTCAAAACAACATTACATAGAATCTATGGAAAGTTTTTAGGACTTAGAGGTTTCATTAGAACAGCTATTAGAAATTTGTTTTGTACTTTTGTCTATGAATCCCATCAACACAATGGTATTTCAGAGATTTTAGAGGTGTTGGGTAGTATTATCAATGGTTTCCTCATCCCGTTAAAGGATGAACACAAACAATTTCTTATCAAAGTTTTAATACCATTACATAAACCAAAATCATACTCTGTCTATTGTTCCCATTTGGGTTATTGTATGTCACAATTCATTGAGAAAGAACCATCATTGGCCGAGCCTATCTTCAAATCAATTCTTAGACTTTGGCCATGTGGCAATAGTCAAAAGGAGGTTTTATTCCTCTCAGAGATGGAAGATCTCTTAGCATTGGTAAGCGATGAACAATTTGGTAAATTTAGAAACCAATTCTTCCGTCAAATGACAAAATGCTTTCAAAGTGAGCACTTTCAAGTGGCTGAAAGAGCTCTCTATCTCTTTAGTAATGAAAATATAGTTTTATTAATAGCTTCAAAAAATAATTTTACTTTGGCTTTAGAAACATTTTATAAACCATTATATGAAAATTCAAATTCACATTGGAATAGGTAAAATTTTCAAATATTTAAAAAAATAATATTATTATTATTATTTTTATTATTTTTATTATTATTTTTATTATTATTATTATTATTATTATTATTATTATTATTATTATTATTATTATTATTATTATTATTATTATTATTATTATTATTATTATTATTATTATTATTATTAATACTTATTTTTTTCAAAAAAATTAATTATAGATCAATTAGAAATTTATCAATTAGCTCATTAAAATTATTTATGGAAATTGATATGGATTTATTTAATAAAGTTAGTGAAAAATATAAAGAAACTAAAAAGAAACAACAAATACAACAACGTGAAAAATCCAAACAAAATGCGCCAGAAATTCAAAAATCTAAACAAATTAACCACAATAGCCCAACCGAAACAAAAGCTGAAAAACCATCAATGATTAGAAGAAAATCATTATTACCAGTTGATCCATCAACAATCGCTGCTTTATCTTCCCATCGTTCACTTGAAGACATTATGTCAACCAATAGTAACAATGATGACGGTGATGATGCTAATCATAATTCCAATGATTCTGAAGTTGAAAATGAAGTTAAAGAGGATTCTCATTTCGTACCTGTAAATATAAGTCAATAAAAAAAAAAAAAAAATAATATATAAATAAAAACAAAAAAAAAAAAAAAAATGAATAATAATATAATTATTACCAAAATACCATTACACATAAAAAAAAAAAAAAAAAAAAAAAACAAATAAAACAATATTTCAAAAAATAATAATAACTAAGAATTATTATTAAAAATAAAAATAAATAATACAACAATATTATAATATTTGGAGAAAAAATATCTTGTTTAAAACAACTTGTTTTTTTTTTCTTGTTTTTTATGTAATTCTTTTTTTATGTATTCAATTTTTTTTTTTTTTAATAAGTATAGAAACCATGTTTAACCTTTTTACCTAATCTACCAGCTTCAACATATCTTTTTAATAATGGTGATGGTTTATATTTATCACCGAGTTGAGTATGGAGAATGTTCATAATTGAATAACAAGTATCTAAACCAATGAAATCAGCCAAAGTTAATGGTCCCATTGGCATATTACAACCGAGTTTCATGGTTGTATCAATATCTTCCTTGGTGCCTAAACCTTCATGTAATGCTTGAACGGCTTCATTAATGTATGGCATTAACAAACGATTGGCAATGAATCCTGGCATATCTTTAGAGAAAGTGGTTGTTTTATTCATTTCGACGGCTAATTTCAATGTAGTCTTTTGAGTTTCCTCACTGGTTTGAAGACCTGGAATAACTTCAACCAATTTCATAATTGGTACTGGATTCATAAAATGCATACCAATAACATTTTGTGGTTCATTAGTGTGTGATGCAATTTGTGTAATTGAAATTGATGATGTATTTGATGCTAAAATTGTACCTGGTTTACAAATTTTTGCGAGATCTTTAAATAAGTTACATTTAATTTCTGTATTTTCAACAATTGCCTAAATAAAAATGAATAAAATTAATGTAAATATTTAAAAAGATTACTTTTAACTTGGTAACTATGATTACTTACTTCAACAACGAAATCAACATTCTTTAATGAATTAAGATCATCAGAGAAAGAAATTCTTTTTAAGGTATTTTCTTTATCTTCTTCAGTGATGACACCTTTAGAAACACTCTTTTGTAAGAATCCATTGATACCAATTAATGATTTCTCAATGACATTTTTATTAAGATCAACAAGAATAACATTTTTCTTTGCAACTTGTGCTAAAACTTGGGCAATTCCAGCACCCATTTGACCACCTCCAATAACACCAACAGTCTTTTTTTATTTTTTATTTTTTATTTTTATTTTTTTTTTTTTTATTTTCATTATTTCAAAATAAATTAAAATTAATTAATTAGTCTCACAATAGATTTTAGATTTTTTTTTTTTTTTTTTTTTTTTTAAATTTTTATTTTTATTTTTATTTTTTTCAAGAATTTAAAAATAGATAATATATAAAAAAAAAAAAAAAAAAACAAAACAAACATACGTTGACATTAGTGGAGTAATATCTTTGAGCTAAAGTATGAATAGATTTTCTTAAAAACATGTTTGTTCTGAGCTGATATAAAAAAAAAAAAAAAAAAAAAAAAAATTTAAATTTAAAAAAATTAATTCTTTTCACATCAAAAAAAAAAAAAAAAAAAAAAAAAAAAAAAAAAAAAAAAAAAAAATTAATTTTAAAAATAAAATAAAAATAAAAAATAAAATTAAAATAAAAAATTTTAAAAAAAAAAAAAAAAATCAAAAAGGGGAGAGTCGTCTATTTGCACTCGTTTTTTTTTTTTTTTTTTTTTTATTTTTTTTTTTCATTCAAAATTTTAATAAATAAATTTTTAATTATTTTTTATTTTTTTTTTCACATTATTATTTAATAATTTTAATTAATAAATAAATAAAAAAATAAACAAATAAACAAATAAACAAAAAAAAAAAAAATGTTTACATTAGAAGTTGTTGTACCAAAACAACATGTACCAGAAAAATTTGATAGATTTATTGCATCGAGTAGAATTAGAGTTAAAGAAACTGGAGAATTTGTTAAATTAACTAGATCATCAATTCCAAAGATTTTAGCATTAAAAAGTGTTTCAATAAATGGTGTACCATTAAAAGATAAAGGTACAAAGGTTAGACCAAATGATATTATTACAATAGAATTGGCAAATATTGATTCATTCAAAGTTGATCAACAACAACAATTAAAAAGTGAAGAGCAACAAGAGATTATTAAACAAAAACAACAAAACCAACCAAAACCAAAATCAGAGGATTCAAGACCATGGTGGGAAAAAAACAAAGATAAAGAAAGATCAGATAACCCATTCACCCAAACTATCGATCCAGAAGTTAGACAATATTCACAAATTAAAAAACAACCAGCCAAAAAACCACAAAATAAAAATTTTGGTAACTCAACCACCTCTTCTATCACTACCACCACAAATTCAAATAGTGGTAATTTTAATTTAGTTTCAACTGATATTAAATTAGATATTGTTTATGAAGATGATGATCTTGCAATTATTAATAAACCAGCTGGTATGTTAGTTCATCCAACTGCATTAACATTAGGATCAAATGCATTGGTAATTAATAAAGAAGATCAAACTCATACATTGGTAAATGCATTAATTCATCGTTATGGTGGTATTGAAAATCTTTCAAGTATTGGTGGAGTTGAACGTCCAGGTATTGTACATAGATTAGATAAAGATACAGCCGGTATGATAATTATAGCACGTAATAATACAGCTCATCAAAAACTTCAAACTTTATTTGAAAAACATACATCAACAATGATCAATCATACTACCATCGATCAATATGAAGACAATGGTTCAATTAGTAATAATCAAATTGAAAGAATGTTACAAGGTAAAAAAATACCATTAACGATCTCTAAAAAGTATCATTGTATCGTTTTAGGTAAACCAAAGGAACAACATGGTTTTATCAATAAAAAGATTTCAAGACATCCAGGTGATAAAAATAAAATGGTTATTGATCAAGATAATGGTAAAGATGCATTAACAGAATTTAAAGTTCTCAAAGTTTGGGAAAATGTTAATGCCAAAGTTTTAGATAATCAAAAAAATAAACAAAATTCAAAACAACAACAACAACAACAACACCAACAACAACAATCTACCTCATCTTCAAATAATATCGTAAATTCTACCCTTAGTGAATATGATAATGCTATGGGTCAACTTAATAAAAAGAAAAAGAAAAATAAAAAATCAACAATTTCTTCTAAAAATGTAAATTCAAGAATGCAATTTTTATCTGTAGATGATGATGATGATGATGAAGAAGAAAAAGATATTAAAGTTGAAAAAGAAGAGGAGGAAGATGAAGAAAATGAAGAAGATGAGGAAGAAGAAGATAATGATGATGATGATGATGATGAAGAAGAAGAAGAAGATGATGAACAAGAGGAGGATGATGAAGAAGAAGAAAAAGAAAAGAAAATAAATAAAATACAACAAAATGAAGATGATGATGAAGAAGATGAAGAAGATGAAGATGAGGAAGAAAACTATGATGAAATTTTATTAAGATTACAACAAAAAACTAAAATGATTTCATCAAATACTTTTTCATTATTAGAGGTTACATTACATACAGGTAGATCTCATCAAATTAGAATTCATATGGCATCAGAGAACATTCCAATTGTTGGTGATCCAATTTATTCAAGTAAATCCAAACAATTTTTAGTACCATATTTATTATTGGCCTCAATGAATTTGAAATTTGTTCATCCAATTTTAAATGAAACTAAAGAATTTACAATCCCATACCCATCTCATTTCAAAAATTTCATCTCTTCAATTGAAGGTATAACTGATATTGTCAAAGATAATAATAAAAATGATGATGGTGATGATGATGATGACAATGTCGATAGTGACAATGATAGTGAGGATGAAATTGTACAAAATATGCCAGTTACTTCCAAAAAATCAAAATCAAAATTAAAATCAAAATCAAATTTTGTTTTAAAACCAACTATTAAAAATAGCGATATCACCAATAATAATATTAACACTAATACAAAGAAAAAAAATAGCAACTACATAAATAGTTTGAACACCAATAATCTCGAGAAAGATTTATTGTCAGATTTTTTAAAAAAAAAATAATTAAAAAATAACACACCAAAAAAAAAAATAAAAAAAATAAAAAAAATAAAAAAAAAATAAAATAAAAAAATCAAAACCAAGAAAGAAAAACTTTTGTTACAACCACCAAATTCAATTAATTTATTTTTTTTTTATTTTTTTTTTTATTTTATTTTTTTTATTTTTTTTATAATTATTTTTTTTGAAAATTATAAAAAAATAGTTTTAATTGAATACACACAATTTCAAACCCCCCCCCCCCCTCCATACCATTTATTTCTTTTTATTGTTATTATTATAAAATTTATTTAATTTTATTTTTATTTTTATTTTTATTTATTTTTTATATTAAAAATTTTTTTATTTATTTTTTAATTTTTTATATTATTTTTTTCTTTTAATTTATTTAAATTTTTGAGCGCTACCAAATTAGTTAATTATTATTGCATATTTTTATATATAAATATATTAAAAAAAAAAAAAAAATAAAAAAATAAGAAATAAAAATAAAAAAATATAAAAAAAAAAAAAAAACATAACTAATATTAATAAAAACTAGATAAAATATTTATATTTTTTATATACAGAAAACATTAATTTTAATTTTTAAAAAACAAAGGGTATGTACATAGTATATAAATTTCAATTTTAATATTTTTTTTTATATTTATATAACATTTTTTAAATTTATATTATGATATCATACTGTGTGTATGTGTGAGGTTGTTTTTATTTATTTAAAATTATAATCTTCTTGTTTGTATAATTATTATTGGGATATGTGTGAGTGTGTGTTTTAAATTTTATTTGTAAAGATAATATTCATATTAACCCATCATTTTTATTAATAATCAAAATAGGATAATCATCCAAATAATTAAAAAATATTAAAAATCAACAATAAACAAATTGAATTTTTAAAAAAATAAAAATAAAAAAAATAAAAACAGGAAAAAGAAATTTTTTAAATAAAATTCATAATAAAAAATAGTATTAAGAAAGAAACAACCAATTTTAAAAAGTAAAAAGTAAAACCAATATTAAAAAAATGGAAATAAAGGATTTTAATATAGAATGTGAGAATTTAAAAATTGAGGAGAATGAGTTTTCTAAAGGTTCATTTGCAAAAGTTTATAAAGGAAGTTATTATGGAAATCCAGTTTGTGTAAAAGTTATTAAAAAAGATACATTAATTGATAAAGAGTCTTGGGTATTTTTAAAAAGAGAAATTGATATTTTAAAGTACTATAAAATTTTTTATTTTAATCTTATTTTTTTAAAAAAAACCTTTTAGCTTCATTACATTATATTAATCATATTTTTTTATTAAAATTAAAAATTATTATAGAAATTTATTAAATCAAGGTCATAAAAATATAATAAGATTTATAGGTATAGGCGAAAAAGATTCATTATTATTTTTAGTAACAGAATTAATAAATGGTGGCGATTTGGGTAATATATTATTGGATCATAAATTCCATATTCCATGGTCATTGAGAGTTAAAATTGCAAAAGATATAGCAGAAGGTATGGAATATCTTCATTTAAAGCAAATAATGCATAGAGATTTAAAATCTAATAATTTGTTATTAGGAAAAAATTGGACGACAAAAAGTAATTATCATCCTTTTATTATTTTGAGAATTATTAATATTATTATTATTAACATTTTTTATTTTTTATTTTAGTTTGTGATTTTGGATTTGCAAAAGAAATTGCGGTTGGTAATCCATTATCAATGACAATTTGCGGTACCGATGAATTTATGTCACCAGAAGTTATATTGGGCATTCAATATAGTTATTCAGCAGATGTATATAGTTTTGGTATGGTGCTGCTTGAGTTGATTACCCGTAGTAAATTAGATGAGCGTTTACCACAAAATAATTTCGATATTGATTATGAAGAGCTTCAAAATAAAATACCATCAGAGTGTCCAAGAGAATTTTTAGAGTTGTCAATGAAATGTTGCAATTATGACCCACATGATAGACCATCATTTACAGAGATTGTGGAGACTTTGGATCATTTGGCAATAAAATTAGTTAAGGAGACACCTGATGGCCCTTATCCATCAACTCCAATAGTTGTTTCAAATCCTCACTTTGATGATCAGTCAATTAATGATTGGTGCATGTTATCTTTAATACCTGATGATTGTTTAGAGAATTTAAATGAATTCACTGATATTGATAATAATATAAAAAATAGTAAGAATAATAATAATAATAATAATAATAATAATAATAATAATAATAATAATAATAATAATAATAATAATAATAATAATAATAATAATAATATAAAGAGTAATAACAATAACAATTGTAAAGTGGTTTGTGAAAATTGTTCTTCTCCACAAAGTACAAGTAGTGTAAATAGTTCATTTAGTAACAGTAGTTTAGGAAGTAATGGTAGTAACAGCAGTGGAACCAGTACTAGTAGTGGAGGTAAAAAAAGAACACAAAAAAGAAAGTCATGGAAATGTTTGATCAATTGATCATTTCTTTAATTTTATACATACACCCATTTTTAATTTTTTAAATACAAAATTAACAGTTTTTTTTTTGGTATCATTTAAATTAAAAGAAAATACCATAATATTTTTTAACAGTAAATAAAAATCAAATATTTATTTAAATTTTTGTTAATCTTTTATATTTTGGTGTTAAAAAAAAAAAAAAAAAATTAAATGATTTGTTGATGTTTATTTTTTTGACTATAATGTAATTTAATTAATTTTGAAAATCTTGAAGTTGAATTTTTAATTAAATTCGATGGTGTATCAAATTCCAAAAGCTCTCCTTCATCAATGACAACAATTTTATCACTATCTAAAACGGTATCAATATTATGGGCGATTGTTAAAATGGTACAGTCTTTAAAGTTTTCTTCTATTGTTTGTTTTATTAATTGAGCAGTTGCAAAATCAATACTACTAGTTGCTTCATCGAATAGTACTATTTTAGAATTTCTTAAGAGCGCTCTACAAAGACAGAGAAGTTGTTTGTGACCAATTGTTAAACCATCGCCTCCTTGTACCAAGCTTTCTAATTTCATTGGCATTGATGAAACCATTTTCTTTAGCTTAACTTTAGTCAAAGCTTCCCAAATTTCATTATCAGTGAATTGATCGAATGGGTCAAGATTTAATCGAATAGAACCAGAGAAAATAAAAGGATCTTGAGGAACTATACCAATTGAACTTCTTAATCTTTTTAAATCAATTTGAGAGATATCATCACCATCAATTAAAATTGAACCAGATGAACATTCTATCATTCTGAATAATAACATACCTATAGTTGATTTACCTGATCCAGAACGACCAATAATTCCAACTTTTTCACATGCATTGATTTTTAATGAAAAGTTTTTAAGTGTTGGTTGAGAGTTTGGGCGATATTTGATTTCAATATTTTTAAATTCAATTTCACCTCTTGGTGGCCAAATGAAACCAGTTTGAATGAATGATTCATCTTCTTCAATTTCTTGTTCACTTTGAATTGATATATAACTTTGTACACGTTCAACTGAATTGATTCTTGATTCTAATTCACCAAATTGACGCATAAACCAATTTAAATTAAATGTTATACCTAAAGCTGTTGTTACACCTAAAGCTGATAAACCAGGATTATCATTGAAAATAGAAAATAATGCAGACATTAAAACTACAATACCGGATAATAACTCTAACCTAATACCAATCCATCTACTAACTGCAAAATTATAAAAAAATACACGTAAATTTATATTGATATTATCTTTCATCATTTCAAAGAATCTTTCTTGTTGATCAAATGATCTAATTGTAGTTAATCCATTATAAACCTCTGCTAATAATGAATAAACAGGACTTCTAGAAATCGATTGAATACGTTTTAGTTCTAATACAGAGTAATTATAAAACAGTTGAAATAAATAATTTAAAGCAATTAAAATTGCAAAGGGAATTGCAATGTATGGTGAGATATAAATTATGATCCCAATCGATGTTACTAAACATGCTCCACAATACAAAACATCTGAGAAACAATCTAATAATAAAATATCTATATCACTAATATCCTTTCCAAACCTATTTAAAATTCTACCAACAGGATTTCGTTCAAAAAATGTTAAAGGAGCTCCAGTAACTGATTTCAAAAGAGATCTATGAAGAGATTCAGCTGAACTAAATGTAATCTTTGTAATTAATAAATACCTAAAACCCAAAGCAAATACAAATCCACCAATGTATGCTAAATAAATTAATAAATAATAGACTTCACCATCTTTTGAAATTGACCTATCATGACTTGCCCAAGATTGAAGCCAATAATCTGAAAGTAATAATATAATTTGACTTGCTAAATAAATAATACATGTAAAAACAAAAAAAGATAGTGATGAACCCATACGAATATATTTTTTATAAATTATCCAACCAGGATCACCTTTATCTCTATCCTCCTGAACAAATAATTTTGCTTTCTCAACAGTTGTTTGGTCAAATTCTTTACTAATTATTGATTCTATTAATACACCTTTTGGTAAAGATACTGATGATCTTTTTAATTTATTACTACTCTTGTAAAAATTATTATAATTTCTAATTGTACAATCTAAAATTTCAACTTCTTCATAATAATCTTCATCTTGAAGTTGAACAATTTGTTTTTCTATTCTATGTTCTTTTTCCTTTAAAATCATTTCAAAATCAATACCCATTTTTAATAATTCTAAATAAGTACCTTGAATTAATACACCATTATCAACTACAACAACATGATCTGCCGATGAAATGAATTGAATTTGATGTGTTATCAAAATAACCGTTTTACCGTTCATCATGCCTTTAATACAATGTTCAAATATATAGTTTGCAATTTCAGGATCAACCGATGATAAAATTTCATCCAGTATATAACAATCTGAATCAGCATAGAGTGCTCTTGCTAATTGAATACGATGTTTTAAACCATTACTTAAATTTACACCACGTTCTCCAATTTCTGTTAAATCTTTTCCTTCACCCATTGCTAATAGATCAGGACCTAAACAACAAGCTTCAACTACCTTTAGATAACGTTCCATATTCATTGCTTTACCAAATAAAATATTCTCACGGAATGATGCACTTTGAAGAAATGGTTGTTGGATTGTAGATAAAATACTATTAACTGTATCTGGTGATGATTTATCATCAGCTTTACAAATTTCACCTAATAAACCACTAACTAAACTTGTTTTTCCACCTCTTACACCACCTGATACAATTGTTAATTTACCTTTTGGCGCTTTAAAATCAACATTATCAGATGGTGGAGGAGGTAAATTAATTGGTAATAATCCATGATAATGTTGATGTTGTACTTGTTGATGTTTTCTATCCTTAATTAGTGGTTTGATCTTTAATAAACAATCTGTCATAAAATTCTCTTCCTCTTCTTTATTATTATAATTATTTTTATATTCTTTTTCATATTCATCATCATCATCTTGACAATCAATGCCATCAAAACTAAAATCATTATAAATTTCAAAATGTTCACCATTACTCAATAAAATTGACCTAGTATTATTATTATTATTATTATTATTATTATTATTATTATTATTATTATTATTATTATTATTATTATTATTATTATTATTATTATTATTATTATTATTATTATTATTATTATTATTATTATTATTATTATTATTATTATTATTATTATTATTATTATTATTATTATTATTATTATTATTATAATTTTTAGATTTTAAATTCTCATTCCAATTAAAATTAATATTTCTAATTAAAATATCATTTAAACCACTTTGATTATGTATGAATGGTTGATTTTGTAATTCAGAAGATTGTAAAAATGTTTCAATTCTTTTTGCAGAAGCGATTAAACTAATGAATTTATGAAGACAATCTGGAAGAGATTCAATTGGACGTCTAAGATTTTGTAAGATGGTTATTGATGTGAATGCAATTTCTAAAGA
The DNA here is from genome assembly GCA_036169595.1 of Dictyostelium firmibasis. Lineage (NCBI taxonomy): Eukaryota > Evosea > Eumycetozoa > Dictyosteliales > Dictyosteliaceae > Dictyostelium > Dictyostelium firmibasis. The sequence continues at coordinate 6,753,415 of CM069765.1, read as the reverse complement.
TACTTTATAACCCAATAGAGTGTAGGTTGTAAAAGCTGAAACCAATACTAAACCTGAGGATGCTTGAGTTACAATTTGAACCAATACCCAATATATAATTCTAATGTAGAGATATTTTAATTGTAATTTTCTTTGCTCTTCAATTCTATCACAAAACATTTTCTCCCAAGCATATTGTTTTAAAAATCTAATCCCACTAATAAGTTCACCTGTTAAATTGATTCTAGTATCAGCATAACTCATTGAAATACCTAAATTTTTACTAATTTGAGTTCCTAAAAATGATGAAAGTGGCATTGTAAATAACATAACTAAAAATCCGACAAAACCAGAGAAACCAATAACATAAACTAAAAAAATCAATAAAGATAATATTTGAATTGGAAATAAAAAAATTTCAATATAATAATGACAAAAGAAATATTGAAAAAAATCTGTATCAACTGACATTAAATTTAAAAGTGATCCAATGTTATAGTTCTTTTTTGAAAGGTTTGAAAGTTTTGTCATCTTTTCAAATATAATTGTTTCTAATGCTCCTTTAACTTCTAATGATTGTTTAAATCCATACCAATAACTATATTGTTGTGATGCCATATTTACAAAAGAACTTGAAAATAATAGAAAACATTGGATAATTCCAATATAAATATATTTTTGTTGGTCAATTTTTTCAACATAATTCAAAAAACTATAAAGTAATAACAATAATGATAATAAATAAAAAATAATAAATAATAAATAATAAATATTAAATAATAATAAATAATAAATAATAAAACTGTTAATATTCAAAAAAAAAAAAAAAATTTTAAAAATTAATTTTATTATTAAATATATACTTTTTTAAAACTAAAGGTGTTATAAATGAAAATACAGAAACAAAAACAAATAAGCCTGTTGCGATATGATTTCTTGGTAAAAATTTTGAATAGATATGTTTTATTAAAGGTATAGTTGAATTATTGAAATCAATATCTTTTAAAAGAGGTGCAGTATTTTGAACCTTTAAATTATTTGGTAAATCTGAAATATCGTTTAAATTTAAAGGTGTTCTAAAAAATCCAACAAAAATTATCCTTTCAACCCATTGAAATGTTAACTTATCCTTCCAATTTGATGAATCTTCAGGACATGGTTTGTTGAAATAATCCTCATCTTCTGTTAAAATATTATATGCTTCATATCTATTTTTTATATTATAAAATAAATAAATTTTACACAATATATATATAGTGGAAACAAAGTTTATTATTTTATTTATTATCTTTTTAATTTTTTTAATCATATTTAAATTTTTAAAAAAAAATAATAAAATAAATAAATAAATAAATAAATAATAATAAAAATAATATAAAGATAACTATTTCTTATTTAAAATAAATTAATTTACAATAATAACTTTAAAAAGAAATCATTTTGTTTTTTTTGTTTTTTTTTTTTTTTTTTGAAAAAAAAGACAGTTATAATTAAAATTAAAAAAAAAAAAAAAAAAAAAAAAACAAACCAGGGTTTCTAATATTTTAAAAAAAAAATTAGTTGTCTGGTAAAATTTCTTGTTTTGTGTGCAGGTTTTCGTTAAAAAATTAATAAATAGATTTTTTGAACTCATCAAAAAAAAATAAAAAAAAATAAAAAAAATGAAAAAAATTAAAATTAAAAAATAAAAATTAAAATAACCACGAAACCTTTATTTTGTTCTTTTTTTTATCTTTTTCTTTCTTTTGTTTTACTTACACTATTTTTTCTTTCAATCTCGACCAAGCATGGCAAATTACAAACAAAAGTGAAAGTATCAAATTAAAATATAGCATTCTATATAAAAATAATATACAATAAATTGAAGCCAACACTGATGCAACCATGAGAGCAATTCTGTTGTCAAAAAAAAAATAATAATAATTATAAAATTAGTAATAAATCTTAATACTAAAAATAAATAAAAATTAAAAAAATAAATAAAAACATACCTTAAAATAATAAGATTATTTTGATTTAGCTCGATTGTTGATAAATAGATATGGGTTATAGCCAATATGATAAATAATTCAAAAGAATCAAAGACTTGCCATTCAAATGATAAATGCTTAATCCAAATCACTAAGTTTGGAACCATAATGAAAGCAGAAAAAATATACATTAAAAAGATACTTTGTCGATAATACAATTCCTTTCTGATTGCATTTTGGATCTTTAATGATTTCTTTTTTACACTAGCAGAAATGCTTGAAATTAATAAAGGTGACGCTGATGATATCGAGGAGGATGGGGAGTTTATATTATTTCCACCACCGCTACCATTGAAGTGTTTACTTGATGAAAACATTAAGAACAACAGGAATGCGGCCAAACCGAGAGCAGAATGAATTATGATCACCATAATACAACCAATAATCACCCACTTGGATGAAGAAAGTTGTAAATTACCAACACTATTGAATCTTGTTGCGTTTAATGATGATCCAAAATAAAAACTACCACCACTGCTACCAGTAACGGGGCTACTAGTAGTACTTGTTGTACATCTATTACTAATGACAATTGGTTCATTATTATATAATAAATCGTTACTATGATTTAAACCATTGTCATTATTAATTAGCTTATTTTCATTTAAATAAATATTATTATTATACTCATTATTATTATTGTTATTATTACTATTACTAACACCAAAAGAATTGGTATTTTCTCTTTCAATATTTAAATTATTGGAGTCCATATTATTGGCGCCATTTTCTATATTGATATTAAAATTAGTTCCATCCAAATTTTGGTTATTGACGAAACTATTACTATTATTTATATTATTATTATTATTATTATTATTAATATTATTGTTTATATAGTCATTTGAATTTATATTATTGCCACTAATATTGTTACTATTTATATTGTTATTGTAGTTACTATTTATATTGTTATTACCGCTGTTACTATTAGTATTACTATTATTTATATTATTATTATTTATATTGTTATTTATATTATTATTATTATTGTTTATATTATTATTATTGTTATTATTATTTAATGAACCATCATCGTTAGAAAGATCCAATCTATCAATATTAAATGAGACATTTTGAACATTTTGTCTTCTTTGATGATTTGGTGTTGTTGTTGATGGATGACTATTAATTAGATTTGAAATTGATAAATATACACTACTACAAATTGATCCAATTGTAAATAAAATATTTGTAACTAAAATTAAAATTGTTAACTAAAATAATAAATAATTGTTAATATTTATTAAATTATTACAAATAAATATTTTTGGTTATTTTTTGAAAAATAACCAAAAAGAAAAAAAAATACTTACAATACAAATTGAAACAATAAATAAGAATGGAATTGACCAAAATGGAGGAATTCTTTCCAACATAAAGCTATCAATGAATGGATCAGGTAAGAATTCACCATAGAAAGAAGGAATTGGTAAACCAAAGATAGTGAAAACAATACAAACCAAAGATGGAAAATAAATTAAATAAGGAATTAATTGAACCGATTGATCTCTAAGGGTTATTAGAAGACTTGGGAATTTATCATTCCTTATGAAACTATTCAATTGCGCAGAGAATACCCATAGGAATAGAGCAAATGTACATGAAATGAGTGAAAGGGCATAGGAGAATACCAATGATCCAATTGATCCTATCCAATCATATGTTATTGTTATTTCATAGGAAAAGAATGGATCTAGTATCATTAATAAATGTGGATTATTAATATCGATTTCCATTATTTGACCATTTTCATTGATTGCATTCTCTGAACTTGATTCAATCTCTTCTGGATCCTCTTGAACGTATAATAGTTTTTGATTCAATTTCATTAATTCTGATGCTCCTTGTTGTTGTTGAATTTGTTGTTCCTGTTGTTCATTAAAACGATCAACGACTACAACAACTAGTTCTTCCTCTTCATTATTGTTATTCTTATTATTTTCAATATTATTAATAGTTTCCTCTTTTTGATCTAAATATTTTATTTTACCATTAATAGGTTGTGAAGGTTTTGGCTTATTATTATTTCTATAGGATAGTTGAGCTTTTGACGATTGGTGAAATTTAATTTTTGTAACTGTACAGTTTGTAACAAATTTACCCTCTTCCATTAGTTGTGGAATGAAATGATAGGAGATTGGTAAAAATATTGGATAGTTATTTGGAATAACAGTTTCCTTATCAATTAGTTTCATAGAGAATGCTAAACGTATATCAAAATCTTCAAATACCTCATTATTAGAATCAGGATCTGATTGGTGCTGTTGTTGTGATATTCCTGTTGCTATTGAAGCTGTTTGTGTTTCTGGATGCTTTAAATTATTAACTACCAATGTTCTTGCATACTTTGAAGCGTCAACATCCTCATCTCTTAAAGGACTAACATTATCGATATCCAAATATTTTGTTTGTAATACTGCTTTGATTGGGAATTTATTGGTATACTTTGGTAGAGTGAAATTCATAATGATTGGATGACCAATTGGTAAAATAAATTTGTGTTCATCAAAGAATGATACTGAAGGAATTACCACTTTGCTCGATGTTGAATTATAAAATTGTGCAACTGCTACAAATCTATCCTTTCTTATTGACTTTGGGAATGCAATCAATAATGAATGATGTCCTTTCATCTCTTTATGTGTCAACACCAACTGAGTAGATGGTGACTCTATAACTGAATTGGTTAATGGTGGTAATGGTGGATATGAATATGAATTGAATGAAACATCAACTGCATCTGTAAAATCTTTATCTTTATATAATATAGCTGTAAAATCACCCTGAGCTAAACTTGTTGTTAATGAAAAATAATTTTCATCACCAATCCTAAAAATAAAAACAGTATTAATATTTATATAAAATAATCTATTAAATAATAAAAAAAAATATATTACCAATCAGAAATTTTAAAATGAAAATAAAATGAAGTTAAAGAAGAAGCAGAAGAAGTAATTCTAACTCTTGGATTTGATTTATATGATACAGTTGGTTTATGAATTAAAGCGATCATAGAGTAAGACTCGAATGGTTTCTTCTTTGCAATATCAGAGAGTGTATCGATATCGTAACGAGTATTCTTTCTGTTCTCTTTGGAGAATTGTGGTTGATCTGAAAATGTAGTGACACCTAAAACCTCTGGTACATGACTATGCAATACACTTTTTAATAATGATAATCTTTCTGTTGGTCCATATGTGTTTTGTTTGGTCTCTGGATTACCTAATAACAATAAACCTGATACTAATGATAATACAACCTCATTACACCATAGAATACATTGATGATCGGTCTCTATCAATACATCTGGTACACTGGTTGTTACAACTGAAAATGATCTGTCCTGTCTAACCAATCCGTCTAATGATGTTAATTCTGATCTAATTAAAGTATCTCTATGTCCACCTGCTATTGAAACTACAACAATATCATCATAAACTAATAATTTTTTTTAAAAAAAAAATATTAATAAATATTTAATATATTCCAATATAGATTTGTTTTTTTTATATACATACCACTTGGTAAATGGGTTAAATCACCTTTTTCATTATATTTAAAATGTTTTGGTTGAATCGATTTACTCCAATGCTTATTTAATTCTAAATAAAATGAAGCTGTTGATATATGTGAATAAACTGGTGCATTTCTATGAGATGAATTTAATGTTATAATGGTTGTTACTGTTCCATATACATGGTTTGGTAATAATATTGACATTCTTGCCACAACTCCACCCATACTATGGCCAATTAAAATTACACTCTGTATGTATATCATACATTAATATACATAAATATATATATAATAATTAGTACACATACATCATTATTACTATCCAAGAAATGATAAAAAATTATAAAAAATAATAAAAAAAAAAAGAAAAGAGGGTGGTAATTACAGTTGGTTTTTTATGTATATTATTATTATTTTCATAAAGTTTTAAAATTGTATTGATACAGTCATTAACGAATTCAGTTTCAGAGTACATAACATCACCACCAAATGCTGATAACTCTTCTTCGAAATTCAATGTAAATATATCCAATTCATTTTGATATTCAACTGATCTCTTTTTCTTTGTTTTATTTGGATTCTCTATATCAAAACGATTCGATGACCTATCTTTATTTATATGGTGGAATGCTTCTGCTCCAATCGATCTAATTTGTTTATAACTTCCACTATTTCCTGGTATAAATAATACTGGCATACCTTTCAATGGTTGGTTTAACTAATAAAAAAATAATAGTAAAATCGTATAAATAAAAATTTTCATCTTTTGGTTTTAAATAAATTTAAAAAAAGTCCTCTCTCCCCCCCCCTTTTTTTTTTTTTTTTTTTTTTTTTTTTTTTTTTTAATGTGTATGTTCGTTTTTGTTTATTTCCTTGATTTATCTATTATCTGACAGAAAAAAAAGCTCACTAATATTTTTGTGAGTGAAGTGATAAAAAGTATATAGAGCTTACGTCGTTTATTAATAATTTTGAATTTGAAGAACCTAAATCCCTTCCTTCTCTATAATAATATAAGCTATACATTGAATGGTTTGTTGGTACTAAAAAATAATTTGGTACCATGTATGTCATAGTGCATGTATTGGGGTCTATATCAATGAATATATTCTGAACAGATATAGTCAATAATATTAATGTTATTAAGTTGAAACCTATCAATGAACACCATTTTCGAAAAGGTGTACTCTGAATACACTTCATTTTATATTTTTACTATGGTACTGTTTTTATTAATAGTAATTTATTTTTAATTATTGTTATTATTATTATTATTATTATTTATTTTTTATTGTTTTTGTGGTGGTGTTGGATAGAAAAAAATAAAAAAATAAAAAAAATAAAAAATAAAAAAATAAAAAAAAATTATTTTTAAATTTTTTTTTTTTTTCTTTTTTTTTTTTTTAAATTTTTTTTTTTCTTTTTTTATTTTTTAATTATTAATTTTTATTTTTTTGTTAGAGTTTGGGAAAATTTGTATGTTTTTTTTTCAACAAACTATAACACATAATGTATTTTTTGTGTGAGATTTCTTTTTTTTTTTTTTTTTTTTTTATTTTTTAAAAAATCTTTTTTTTTTTTTTTTTTTTTTTTTTTTTTTTTTTTTTTTTTTTTTTTTTTTTTTTTTTTTTTCTGACGATCGTTGACGCTATTTTTTTTTCCAAATTTGGAATGTGTTTATATTCTTTATGATTCTCAAGAAAGTAAGCTTATTTTCAATATAAGTAAATCTAATTTAAAATTTTAATTTAAATTTTAATTTTTTTTTTTTTTTTTTTTTTTTTTTTTTAAAAAAAATATAAATTTTAAATTTTTTTTTATTTTTTTCTTATTTCCAAATTTTCAAATATACACAACGACACAAATATTTAAAGGGTGTATAACACAAAAAAAAAAAAAAAAAAGAAATAAAGCGAGAAATATTTTATTCAATATAGTTATTTTTATTAAACCTTTGTTATAACTAAAAAAAAAAATATATTTTTTAAAAAAAAAAAAAGAAATGGACGTGCATTTTAATCTTTTTGTATCAAGTTTGCAAAACAATGCGATATCAATACCAAATTCACAACTTTTACTTAGATTAATATCGAATCTTACTGGTGATGATTCAAACTATCCACCAATTGTTCAAAAGGTCAAAGCCTTCAAAGATAGAAATGAAGCATTCGGTAAAGATCTTGCAAAGTTTATTAGAAAGTCAAAGAAAAGTTTAGTTGAGTTATCAAAAGAGTTAGATAAAGTTGATGACGACCCAGCTTTAGTTGAACTATTAAAAGAGGAGTTAAACAACAATCAAAAGGAAATAAATGTTGCAATCACAAAGATTGAGCCAATGGTCGCATCACAAGCTAATTCAATTAAAAAACTTTCTGATCATATTTTCCCACCAACCGAGGAACTCTTTAGAAAAAAGGTACTTGAAAGACTTGAAAAAAATAAAAATCAACAAGTGCCAATCAGTAAAAAATTAAGATGTACCATCTGTCTCGACAACGATTCCGACGTTATAATTAAAAGAACTTGTAAACCACCTAACAACGGCATACCAACTTGCGAGATTCCACCCTCACTCGTTGGAAGAAATAGTTCTCCATCCTCCTCATCCACCACTACAAATAGTGGTCCGACATTACCAACATCTACAATAAGACAACCACCGAGAAATACATTTTGTGAGAAGGCATCTTGTAATTGTGGTCCTGTTACATGTATGGAATGCGTTATCAAGCATTATTGGAGTTCATCAAATAATGGCTTAAAATCCTATTCAACATGCCCATGTTGTCGTGCTGAATTTTGTACAAAAGATATTTACAAGGTTGAATATATCAATGATGTAGAAGAAAAACCACAAAAAGACTCAATTAAAGTTAATGATGATGATAAAGAATCAACTAACAACAAAAACACCACAACCACCACTACCACATCATCACCAACTACTGATACCAATAAATCATTAGGTAAAAAACGTAAAGATGATTCCAATAATTCAAGTGATAATAAAAGATTCAAAGAACAAAATGATACCGACAATAAATCTAAGACAAATTTTTCATTCCAAAAACCAACAAAAACTAACAAAACAAATAATAGAAATGAAACCCTATCATCAAAAAATAACAGTTTAGAATTCAAATCAGACCCTGAGGATGATTCTGACGATAATTCTGAAAATAAAGACGAAATAATCGATAATGAAAATAATAATAATAATAATAATAATAATAATAATAATAATAATAATAATAATAATAATAATAATAATAATAGTAAAAATCCTTTCAAAAAGTTAATTTCTTTTTGGAAATAATGATATATAAAATATAATAATATGTAAAAAACCAATGTACATTATTTGTAGATTTATAAATCTTCCTTTCAAATTAATAAATAAATCCTGTATATTATGTAAAACCTCTTTTTTTTAAAAAAATTTTTATGGTCTTAAATATGTAGGTCCACATCAAAACCAATGATTTTAATAATCACATCTTAAGATGTGTGCCAATTGTTGTTTTGTGTTTCATTTTTTGGGTCAATCTCAATCTAATGTTTGTAATATCAATAAAAAAAAATAAGTGGATATCATATGATATTAATAATAAAACCCAAAGGAAATAGATTTCACTTATTCAAAGGATGAATAATAAAATAAAAAATAAAAAAATCTTGTTGACAATGTTACAGATATTTATTTTATCTACCACCCCCAAATGAACCCCCTTTTGAGTAAGAACTTTTTGGTTTTTTATCCGATTTATGTTTATCTTCGTTTTCTTGTTTTGTTGGGTTATTGCTTTGCGATTTTCTTGGTTTTGTTAGTTGCTCGGAATATTCTTGTTCTTGTTGTGGTTCTTGTTGTTTTGGTTGTTGCTGTCGTGGTTGTTGTGGTTGTGGTTGTTGTTGTTGTTGTTGTTGTTGTTGTTGTTGTTGTTGTTGTTGTTGTTGTTGTTGTTGTTGTTGTTGTTGTTGTTGTTGTTGTTGTTGTTGTTGTTGTGGTTGTTGTTGTTGTCGTGGTTGTTGTTGTGGTTGTTGTTGTCGTGGTTGCTGTTGTTGTGGTTGTTGTCGTGGTTGTTGTTGTAGTTGTGGTTGTTGTCGTGGTTGTTGTGGTTGTTGTTGTGGTTGTTGTTGTGGTTGTTGTTGTGGTTGTTGTTGTCGTGGTTGTTGTTGTTGTTTTGATTGTTGCTGTGATTGTGGTTTCTGTTGTTGTGGTTTCTGTTGTTGTTTTTGTGGTTGTTGTTGTGGTTGTGGTTGTGGTTGTGGTTGTTGATGTTGTGGTTGTTGTTTAGGTAGTTGTTTTGATTGTTGTAGTTGTGGTTGTTGTTGATGATTATGATGAGGTTGATGTTGGTAATGATGGGGTGAATGAGGTTGTTGACCATTATTACGATTATCCTCTTTTCTATTTTGTGAATTACCTTTGTTTGGATTATATCTATTTGATTCATTTGAATTTCTACCAGGTGCAGCGCTAATTGATTGTTTTCGATCTTCGATGTCACTCGTAGTATTGGTATTTTCATTACTATTTCCGGTGTCTTTCTTATCATCCTCATCCTCATCATTAAACTTTTCGCCATCCTGAACAGAGAAACTGGAAAACTCTTCAAGTGAGTCATCATACTCATCATCATAAATTTTTTCATAACTTTTAATATATGCTTTGATTTTTGCCATACTATAATCATTTTTTGGTTTTTGTCTGTTGAGAAAGAAATAAGAAAAAAAAGTAAGTATAAAGAAAATAATTTATAGATTTAAATAAATGAATAAAAGATTATTACCCAATGCTAATATTCAATTCATTCATTGATTTTTCAAGAGATTTATCACTTGAAGTAGTAGCAGTAGCAGTAGTAGTAGTAGTAGTAGTTGTTGTTGTTGGTAATGAATTTTTAATTGAAGGATCAGAAGATAAAGATCTATCCATTGATTTCAAATGTGGTGGAAGAGAAGATTCATCACAAAGTGCATTGATGACCTGTTCAACATCTTGATTATAATATTTTAAACAACAATGAACGAACCAATTACCAAAATCAGGGAATAAAGATTTAACTTGATCAATTTTAACTGTATTCATTATGGTTGGATTATTTAAAAGGATTGGTTTAGCTGGTGTTGTGATAGTATTAGTTGATGATGATGAAGGGATAGAATTTGGATCAATAAAAGATTTTTTGAATTTTGGTTTTTGAATTTGTTTTTGATCTTGAGTTACAGGTTTACCAATTAATTGCATGAAATATGTATAACTTGTGAAATCGATTGATGGATCCAAATTAATTAATTTCTCCAAGAAATGAGATAACTTAAAGGTTTGTTCATAATCATAGAGAAGTGAAGCGCTGGTGATATTATCGAAATATTCATTGAAAAGTTTTGATCTATTATTTTTAGTTGAACCAATGATTTGTTGACTGAATGATGTAATGCTACCTAACAATGAAAAGAATCTATAAGAGATTTCATCCAAAGGCAACTTTTTACAGAATTGACATGGATCTTGAATTAACATTTGAAGTTGCTCAACCTTTATCATAAAATGGTGTCTAAATATCGTATGGAAAATACCAAGAATATGTTGTTTAAGTGGTATGTAAATTGATGGTGATAAATTGACTTGTTTATTCGATGATTTTTGATTCTCCCTAATGAATATTGGTATCATGTATTCATAGAAATATGTTAGCCAACCTAATACACCACCATTACCATCCAAATCTAAATCCATTAAACATTCATCAAATAATTGATGACCACCCATTGGAAATATTCTAATAAATTGCTCTAAATTATAAACGATATCCATTAAATAGTTATCTTCTAATCTTAATAAATCTAATAAATTCTTTTTAAATTTATAATAATAATAATAATAATAATAATAATAATAATAATAATAATAATAATAATAATAATAATAATAATAATAATAATAATAATAATAATAATAATAATAATAATAATAATAATAATAATAATAATAATAATAATAATAATAATAATAATAATAATAATAATAATAATAATAATAATAATAATAATAATAATAATAATAATAATAATAATAATAATAATAATAATAATAATAATAAATAGTTAGTATATTTTTTTTAAATATTTATAATTTAATTAAACTCATACTCTATTTAATAAACTTTGATTTAATTCAAAAAATGTTTTTGAAATTAATTGAATATGTTGAAGCAAATCTTTATAATAATTTGGTTGAGTATCGAAAATACTTTGAATCATTGTTGCTACAGCTTCTTTTGCATGAGGTGCATATAATGAAACGATATCGAATAACTTTGGAATTGTAAATAATTTATTTTTATAAATTAATTCTGAATAGAAATCTCTAGTTATGAGACCTGATTTCTCTTGTTGTAATGACATTCTAACCAATATTAAAAATACACGTTTAAATAATAATTTCTTTGATTCATTAAAATCTTTTGATCCTTTTCTATTATTATTACTAATATTTACTACATTTATATTATTGACTAATGAAATTACAGGTTGAAAATCTCTTTTAAAGAATTTTAAGAATGAATCAATGAAATCATTTAATGATTTATTATAGATACAATGTGACCAAAATATATTATATTTAAATTTTAATAAACTTGATAAATCTGAATTCATGAATAGAATCGATTCTTCTGATGTACCCTGTTCATTGTTATCGGCTGGTAAGAATGTTATTAATGATAGTTGGTATTCTTTATTGGTTACCCAATATTGATCTAAATCATTCTTTTTTTGTAAATGTCCTAATGTATTTGCTTCCAATGTAAATGTTTTATCAATACCTAAACCTGATTGTTGTTTCTTACTCTCATTCAAAAGTATCTCATTTTGTTTCTCTTGAAAATTCTTTTCAATCATTATTTTACCATCCTTTTCTCTATTAGCTTTATTACTTGAATTGTTATTAAGTAATTGTTGTTCTTTTTCTTTCTTTTCAAAATAATCTTTCTTACTTAATTTAACTTTTGGTTGTTGTTGTTGTTGTTGCATTCTTTAAAGAAACTATTATTATTTATTATCTATTATTTATTATTTATTATTTATTATTTATTATTTATTATTTATTATTTATTTATTATTTGTTATTTATTATTTATAATTATTATTATTTATTGATCCTTGATTCAGGTGATGGATGTTGTTTGCTTTTGCTTTTCTTTTTTTTCAGAAACAAAAAAAAAAAAAAATAAAAAAAAAAGTAGAAAAATTATAAAAAAATGTTTTATGAGAAAATATGAAGAACTGAATTTTTTTTTTTTTACTTTTTTTTTTTTTTTTAAAATTTTTTTAATTTTTTTTTTTTTTTTTCTTTATTAGTACTTAGTTTAGAAAATAGTAAAATAAAGTTTTTTACTGGAGCCAAAATATTATTTCACAATTAAATTTTATTTTGAATAAAAAATATTTTTTTTATTATAAAACTTGTAATTGGCGAAAATGTAAAAAAAATATCTTTCTTTGAAAACCTTTGATCACTTTTGAAAAAAAAAAATTTTTAATAATCTATTTTCATAATTTAAAAAAAAAAAAAAATTTCTTTTTTTTTAATTTTCTTTTTTTTTTTTTTTTTTTTTTTATTATTAAAATTTAATTTAAAAAAATAAAAAAAAATTTCATTTTCATTTTCATTAATGTGTTAACTTGGACAGAGCAACAAAACAGTAAATAAAAAAAATAAAAAAATCATATATATAATATAACAACAAATTATAAAAAAAAAAAAAAAAAAAAAAGGAAAAAAATTAAAAAAAGAAAAAAAAAATAAAAATAAAAATTAAAATAATAAAGTAATAATATGACTCATCAACATTTATCAAAGATAACATATAAAATGTTATCACCAAATATGGTACCAAAAGTAGTTGATTCAATAACTAAAAGTTTTGCAACTGATCCATTTTCAATTGCTTTAAATTTAGATAAAAAGAATTGGACTGATATGGCAACATTATTCGTTGAGAGAGCAGCAAAAAAAGATTTAAGTTTAGTTGCAATTAATAATGAAAATGATCAAATTGTAGGTTGTATTATTAATGAAGATTGGAAAACTAGAGAACCTGAAGAATTTCATACAAGTTTAGATAAAAAATGGGTATGTCTCATTAAATTTTATTATATTTTAATTATAATTTCCAAATATTTAATTAATTTCTTTTTTTTTTTTATTTTATTTTTATTGTTTAATTTTTTTTTTTTTTTTTTTTTTTTTTTTAGGATCCTGTAAAATCAATTTTTTCAAATTTACATCACAGATATAAACAAGAACACCCAAATTCTATCAGGTTTGGAGAAGTAATTCATTCTTTATATTTTACTTGCGTAGTACCCAGTTCAAGAGGTCAAGTATGTATAAGGAATTGTTTTTTTTTAAAGAAGAAAAAAAAATAAGGAAAAAAAGATATTAATTATTAATTTTATTTTATTTTATTAGGGTGTTGCATATGATATGTGGTATCATAGTACAGATATAGGTAGAGCTCATAATTTTCAATATATGTGTGCAGAAACAGCAACAGTATCAGGTCAAAAACTTTGTGAACAAATTGGATTCACTCCAAAATCATCGATTCCATACAATAAATTTGAATACCAAGGTGAAAGAATTTTTCAAAAACTCCCACAGGTCGACCCAAATTTTGAAAAATTAACAATTTGGGAAAAGAAAATTGTTTCAAATCTTTATTAAAAAACAATAATAATAATAATAATAATAAATAGTAATGCTACTACTGGATATATAAAAATAATCAAATTTATTTATTATTTTTTTTTCAAAAAAAAAAAAAAACTAAAAAAAAAGGTCATGGATGGAGAATTATATATAGTATTGTTATTTTCTACTTTCTCTTAACACCACTTTATACCAAATTATAAAAAAAAAAAAAAAAAAAAAAGTAAAACTAATATATTTTTAACATAAATACATTTTTCTGATTTTTTTTTTCTCTTTTTTTTTTTATGAAGAAGGTTCACCTAAAATATCTAATTGATAAATTGTAATTCTACCAAAGAAATCAGTACTTTGAGGAAATAAAATTTTAATTTGTTTAACATTTGTATTTTTAGTTTGATCAATTGGGAATTGTTGAGTTGTATTGATATCTTTTGGATAAAAGTAACAAGAGTGAACAAATTCTTTTGAATCTGAATTTGTTGACATTGTTTGAATTTCACAATCTTTACCAACGAATCCACCTTGAAACATTATATTAACTTGTGATAATGTTACACCATTATCTTGAGGAAATTGAATAACTATAAATTGTGGTGTACCTTGATGTGAATTCCAACATGTCTCTTCACTTTTATCAAATAAATTCTCTTTACCATATTCTTTAGTTTGTTTATTTAAAACTGAACTAACTCTAAATAAATCAAATACATAAATTAAATTTGTATTAATTAATATTTAAAAAATAAAAAATAAAAAATATAAAAAATAAAAAATAAAAAATATAAAAAATATAAAAAATAAAAAATAAAAAAGAAAAGAAAAGAAAAAAAGAAAACAAGAAAAGAAAATATTTACCTGCATTTATAATCACCAATGAGTAAAGATTGCATTTTTTTTTTTTTTTTTTTTTTTTTTTTTTTTTTTTTTTCCCTGATCCACGATAAAAAAACTTACTTTTTTTGAAAGATTGTTTTTTTTTTTTTTTTTTTTTCAAAATTTTTTTTTTTTTTATTTTTTAATTTTTATTTTATTTTATTTTTTTTATTTTTTTTTTTTTTTTTCCACTCCCAACGATAACCAACGATCGTTGTAATTAATTGTTTTTTTTTTTATTTTTTTTATTTTTTTTTTATTTTCCACTATTTTTTTTTTTTTTCCCATCTTTTTTATATATATATTATTATATTATTTTTTCTTTTTTTTTTTTTTTTTTTTAATAAAATTATATATATATATATATATATATAAAAAAAAAAAAAAAAAAAAAAAAAAAAAAAAATCTTAACAAAATATTCGTGTTTTCGCATGATATCATCAACAAAACAACACAAGATTTTTTAAGCAATTTTAATCTCCCACAACTAAGTGTGTTTTTTTATTTTTTTTTTTTTTTATTTTTTTTTTTATTATTTTATTTTATTTTATTTTATTTTTTTCAAAATATTTTTTTTATTTTATTTTTTTTTTTATTTTTTTCAACTGATCACCCACCACATAGATTATAGTTATAATTATAAATAATAAGAATAGTGTTAAAAATAGTAGTAATAATACATTTACTGTAAAGTTTTTTTTTTTTTTTTTTTTTTTTTTTTCCCCTGTTTCTCTTCTCTCTCTTTCCCACTCTCGGAAATTTTTTTAAAAAAATTAAAATCAAAAAAAAATTAAAAAAATAATAAAATAAAATTATTATTATTATTAATGTTTTGTGGTTTGAAAAGCATTGAAAAGGAAATAAAGAGATAATTTTACAATCAAAATTTAATATAAAAATATTTATAAAAGAAAAAAGAAAAGAAAAGAAAAGAAAAGAAAAGAAAAGAAAAGAAAAGAAAAGAAAAGAAAAGAAAAGAAAAGAAAAGAATGGTTTTAATAAGAGAATATAGAATTCCACTACCAATTACAGTCGAAGAATATAAAATCGCTCAACTTTATATGGTAGCAAAAGTTAGTAAAAACAATACACACAATGGAGAAGGTGTTGAAATTTTAGAGAATAAACCGTATGAAGACGGTGCGTTAACAGGTCAATTCACACGTAAAGTTTTTCATCTAAGTAGTAGATTACCAACTTGGTTAAGATCATTCGCTCCAACTTCATTACAAATAGAAGAAAAAGCTTGGAATGCTTATCCATATTGTAAAACAACTTATGGTGTTAGTATCATAAAATATTAGATTAATTAATTAATCAATCAAATTCAATCAATCAATCAATCAGTTAATGAATCAATTTATCCATTGATGTTTATTAACACCACTTTAAAAATTTATTTTGGAGGGAGGTTTTCCCCACTTTTTTCATTATTTATTATTATTTATTATAGTGTCCTTTATTAGGTGAAAGATTTTCAATATCAATCGAAACTAGATATGCGCCAGATTCTGGTACACAAGAAAATGTAAATATCTAGATACACCCTCAACCCACTAACTGTCACAACATTATCACTACTTGATTGAGGAATTATGAATTCTAATGATTTTGTTCTTTCATTTTATTCCATTTTTTCATTTTTTTTTCATATTTTCACAAACACAACAGTGTTTAAATTTAAATAAAGAAGAATTAAGTATTAGAGAGGTTGACATTATTGATATTGCACACGATCCGATAGATGAAGCAAGATATAAACTAGAAGAAGATCCAAAATTATTTCAATCAGTAAAAACTGGTAGAGGAAAGTTACAAAAAGATTGGATGGTAAATATATTTTTTTTTTTTTTTTTAAGTTGGACTTTTTTTTTTTTTTCATAGTTCTTATTAATCTCAATAATTATTAACAATTCAATCAAAAAAAAAAAAAAACTAATAATTTAGAAATCGACAAGTCCAATTATGTGTAGTTATAAAGTTTGTAAAGTAGAATTTAGATGTTGGGGCGTTCAAAGTAAAGTAGAGAATTATATTCAAAAAGGAGCAATTAGAGATATTTTATTTATGGGTCATAGACAGGTATTCTGTTGGATGGATCAATGGTTTGGTATGGATATGGAAAGTTTAAGAGCTTTTGAAAAGAAAACAAATGATGAATTAAATGCACAAATTCATGCTGGTGCTAATAATAATAATAATAATAATAATAATAATAATAATAATAATAATAATAATAATAATAATAATAATAATATTAATAATATTAATAATAACAATATACAAAGATCATTTTTCAATAGAAGTACAGATGATAGTAACAGTCCTTACTAAAACCAGTAATAACGATAATATTAAAAAAAACAACAAAACAAAATAAAAAAAATATTAAACATAAAACAATATTTTAATTAACTTTATGGGCAAAAGAGGTTTTTATTATTATTTTTTTAAAAATACTATTTCATTAAAGTGTTGAATAATATTGCACATATATTTAGTAGTTATTGAAAAATTTAAAAAAATTGAGTATTTGAAGATAAAATTGTAAATTTGTCCCGAAATTTTTTTAATTAACATCCTGAAAAAAAAAAAAAAAAACAAAAAAAATATAATTAATTACCTATGAAGCATGAACCACAAAATATATTTAATTTTTTTATTTTATTTTATTTTATTTTATTTATTTTTTTTTATTTTTTTTTTTTTTATTAATTTTTTTTTTATTTTCATTTTTTTTTTTTTTTCGCTTTTTTTTTTCTTATTTTTTTTTTTTTTTTTTTTTTCATTATTATTTCAATACAAATATCAAAAATAATTTTAAAAATTTATTTTTTTATGAATTTATACAATAAAAAGTAGAACAAATTAAAAAAAAAAAACAATAATATGCAAATAATTTTATTATAAAAAAAAAAAAAAAAAAAACAAACAAATTTTTTTAAAGTAAAAAAAAAAAAAAAATGAAATTAATTAAAAAATATATTGAAAAGGATTTATCAGGTTATGTAAAATTACAATTAGAAGAAGAGGAGGATTTATGGCATTGTTATAATTTAATAAGTGTAGGAGATCAATTAACAAGTTCAACAGTTAGAAAGATTCAAAAAGAGACAGCAACAGGTAGTGTAACAAGTGAGAGACAAAAACTAAAGATAACAATTCTCGTCACTAAAATCGATCATGACAATGAATCATCATTACTTCGTGTCAGTGGATCTACATGTGTTGAGAATAAGTTTGTTAAGCTTGGATCATTTCATACTATAGATTTAGAGATGAATAGAGAGTTTCAATTACAAAAACAAGAATGGGATATGATCTCATTAGAGTTGGTAAAGAATGCCACTGATATTGGTCAACGTGCTGATGTAGCTGCATTAATTATGAACGAAGGTTTAGCAAACCTCTGTTTAATTACATCGGCAATGACAGTGGTTAAAAGTAGAATTGAGGTACCAGTACCACGTAAAGGTAGATCAACCTCTGATAATCATCAAAAAGGTTTAGAAAACTTTTTCAATACAATTTTACAATCAATGTCAAGAAATATTAATTTCGATGTTGTAAAATGTTTTATAATTGCATCACCTGCTTTCGTTAAAGTAAATATATATAACAGCAACACAACAACAACAACAAAAACAATATACTTAAATATTAATATGATATTAAATAATTTTATTATTAATTAATTAGGATAAATTCTTTCAATATATGATGGATCAATCATCAAAGAATGATTTGTATAAAGTATTTAGACAAAATAAATCAAAATTTATTTTAACACATTCATCATCAGGACACAGATACTCATTGAAAGAGGTTTTATCAGATCAATCAATCGTTCAACAATTATCAAATACAAAAGCAGCTAGTGAGGTTAAAATACTCAATGATTTTTATGATATGTTGAAGAAAGATCCAAATAGAGCTTTCTATGGATTTGAACATGTTAAGAAGGCAAATGAAAGATTGGCCATTGAAACTCTCTTGGTAACCGATGAATTGTTTCGTGGTAAAGATGTAAAAACTAGAAAAAAATATGTAGATTTGGTTCAATCCGTAAAAGATAATAAAGGAGATGTTAAATTATTTTCTGGTTTACATGTAACTGGTGAACGTATGTATAAAAATATTTATTTATTTATTTATTTATTATTGTTATTATTTTTTACTCAAATGTTTACAAATTTTCATGTTTTTATTTTTATTAGAACTTTCTAAATTATCAGGGGTTGCAGCAATTTTAAGATATCCATTGGAATTAGAAGATGAAGAAGAGGAATATCACCCAGATGAGAGTGAAAATGGTGATGATGGTAATAGTAATAATAATAGTAATAATGAGGACGATGATTATAGCGGTTATGAAAATAGAAGCACAAGAACTAGCAGAGATGATAGTGACGATAATGATAATAGAGATAATTTTGAAGATGAAGATTATGAATCTTTTTCTTCAAATAAATAAATTAATTAAAAATTTGTAATAGAATATACTTTATTTTTTTATTTTTTTTATTTTAGTTATTATTAAAACTTACCCTTTATTACCATCTTAAATAACACAGTTGAGACACAAACAGATCTGTTAACATTTTTTAGCAATATCATAAAAATCTAATTGTTTTTCAGATAAACTAATTATATTTCGAATAAAAATAAAATTTCTTGTAAATAATAGTGACTTTTCGGTATTTCGGATAAATTAAAAAAAATAAAATAAAAAAAAATCACTTTTGTAAGCCTAAAAAAGATTTTTAAGAAAAACAAAAAAATATTTTTTTTAAATCAATTATTTTTTTTCACCATTTTTCACACTAAAAAATTCATTAACAACTCCTCTTAAAAAATAAAGTGTAACTTATATATTTAAAAATGGAAATTAATGAAAATACTAAAGAATTTTTTGGATCATGCCATTGTGGTAATGTTAGATTCCATTGTAAACTTGAAACTGAATTATTAAACACTGAAACTTTAAGATGCAATTGTTGTAAGTGATTATCATTATGATTTGGTATTAAAATAAACAAAAAAAATATTAAAAAAAAATATAAAAAAAAGCTTATTGTCTTAAAGTTAGATTTTGGGAAATCATCGTTTGTCCAAAAGATTTCAAATTATTAAAAGGTGAAAATGATCAAGGAAATTATTTAAATGGTTCAAAAGTAAATGATAACTACTTTTGCAAAGGTTGTGGAGTTAATACATATTCTCTTATTAAAATGGAAGGCGTCCCAAATGCTCCATTTTATGCTGTTAATGTTACCACAATAGAGGGTATTACTCATGAACAACTTTCAAAATTAAAGATTACATTTTTAGATGGAGCAACTGATAATTGGCAAAATGAACCAAAATATCATAGTCATATCTAAATTATTCACAGTGTTTCTATTTTTTTTTTAATGTTTAAAAGCCTTTTCGAAATCGTAGAATGTTATTATTCCGCCTATTTTCTTTTGATTACAGTATGATATCACTTCATTGATAGTAAAGATGTTATCCAAGATGAATCTACCTGGAACGTTTTTTTTTTTTTTTTTTTTTTTTTTTTTTTTTTTAATATTAATGATTATTGTAAGACCTTAGTCTCAACAATAATAAAGTTTATTTATT
Source organism: Dictyostelium firmibasis (assembly GCA_036169595.1). Taxonomy (NCBI): domain Eukaryota; phylum Evosea; class Eumycetozoa; order Dictyosteliales; family Dictyosteliaceae; genus Dictyostelium; species Dictyostelium firmibasis. The sequence goes on along the minus strand of CM069765.1, from coordinate 6,732,669 downwards.
TATTTGGTTTTTATTTTTTTTTTTATATGATTTTTTAAGTGATTGTTATTTTCTCTATGAAATTTTATTTTATATGAAAAAGTCTACCATCACATTATTAGGAAGTGATTTTCTAAGGATACAGTATTTGATTGCTATTCTTTTTTTGATTTTTTTCATTTTACTGTAATATGAGTTTTTTTCGCAAAAGATTTCTGGATCTTTGGCTGCTGATAGCTTGTAGTCTTTTAATAGTTTAATATATTCTAGTGATGCTAGTTTGTGCCATTTGTTTGATAACAATTCAAAATCCAAATTGGTATCTTGAAGCGCTTTGTCACCATAAATTTGATTACAAATCCATATCCATATGTGATGCATGACTAATGCTATTACATTGTTGTATGCAAAGGGTCTGTATAAATCATAATTAACTTTTTAAAATCCATTCATATTGGCTTTTCTTTTGAATTTAGACGAACAAAATTTTTAAATTCCATCTTTTTCGATGTATTGGTTGTGGGTTTTCACATCTCTTACTTTTTAGGAGATCGGAAAGACTCGAACACACGACCTCGGTTTTGATTTAATATAAAACTGGTTCTACTGAGACTCGAACTCAGATTACAGGATTCAAAGTCCTGGGTGCTAACCAATTACACTATAAAACCATTTATGAGTTTTCTTGTAATGAACTACTATAAAGGATATTAGGAGGTTTAATAAGGTCACTTGAGATGAATAAATATCGAATATTCCCTTTTGTTGTAATGGTTCTACGATGTTAAAAGATAATCTTGTTCGAATTATCACATTTCTGTGTTAGAACCAGTAATATAATCTATGGAGGCTTAGCGTAGTGGTTTCACACTGAATAATATGTGGGAGGCTTAGCATAGTGGTTTCACACTGAATAACACAGCCTCCATGTTCGAAATTAATTGACATACATTATGTTACTGGTTCTATCACAGCTGTCGAAATCTGGGCTAATTTAAAATCTAATCAATTTAAAAAAAAAAAATCTAATCTGATACATATATTTTTGATTTGTAGTGAAATTAAGCCCATATGTAATAAATTATACTACAAAATTAAAAAAAAAAAAAAATTACCTAATTTCGATTTTTACTTTTGCAATTTCTTATGGTTTAATTTCTTTGGAAGGCTACATCAAGTTTCTTCTTTTATTTCACTTGATTTTTTTTAATTTTTTTTTTTAAATATTTTTTTTTTTTATACATAAAAACAACACATTGAGAATTACTTTTTATTTCCCGAATTAAATGAAATAAATTTATTTCGCGAAATAAAAAATGGCACATTTTCGAGTTTTTATTTTAAAAAAATTCGGGAAATAATTTATTTCTTTCCACCTTTTCCAGTGATATTAACTGATTCTTACCTGAGCTTAATTTCTCATTGCAAATATCTACACATGCTTTCATTATCTTTAATGCAGGAAGAATGGTCATTATGCAAACAAGTGTAACGAGGAAATAAAAACTATAACTGAACAACCGCAGTATTAAAAATCAATGATCAACCAACAAGAGCCAATAAACTAACTCTTTTTAATTCTTCTTGTTTGTTTGATGTGAAATGATACTTGCTCAGTTATAGTATTTATTTCCTGATTGCACTTGTTTGCATAATGACCATTCCTCCCGCATTTAAAGCATTTGAAATTTTGTTTTCCTTAGTTTGACTCACTAGATTTGTTGAATTTCTTGAGTTTTGATTTTTGGTTTGTAATGATTATGTTCTTGCTTAACTCCGTAATCCTGTTGATATTTCTCTGGATGTTTTCCTTGGTGGAGTTGCAATTTGTGTTGGTCTCAAATGTTATGGCATATTGAAACTTTCTCGTTTTGGTTGAACTCGCTGATCTTTCTATCAATTTATTAATATGGCCTGGGTTATAAACTCAAGGTTATCATATTTAAAATAAAAGATATTATTGTTAAAACAGTTAATTAGATCAAAAGAGAAGATATAGATAAATAAAATTGTGAATTATTTCAATAAAAAAAATTATTGAGATGTGGTTCCAAAAAAAAAGTTAATAAAAGAAAAAAAAAAAAAAAAATTAATTTTTTTTAATTTTTTTTTATAATTTTTTGAATTTTGGTTTCCTTTTTTTTTTTTTTTCATTCACATTTTTAATTTATAAAATATTTGTAACCCAAAATAATTTCTTTGCAAATAAAAAAAAAAAAAAAAAAATATATAAATAAAAAATGACAAAAGTTGGCGGTATTGGTGCTACACACCAAGCAGATAAAACAGTTGAGGATATTGTAAATAGTGTCAAACTTTCAATCCAAACCAAACTAGGGACCAATATTTCTCATCTTAAAGCAATAAGTTATAAAACTCAACTAGTAAATGGTACAAACTATTTTGTTAAAGTAAGAACAGAAAATGGTTTTGCTCATCTTAGAATTTATAAACCATTTTCTGGTTCAGCTAGTTTAGTTTCTGTTCAAGATGGCAAAACAAAGGATGATGATATAAGTTATTTTTAAAATTATCAAAAGACTATGAAACTACTAAAATAATCATTTAACTTATAATAAAGTAAAAAATAAAAAATAAAAAAGTAATTTGTATATAATAAATTTACCAGAGTGGTTGCTTCTTTTTTTTTTTTTTTTTTTTTTTTTATTTTTTAAAAAAAATTTTAATTAATTAAAATAAAATTGCGAATTCAAATAAAAAAAAAAACAAAAAAAACAAAAAAAAAAATTAAAAAAAAAAAAAAAAAAAAATTAAAATATTTTTTTTTAAAAAAAAAAAAAAATGATTAGTTAAATTAAAAAAATTAAAAATTAAAAAGATAAAGAATAAAAGCATTGTGGTAAAAAATAATATAAAAAAAATATAATATTTGTTAAACCACTTATGGTAAGTTTTTTTTTTTTTTCTGTGAGGGCTGAAACCCGTTAAATCTTTTTTACGATGTTTTTTTTTTAAAAGGCCAGGATTTTTTTTTTCTTGAAAACAAAGGAATATTACGCAATCATAACAATTGTTTTTTTTTTTTCAAGAAAAAAAATAAAAATTCTTTAAAAATTTTTTTTTCTTTCAACACACATTTATTTTTTTTTTTATATTTTTTTTTTTTTTTTTTAAAAGCAAATAAAACAATATTTTAACAAAAGTTTTAAAATTTAAAAAAGAATAAAAACATTATAAACCTAAAGTGAAAAATAAAATAAAATATTTTTTTTTTTTTGAATTAAAAAAAATTTAAAAAAAAATAAAAAAAATTCAAGAATAAAATTTAAAATGTCACATCATCATCATCACCATCGTAGAAGTAGTAGTGTTTCATCACCAGCATTACACAATAATCACCATCATCAACATCAACAACAACTCGATAATAATTATTACAGTGGACACCAAGAACAACAACAATTTATTAATTATGCTATTGACCAAAATTATGACCAAATAAAAAATGAATATAATAATTTATCAGAACTAGTTCACAGCATATATAATTCTTTAAATCTATATTGTAATTCAATAAAAGGTATAGTATTATCATTATATAATAGTTTTCTTAATATTTATAAATAAATTATTAATTTTTTTTTTTTTTTTTTTTTTTTTTTTTTTTTGTGAATAAAAAAAACAATAGATATTTATTTAAATTCAAATAGTTTTATGAATAACGTTTCGAAATTATTTGGTAACGAACATCCATTATCGAAATATGGTAATGGTGTTTTAATGATGGCAGATGAGAGTTTTAAAGATTGGATGGATAATCAAACACCAAACTTTGAGATGTTGGGTGAATATTGTAACGATTTAAATATAGTAAAGAAAAAAATCGATAGAGTCGATCAACTATCATTTGAACTATCCAATCAAAACATAGATGAATACATTCAATTAAAAGAAGAGGTTTTCAGAGATGTCTCAAATCAATTCGAAGCAAGAGTTTCAAGATTCGACATACCTTTAATTAATACCCAATTCTCTTTACCAAGTCTATATCAATGTTTAAATTCAATTCATGAAACAAATGGTGCCGAACAATTACAACAACCAATAGAGGTTGCAAATCCTGTCATTTCTTTATCACCTGATAACACAATTGCAATTAATACTGCAAATAATAATAATAACAATAGTAATAATAGTACACCAGAAATTATGACACGTGTTGGCATTCCACCTCAATCACAACAACAACAACAACAACAACAACAACAACAACAACAACAACAACAACAACAACAACAACAACAACAACAACAACAACAACCACCACAACAAAGAGTTAATACAGCATCAACATTCTCAAGTCCAACTATGTTTTTATCTAAACCTGTAAAAACAGAGGTTACACATGCTGCACCACCAAAAAATTTACAAAAATTACCAGGTTCAAGAGAATATACAAGACAGTCAACACCATTACCACAACAACCATCACCTTTAAAGCAATTAGCAAGACCATCATCTTCTCCAATACCACCACCACCAACATCAACATCATCAACAACAACTCAACAACTACCATTAAGATCAGCACCAGTTCCAACAGCACCAGTTGTTGAACAATTACCAAGTGCACCACCACCTCAAAACCCACCACCAATAATGGGTAGACAAGTTTTACCTCATAATCCAAATAGTAATAGTAATTCATCATCAATAGATAGCGATAGTGGTGTTATTTTTCAGCCATTAAGACCTGTACCACATAAAAGCATTCAAAAAGGTTTTGTAGCCAGTAATGTTAATAAACCTCCTTTATCCCCATCAACTTCAACTCCAAACCTACAACAACAACCATACCAACCTTTGTCACCATCAAATTCATCTCCAAATTTACATCAAACACAACAACAACAACAACAACAATCATCTCATTTACCCCCAAAACCTAGACCACCTGTACAATTATCACCAACATCCTCTACTTATCAACCACCAAGACCACAACCACCAATATTTCAACAAGAACAACCACCAACAAGACCAAGATCATCATCATTAACTCAACAACAAACACCAGTACAATCATTTGCAAGACCTTTACCAACTGCATTTGATAATAATATAAATAATAACCATTAAAATAAACCCCCAAAAATAAATATATTTTTAAAAAAAGATAATAGTTTAAACAATTTTACTTTAATTTTTAAAAATTAAAAACTTCTGACAATGATTCCTGCCTCTCTCTTTTTTTGAATTTGTTTCCTATTTTGTTGTTGGATCAAAAAGGACACCAATCCCACCAATTTACAATTATATTTCAATTATATTGAGTTTAATAAGTGAATTTCAAATTATTAATAAATATTGCTTTGAATTAAATAAACTAAATGAAAAAATTGAAATGTGAGGTTCAGTTATTAAAGTGAAACAGTTACAAACAACCACAAGAGCTATTGATCAAAGGTTACAGATAGTTTTTCATGCCAATAAAATTAAAAAAAAAAAATTAAAAAAATTAAAAAAAAAATAAATTAAAAAAAAAAAAAACAAAAAGAGATCTCAATCGTTTTTTTTGAAAGATATTTTCATATAAAAAAAACCATTTTTAATATCATTTTTATTTTTATTTTTTTTTTAATTTTTTTTTTTTAATATTTTTAATGTGGCAAAAAAAAAAAAAAAAAAAAAAAAAATTTATATTTTAAAAAAATAGTATATAATAGAAATAAAAAAATGATAAGAAATACAGCTCCTACCAAATTTGGAAACAGTAATAATAAAATAGTTGATAACAACTATGAAACATTAAAAAATGAATTCCTTAAATTATCCCAAAATATATTAACAATTTATAATTCATTAAATTATAATAATAATACAATGAAAGGTAATTTCTAAATAAGTAAAAAATAAACATTATTATTATTATTATTATTATTATTATTATTATTATTATTATTATTATTATTATTATTATTATTATTATTATTATTATTATTATTATTATTATTATTATTATTATTTAATATTAAATTTATTACAACTTTTAAATTTATTTAGATATTTATTTAAATTCAAATAGTTTTTTAAATAATTTATCAAATTATTATCATAGTAGTGGATATGAGACGGAGCATCCATTAGGAAATTATAGTAATCAAATTTTAATGAATGTTCATAAGACATTTGAAGAATGGGAATATAACCAATCTAGTCATTTTCAATCATTAAATGATTACTGTAATCAAATTGAACAGATTAAATCAAAGATTGAAAGTTTAGATAGTAATACAAACATAGAATCGTCATCACAAGAATACCAAGCTTTAAAGAATCAAATTTTCAAAGATGTTCAACATCTCTTTGAGTCTAGGGTCAATCAATTCGATATACCATTAATTAATATACAATTTTCATTCAATAATTGTCTACAATCTTTAAATTCAAATCATAATGATTCTTCATTCTTACTTCAACAACCAATTAATTTTAATAATCCTGTACAATCATTACAACCAATAAATACCACAACAACCAATAATAATACTGCACCACATAGACCTTCCCCACCACTTGTAAATAAATATAATAATAATAATAATAACAATCTACAGCAAATACCAAGACCAACTTTGTATGTACCACCAAAACAATATGTACCACCACAACAACAACAATATACACCACCTCAACCATATAGTCCACCACCACCACCACCACAACAGCAACCACCATATATACCACCTCACCCATATAGCCCACAACAACAACAACAACAGCAACAAATATATGGGCAACCAACAGCACCACCTGAACAGCCACCAAGTTCAGGACCAAGAAAAGGAAAGTCACAATTGAAGCAATTGGAAAGACCAGCACAAGTTGAGTTACCTGATAATTCAGTGATTGAACAAAGTATAAAGAGAAAACCTGGTGATTTTTTAAGAGATCCCAATGCTCCTCGTTTCGTTCCTGCATCTCAACAGCAACAACATCATAGTAATAAACCTTCAATGGAGCATCATTCAATTTCTTTGAGTGAATCTTATAAACAAAGAGCAATACTCTCAAATGATATAAATGAGCATGGAACTAGTGAAAATCACTCAAACTCAAGTGGAACTACTACCAAACCACCTGTACGAAAATTGGATAATTCTATAAAAGCACCACCATCAAGACCCGCTCCTATGCCAAAATAATTAATAAATAGTATTATTTTTTTTTTGAATAAATAAATAATTGTTTAAAAAAAAAAAAAAATGGCTTATATTATCCATGTAAATCTGGTGATGATCCATTCTTTATTTTTTTTTTTTTTTTACAGCATAAAAATACTATTAATTGGGTTTTTTTATAATTATTTCTTTTATGTTTATTAGGTATAAAATCATTTAATTTAATTTTATTCTTCTTTGGAGGGAATCCATACTAAATTTATTGATAGCAATGTGACATTTTTTTCCATTTTTTGAGAAATTATTTCAAAAAAAAAATAAAAAACTTAAGATATTTTTCTTTTTTTGGCCCTTTGAAAAAAATAAAATATTTTTTAATTTTTTTATATTTTTTTTTTTTTGACCCTCTTTCGACAAAATCTCCCCACATTCCAATTTGTTTTTCATTAAAAATGAAAAATAGAGAGATTGTATTAATTTTTTTTCTCTTTATGTTTTTAGAATTAAATCAAAGCTTTATACTAGTTGAATCAGAATGTATATATACCATTAATATACATATATATATATATATTTTTCATTACTAAAAAATATTAATTTGGATTTTATATTCATTTTTATGATAAAATTCAATTTTTTTAAATCAGATGAATGTGTTTATAATTTAATAAGTAAAATATCAAATGTATCAGATTTCTATACTGATTTAACAGGTAGATACGAATTTTGTGAACTTGATAAACAAGGTTATCGTTTAGTGAATTGCAAGGAAGATTTTGTTGTAGGCCTTATATTAAATTATAAAAATAGCAGTACAATATTTTCAATAAATGATTTTAATTGTTTTTCATCTTTAGATATAATGTAAGTAAAAACAAAAAAAAAAAAAAAAAAAAAAAAAAACAAAAAAAAATACAAAAAAAAAAAAAAAAAAAAAGTGATGCGTTTTTATTAATAAATAAAAAAAAAAAAATGGAAAATAATAAAGTGAATTTTATTATAGATATAAATTTGAAAAAAACTTTTTATATGGATTTTCAAAAACAGTTGAATATTTTATATCATATTTTTCAGATGAATCATTATTAGATTTTGATTTAAACGTAGATAAAACCATACCAACAAATAGCGTAGTTATTAAACAATTAATTCTTGAAAAAAATTTAAATATTTATTTTTCAAGTTTAAAAAATGTTCAAAATTTCCAACTTGAATCTATACCATCAAATTATCAAATCAATTATATAAATGATTTAACAGATATTATAAATTGTATCAAATTAACAACCACTTCAAATAATATACCATCAATGAATAATATACGAATATATACATTGTGGGTTTCGTATTAAAATTAAAAATCAAAAATTAAAAAACATAATATTAATATTAATATTGGTTCTGTTATTTATCAATTGAATTTAAAGAGAGATAACTCTATTACCAAATTTTAATTTAGAATCTTTTTCCAACTTTTCAACATATACCAATGTAAAAATATTAACACTAACCCCATCAAATCCTTCAGACATTTTCCCATTCCCACTTTCATTATGTAACCTCCCTTTTAATAATAGATTAGAAAATATGTAAGCTTGTATTATTATCATTATTATTATATTATTATTATTATTATTATTATTATTATTATTATTATTATTATTATTATTATTATTATTATTATTATTATTATTATTATTATTATTATTATTATTATTATTATTATTATTATTATTATTATTATTATTATTATTATTATTATTATTATTATTATTATTATTATTATTATTATTATTACCACTATATTCTAATGTATATATAAAAAGAGAAATCTATTATCAAATAGAAAAACCATTAAATTATATCAATTTATCAAAATTAAATAATTTATACTTGTTGTAAGTATTTTTTTTTATATTTATGTAATTTTTACATTGACTAATTATTTATTTTAATAAAAAGAAAAATACCAAATGTTGGAGTTTTATTTAATGTTGATGGTAATTTTCCATTCACTGATTTAAATTTTACCATTTTGTAAGTTTTATTTTTTTTTTTTTTTTCAAATTTTTATAATATTTATTTATTTATTTTTTTTTTTTTTTTTTTTCCACTCCTACAGTGAGTTTTCGAATGGAAGAATTAAAAATTTTAATTTTAATTTCCCAAATGAAGCTATATGGACAATGGAAAACAATGATATGTTTGGTATAATACCAAAAACCTATCCAGATGGTTTACACCTTAATTTAAAAGGTAATAGATTTATTGGTGAAATTGATGATAGTTGGTGTGGTGAATTTTTTGACATTAGCAATAACAACATTGGTGGTGAGCTTCCTTCATGTTTTAAATGTCACTACTTAGAGTCGATGGTTTTTTCAAAACTATCTAACAATAATTTTCAAAATTTTAACCCAAATAATTTAGAACCATGTTTAGATATAGAATTAAATTTATTGGTTAATCATTCTAGTGGGTCATTATTATTGTATGGTAATAATCTTGGACCCTTCACAACATCATTGAGTGTTTTAGATAATTCGATTTTAGGTATCAGTATGATTAAATCATGTAAAGAGTTTATGGTTAAAAAGAATTCTTGGGTACCAGGAATTAAACCAAAAGCTATAAACATTACATTTCCATATTTACCTCAAGGTCCGGTAACATTTGAAATTTCAGCATATAACGAGTTTTTACCAGAAATTAATAATATTATTAGATATTCAGATTATTTTATTATTACTGGTAAATACTTTGCCTATAATGAAAGTGTTATCAGCGTTTTGATCTCAAATCAGTCATGTTCTATTTTAAAGAGTAATTTTAATGAAATTCAATGTTATCTTTTATATTCAAATCAAACTATTAAAATCTACGAAGCCATTGATATTATAGTTCAAGTTATGAATGTTTCGAGTACATTTAATTTTACAGTAAATCAACCATGCAATGGTAACAATTGTCCAATTGCAAATTGTGGTAGATATGGTAAATATAATTTCCAAAGTGGTGTTTGTGATTGTTCTTCAAAAGATCGAAGAGGTTATTCTTGTGAATTGAAATCATTAAACTGTCCAAGTGAAAATTGTAGTGGGAGTGGTTATTGCAATTATATTATTGGTAAATGCGAATGTAATAAAAATCGAATATTTAATGATTGTAGTGGTATTTTATGTAATGATGGTAATGTTTGTTTTAATGATGGTAAATGTAATTTTCTAACTGGAATTTGTAATTGTTCTTCAAAATGGATCGATAGCTCAGCATGTATTACACCTAAACATGTAGTTAACTCTCAAGAATTGAGTCACAATAAAATTGGTAATTTATTATCATTGGTTGGTTGGTTTGGTGATGTTCATCAAAACCTACTGATATTAATTGATGGTAAAAAATGTGACATCATCTCAAATGACAACCAAACAGTTCGATGTTATCCACCAGATTTCACTTGCAACTTTATCAAGATCTCATCATTGAATTTGTTAGTCTCTCAAAACAATTTCATATGGAATGGAATTTATAATCCAATATTTACTGACGGGTGTAGTAGTAGTAGTGATAGTATTAGTAGTATTAGTGGTATTAGTAGTGGTATTAGTGATAGTTATAATAGTGAAAGCCTCAACAATGAAGATGAGAGTTCTAAACATTTAAATTCAGATTTAGTAATAAGCTTGTCAGTTTTAGTACCTCTAATTTTATTTATTTTGATAGGCATTGTTTATATTAAATTCATTACAAAAAGAAATAACCATAACAATCATAATAATTATAATATTATTAATAGTAATAATGATAGTAATAATAGTGATAGTAATAATAATAATAATAATAATAATAATAATAATAATAATAATAATAATAATAATAATAATAATAATAATAATAATAATAATAATAATAATAATAATAATAATAATAATAATAATAATAATAGTAATAATATAAATAATAATATTTATAATAATATTAATGATAATAATGATAATAATAGAAAATTTGATTTCGATTATTATGGTGAGGATGAAGATCCCTTTTCCAAAGATAATATATTTTTATTAGACCTTAAGAAACATTAGTTTTTTTTTTTCATTATTTCAAAACCAAAATAAAAATTCATTTATTATTTATTTATTTATTTTTTACACTTTCGTTTTTTTAATCAAACAATCTTTTTCTAAAAAAGTTTTAAAGATAAAATATTTAATTGTTTTTCATGCAAAGGCGCAAATAATTAAAATAATAAAATTAATTGACAAAAAAAAAAGTATTCACAAAATTTATTTTTTTAATTTTTTTTTTTAATTTTTTTTTAATTTTTTTTTTTTGAACTTGTGAGTGATTTTTTTTTTTTTTTTTTTTTTTAAATTAATTTGAAACACAAGGTGTGTTGTGTGCATATGATTATCGATTGTTTTTTTATTACAAAAAATACAAAAACAAATAACAATAAAAATAACATTCAACACATCGAAATATACCAATAACTATAAACAAACCAAAAAGAAAAAAAAAAAAAAAAAAAAAAAAAAGATAATTGACATTACACAAATAAAAAAAAAATAAAAAGAGACACAATGTCAGAAGAAGGAAAATCACTTCCACCAGGAACACGTGTTTCTATCAATGGTAAACCTGAGTTAGGCTTAGGTACTGTTAAATATTGTGGTATGACAAAATTCAGTCCTGGTCGTTGGGTTGGTGTCGAATTAGATAATGCTGGTATGTAATTATTAAAACCAATTTGTTATTTAATTTTAAAATATTAAATAATTTTTCTATTTCTTTTTCTTTATCTATTATTTTTATTTTTTGTTGAAATAGTTGGTAAAAATGATGGTATAGTTCAAGGTGAAAAATATTTTGATTGTAAACCAGCACATGGTTTATTCGTCAAACCAAATATGGCTGTTATTGTAGAGGAACAACAAACAAATATTGATGATGGTGTTGATGATTCTAAACTTATGCCAGCACCAATAACTACACCATCAAAATTAGCAGCTCCATCAGGTATTAGACCACCATCATCTACTGGTATTAGACCACCATCATCATTAGGTAAAGGTAGACCATCATTAACTGGTTCAACTTCATCATCAAATACATCATCAACTACATCAACAACAACACCAACATCATCAATTAAAAAACCAACTGAAACTGGTATTAGAAGACCAAGTACAATTCCATCAACCACTTCTTCTACTACTACCTCCACCACTTCACCAACTTCAACCTCACCACTTACATCACCGCCACCAGAAAAGAAAGCTGAGCCTTTACCTACACCAACATCAACATCAACACCAACACCAACACCAACACCAACAACAACAACAACAACAACAACAACAACTACTATATCTTCACCAACTGTTGTAGTTGAGCCACCACCAGAACAACCACAACCAACACCATCCAAAATTGCAAGACCACCATCATCTTCTTCATCGAGACCATCTGGTATTCCAAAACCATCTGGTTTGAAAGAACCAACACCAAATTCAGCACCAGTATCAACTCCAGCACCAGCACCAACTTTAGCATCAGTACCAATTCCAACTCCATCAACTCCATCACCTCCAACAACTACAGCTACTACTAGTACATTAACACCAACATCAGTACAAAAGAAACAATCTAAAATTATTCAAGGTGAAGATGAGGAAGAAGAGGAAGAAATTAATGATTTATTAAATAAATCATTGGCAACTGAAAAGATGAATCAAGCAGTTCAAGAAAATATCGATAAAATGATGACAACAATCAATGAATTGAAAGAGGATAAAATTAGATCACAAGAAGAGATCAATTTATTAAAGGATAGACTTAAGGAAACTGTAGCCAATAAAGATAAACAAATAAAAGAGAATGAAAAACAAATTCAACAATTGGAGAAAACGATAGCAACTAAAGAGAAAGAGAATGAAAATATATTGAAAACTCAACATCGTAATGAAGACAAAGAGAAATCAGAATTTGAAAAAGAGAAACAATCATTGGTTGATCAAATTTCAAACCTCAACGAAAATCTTGAACTCTTAACACTCGACAAAGAGGTTACAGAGGAGAAATTGGAGATGACAGAATTAGAGTTTGAACAGGTCAAAGAGGAGTTGGAAATGATGCGTATCGAATTCGATAGTTTGAAAATTCAATTGGATGAGAAACCAACACGTTCAATCGATGAAAATTTACCAACCGATGTATTGGTATTACAAGAACAAAATGATAAACTTAAAGAAGCATTGGTTAAACTACGTGATATTACAATGAATGATAAACATGAACTTTCAAAGAAATCCAAAGAATTAGAAACTCTCTCAAAACAAGTTCAATCTTTGACAGAGAAATCCAATAAATTAGACATGGAGTTATCTACAAAGATTGAAGAGACTCTAGAGTTGAAATTGGCATTGGAGGACGCAGAAGATAGTGAGTCATTGATTACAGATCTCACTGATAAGAATCTCTCATTGAGTGAAGAGTTAGAGGAGTTGAAAGTATCAATTGCAGATTTAGAATCCTTTAGAGATCTCAGTGAGGAGTTGAGTGAGAACCAAGCTGCATTAGAGAAATCTCTAAGATTGGAAGTTAATTCAAAGGATATTGAAATTTTGAATATTCAAAGTCAAATGACTAATCTTCAAATCAAAAATCAAGAGAATGAGAAAACCATCTTACAATTCCGTGATCTCGTTGGCAGACTTCAACATAAATTGGAGGATATGAGAAGAAAAGAAGAGGAACAATCTGAACATCAACATTCATGGTCAGCAATTCAACAACAACTTCTTAGTAAAAATATTCAATTACAAAATCAAATGATTAAAGCTACAGCATTGGAAATCGATCATCAATTAGAACAATCCAAATCGGTTGAAGCTCAAGTTCATCTTGCATTCGTTTATGAATACCTACCAGAGCAAACCTTCCAAATGGATAATGATGCCATTAAGATGTTATTATTATTAAAAAGAATTATATTGAAATCAGAGTTATCACAAAAATATTTGAATCGTACCTACAAAGTTGAAGAGATTGGTAATAAAGTTGCAGGTGATAGTGATCAAATGTTAACAAGTGGTCAAGTAGCTCACTCTCTCTCAATCATTCATATATTGGAACATTTAGCAATTTCCACCACTTGGTTAACTGAAACTTTGGAAAGATCATCATCCGATCAATGGCTAAGATCTGGTAGATCAATAAAAGACATGTTAAATCAAGAGAGAATATTAGATAATCTTTTACAATTAATTAAATTGGAACAATTTGGTCCATCTTATTCTGGTGCCGATTTAGATAAACTTTGTCAACGTATTGATTCAATTTTAACAAATATTTTCGGTAGTGGTCCATCCATTGATGGCAGTGGTTCAAGTGCTATTGATAATCAAATATTTAAACCAGAATGGTCAACACTCTTAAACTATATCTTGGGTATTCAATACAATATTAAACAAATTATGTTAAATGATATCGATATTACAACTTCAATCACTCATAATGAACAACTCATTTTCCCACATAAAGAAATGTCAAAAGTATTATCGGTCTGTCGTAAAGTTGTTAAGAATCTTTTAACCAAACCATACCTTTCACAATCTTCAATTGTACGTGATTTACTTAAAACCTCTGAACATACCTGTAAATCAATACTTTTGGAGTTGATTCATTCCTTACCAAAGATTCAAGAGGAATCAATGAATAGTGGTGTTAGTGGTAGTAATTCAAATCAACATTTGAATGACCTTTTAATTAAGATTCAAGCAAGATCCGATCTTATCATTGCAAATAATACTCGTAAGAGTAACAATGATGAAATATCTGAATTCAATGATGATATTCAAGATCAAGAGGAATCGAAACTATCTTCATCATTGGAGAAAGTCTTCTATCGTATGAATGTACAATTGAGTGATGTCGTTGAAACCATTATTGCGGGTGATTTGAATCTCTCTGAGAAAGAGAAACAAGCATTAACCAAACAAAGCCCATGGGCTGAAAGAGCCAATCAATTGAAACAGTCACTCGGTGAAGTCGGTCAATTACGTGATATCATTCAATCAAAGGATGCAGAATTATTAGATAATCTTAAGGCCATCAAAGCAAAAGAAGCAGAGTTAATCGAAGAAAAACGTAAAGAGGAATCATTCGATAAGAGAATTCGTATCCTTCAGAAGTCTGAAAATGAAGTCACTGAAAAATTGGCAAAAGAGATCAAATCACGTGAAGACAACGAAAAGAATTTCCGTCAAGCCCTCAATCAATTACGTAATGAAAAGAATTCATTAGAACATGATTCAAAGAATATGCAACATAAAATCATTACTCTCCAACAAGAATTACAAAAGAAATTGAATACTCCATTATCTCCAATGATTGCAAACCAAGAAATGCTTCGTTCCGTTGATGACATTAATGTGTTATCCCTTAAAAAGGCTATAAGATTCTTAAGAAATGAAAATTTGAAATTAAAATCTCAAAAATCTATAAAAGAATTATACGAGTTAAATTTAATTCAAAACTATAGACATCAACAACAATTACAACAAAAATCAAATAATTCAACTTCATCACCTTCAACTCCATCTACTCCAACTTTATTAGAACAACAAATAAAGAAACAACAAATTAAATTTAATGAAATTGTTGAATATTCAAAACAAGTTAATCATATGATGAATTCAATTTTAGAAAGTACAGCAACTCCAAAGGTTTTAGATTTAAATAATAGTAAATCATCATCATCATCATCTTCTTCCTCAACCTCTTCCTCAACCCCTTCATCATCAAATGATAGAATTAGCGCAAATGAAATTGAAAAACAAAAATTATTAATTAAACAACAAGAAAGAAAAGTTAAACAACTTCAATCAAAGATGACAAATTTCATCTCTAGTTCAACTTCTCAATTTGGTCTAAATAATTATGCTGATGCAAATCAATCAAGAATGTTAAAAGAATCAATACCTTTAAAAATTGCAAATATTACAATTCCAAATTTAAATATCATCAACAATAATAATAATAATAATAGTACAAATTCCCTAATGTTGGATAAAGATATTCAAGAAGCTTTAAATTCTAAAACATTACCAATTCAATTATTTACAAACCCTCAAACATTTAAAGAAATTCATCAAGTTTTTGTAAAATAAAAAAAGTATATATAAAATAAATAAAAAAAAAAAATTTTAAAAAAAAAAAGAGAGAATTTTATAGTTTTTCAATGGAAAAAAAGTTTATTCTTTTTTTTTGTTTATTTTAGTTGTCAACTAATTTTCCTAAAACATTAAGATTGTTACCCTTGTTTCCATTCAAGATACTGAGATTGTCCAAGAGAGTAACTTTGTTGGTACTTTGCATAACGAAAGAAGTTTGATTTTCAATTTGAACTTTTGAGCTTGATGAGCTTGAGACAATTGATTGTAATGATTCTGTAATAATTTTTTAAAAATATAAAATTTGAGTAATTTTTTTATAAAAAAATTTAAATAAATTTAATTACTTACTAAATAACATTTTTAGTGATACAAAAAAGTAATGATAGAATTTATTGAATTAAATTGATTTGATTTGATTTGATAAAAAATAAAAATTTTAAAAGTTTTATTTATAGTTTTTTTTCTCATATTTTTTTTTTTTTTTTTTTTTTTTTTTTTTTTTTTTTATTCCAAAAAATATTATATTTTATAATAAATATCTATTAATAAAAGATTATATGGAAGAATGCATTTATATATAAAAGAAAACAACGTTTACACATTTATTAATTAAACAATAAATTCAACATTAACAATTAACTTGTAATTAATTTAATCCATTTTACATTTTTATTATTTATCTAACCACATTTATTTTTTTTATAAAAAAAAAAAAAAAAAAAAAAAAAAAAATAAATAAATATATAGATAATTTGGGGTTGAAGTATATAATTATAAAAATTATTAATATTAAAATTGAAATTTCCTAAAATATCTAACTTGTATGACATTCCAATTAACAACTATTTACTTATAAAAAATATATGTTAAAAATTTTAATTTATATTGTTTACATTTATTATTGAGGACCCTACCAACTTTTCAAATTTTATTTGGATAATTATTTTCAATTTGTCTTGTCCAACTTATTAAAATTGTATTTTTTTAAAAAAAAAAAAAAAAAAAAAAAAATACATTCCTTTAAACTCAAATCTCTTGTAAGATATTTAAATTTTTTTAAAATTTACAAAAATTGAATCTAAGATTAATTTAAAGGAATATTTTTAAATTAAAACAATTATAAAATTAAATAAAAAAATTTATAATGAATTTCAATATTTATTATATTTTTATAAAACTTGAATTATTTATAAATGATTATATTTTTTTTATTAAAGAATCTAAAAAAAAAAAAAAAAAAAAAAAAAAAAAAAAAAATGAAATGACCCCATTTACTTAATATATTAAGTACTAAACAAATTATTATTGTTTTAAAAAAAAGCTATTAAAATAATTTTTAACCTTTAAAATATGATTTTGGATTAAATTTAATATCTAAAATATTTTTAGGAAATTGTATTTGAAATCATTTGAAAAAAATCCCTTAAAATATATAAAACACCTACCTTTGGAAGAAAAAAAAAAAAAAAATGAACTTATAGAAAAAATTAAAAAAACTAAAAATATCAAGACCTAAAAAAAAAAAAATTAAGATTATAAAAAAATAAAATTAAATATTTTTAAAGATAAAATTAAAATAGATAGCAAGAATTACCACCATATTAAAAAAATAAAATATTTTTTTTCATTTTATTTTAAATTTCTCAAAAAACGATTTTTTCGTTTTTTTTCTTATTTTTTTTTTTTTTTTTTTTTTTTTTTTTTTTCAAATTCATTTAATTTATATTTTTTTATATATTTATTAAATTTTTGTGTTATATAATATTTAATATTAGTAATAAATTACATTTAGAAAAAGAAAAGAAAATAAAATAAAGAGAAAATAAATTAAAAAAAAAAAAAAAAAAAAAAAAAAATGGAAGATTCATTTAAAAATTTAACAATTGAAGAACAAACTACAACAGAGAATACTACAAAAATAAAACAACCACAAACAATTGAAGTACCATTAAGAAGAAATGGTGATCTTATAGAATTTTCAGATTCAGATGAGGAATATTATTTTGATAATGTTGATGATGATGATGATGATGATGATAATAATAATGAAGAGGGTGAAATGATGGAAGTAGATAATGATTCAGATTATTCAGATGAAGATGACGAAGATAGAATTTTAGGAGTTAGATCATCAATACCATTAAATAAAACATTACAACCAAAAGCACAAGCATTAGAACAAAAGTATCATAATAAAATCAATGTTAATTCAATTACCAATAGTATTACAAGTAAGAGAGTGATAGATGATGATTCTCACAGAACATTACCAAACTCTGTTCAAAACTCAATTAAAGAGATTAAAAAGAAAGATGATAAGCAAGGTGTACGTATTGTTGATAAAGAGGATAGAGCAACAACAGAACAAGTATTAGATCCACGTACACGTTTAATGTTATTTAAAATGATTAATAAAGGTGCATTCTCAGAGATTAATGGTTGTATTTCTACTGGTAAAGAAGCAAATGTATATCATGCATTTACACCAAATGAAGAGGAACGTGCAGTTAAAGTTTACAAAACCAGTATTTTAGTATTCAAAGATCGTGATCGTTATGTCACTGGTGAATTTCGTTTTCGTCGTGGTTATAGTAAACATAATCCAAGAAAGATGGTAAAAGTTTGGGCAGAAAAAGAATTTAGAAATCTTACACGTTTAAAGAATGCTGGTATACCATGTCCAACACCATTAATTTTACGTAATCATATTTTAGTTATGACATTCATTGGAAAGGATGGTTATGCTGCACCACGTTTAAAAGATGCAACTGTCTCTCAAGAGAAATTTGGTGTAATTTATTTGGACTGTATAAAAATGATGAGAATATTATTTCATAAATGTCGTTTAGTTCATGCTGATCTTTCAGAGTATAATATGCTTTACTACAAGAATCAACTTTACATTATCGATGTCTCTCAATCTGTTGAACATGATCATCCTCATTCATTGGATTTCCTTCGTATGGATTGTGCAAACGTTACTGATTTCTTTAGAAAAAAAGAGGTCAATACTATGTTCATTCAAGAGTTATTTGAGTTTATCACTGATTTAACCATAACTGATGATAACATCGATCAATATCTTGAGAAAATGTTGGAGAAAATTCAATCACGTGGTGAAACAACTGATGAACAAAAAATTCAAGAAGAGGTCTTTAGAAATGCTTACATTCCACGTACTTTAGATCAAATTATAGATTTAGATAGGGATATGGAAAAAATTGAAAGAGGTGAAGGTCGTGATATCTTTTATCAAAATTTAACAGGTTTAAGTAAAGATTTACAAAATGTAAAATCAAAAAATGATATTCTTAATGATTCAACAACAACAACAACAACCAATACTAAAACAAATGATGAATCTGATAGTGATAGTTCTGATTCTGATTCTGAAATAAATGAAGATGATGATGAAAAAATTCGTAAATTAGTTGTAATTGATCCAATTACTAAAATGGAAATTAGATTAGAGGATATGCCTAAAAAAGTAAGTTAAAATATATATATATTTTTCCATATTTCTTTTCAAGTTTCTTTATTAACTTTTTTTTTTTTTTTTTTTTTTTTTAATTACCATAATTTTAATTTTTTATTAAAATTAAAGGATCGTAAGAAATTTGTAAAGGAAATGAATAAAGAAAGAAGAAAAACAAAAATACCAAAACATATTAAAAAATTAACTAAAAAGAGAAAAGCTGAGAAATTTGGTAAAAAGAAATAAACAAAATAAATAAATAAAAAATAAAAAAATTCAAACAATATATATATATATATTTCAAACCTTTTTTTTAAAATAAATATCCATTTAATATTAAATGGATTGGTATTAGAGATATCAATAACTAAAGATTCAAATCTTATTATTATATAGCTATAAAAATAATCTTTTTTTTTTCTTTTTTTATTATTTTAAAAAAATGGTTTGTATTATAAAAAATGTTTTTGGATAACAAGTCGACGAAATTAAACAAAACCTCGCAAATAAATATCTTTTTTTTCATTTTTTTATAAAAAAAAATATTTTTTTTTTTTTTTTTTAATTTTTTTTTTTTTTAAATGTATTTAGTTTTTATTTTTTTATTTTTTTTCAAAATACATCATCTTTTTTTATTTTTATTTTATTTTAAATCCGAATTGACAAACATTTTGTATATAAATATATATAAATATATAAATATATATTTATATATTTATTTAAAGAGTCTCTAAATTCTCAATGAATTCTTCAGCATTAAATTTAATTCAATTTTTAGAGAGTTCAAAGATTCAAGTACCAGGTGGACTTAAATCAGTTAAAGGTATTTTAGATTTTGATTTTTATGATTTAGTAAAGAATATTGGTGAATCAACATCAAGGGAGGAGGAAGTTCATATAGTAAAGAATGAGATCATTAAA
Organism: Dictyostelium firmibasis; assembly: GCA_036169595.1. NCBI lineage: Eukaryota > Evosea > Eumycetozoa > Dictyosteliales > Dictyosteliaceae > Dictyostelium > Dictyostelium firmibasis. The sequence goes on along the minus strand of CM069765.1, from coordinate 6,711,970 downwards.
TTGAAAAGCTCATTTTCAAAGGAACAAACCAAAGATAAGAAACGTGAATGTTTAATTCGAATGATTTATTGTCATATGTTAGGTTACGATGTACCATTTGGACATATTCAAGCATTAAATATGACACAAGACTCTGAGATATTGAATAAGAGAACCGGTTATCTTACATTATCATTATGCTTACCAGAGAAACATGAATTACTTATTATGGCAGTGAATTCAATATTAAAAGGATTAAATTCATCAAATTATTTAGAGGTTTGTTCAGCATTAACAGCAATGTGTAAATTAATTGATGATGATACAATACCAGCTTTCCTTCAAAAAGTATTACAATTATTAAATCATCAAAAACCAATAGTTAGAAAGAAGTCTGTAACCGTTTTACATAGATTTTATCGATTGGTAGGTGACTCTTTCTTAGATGATGATCAAATAATAGATAAACTTAAACAAGCATTATGCGATCGTGATCCATCTGTAATGGCTGCTTCAATTTGTATCTTTTTAGATATCTCTGGAAAACATTCAACCTTAAAAGATAATAATAATAATAATAATAATAATAATAATAACATAAATAGCAAAAATTTAGTATTGAGAAAGAATAACAATAATAATGATGAAGATATTAATAGATCAAAGAGTTTAATATCAATGTTAAAAGAATTAGTACCAAGTTTCGTTGGAATTTTAAAACAAGTAGCAGAAGGTAGATTATCAAATAGTTATATCTACCATGGTATTCATCATCCATGGTTACAAATTAATCTCTTGAAATTATTATCTAATCTTGGTTATCAAGATAAAGATACCTCAAATCACATGTACACTGTATTATTATTTACTATGCAACAAGCTCAAAAGTTTAAAAATAATGTAGGCTTTGCTATACTCTATGAGACAATTAAAACATTGACTTTAATTCACCCTAATCTACAATTGATTGAACAATGCTCAAAAAATATAGCAGTATTTCTAAAGGCTAAACATCATAATCTTCGTTACTTTGGTATTAAATCATTAGCTTCGATAGTTAAAGTTTCACCAAAACTAGTGTTACCATATCAAGTTGAAGTCATTGAATCATTAGAGTCACCAGATGATACATTGAAACGTAAGAGTTTTGATTTACTCTATCGTATGACCAATCAAACTAATGTAATACCAGTATGCTCCAAATTAATCGAACAATTAGTACTCTCAAAAGATCAAAACTTTAAATCGGAATTAATCTCTCAAATTACAAATATCGCTGAAAAATATTCACCAAATGATATTTGGTATATTGATACAATTTCAACAGTTTTATCAATTTTACCAAATGAAAATAATAGTAATAATAATAATAATAGTAGTAATAATAATAATAATAATAATAACAATAATAATAATAATTATCAATTTGCCTATAATTTAATTAGATTAGTTTCTGAAGAAGATGATATTAAAGTTAAACAACATATTTCAGAAATTTATTTAAATAATATTATGATTTCAAATGAAAATCAACACCAAAATCAATATCAACAGAGTCAAAATAATTTACAACAATTTTCAGATATTTATATAAAGATTATGAGTTGGGTAGTTTCAGAATATTCAAACTTAATAGTATCTAATAATGGTGTTATCGAGAGTGACATCATCAGTTATTTATGTGACCTTTTGGAAAAGGATTATCAAGGTGAAACTAAATCTTGGATCATCATAGGTATCGGTAAATTGGTAGCTCAATTGGGTAAATCATTACCAATGTTAGAGTTAATGACAAAGAAATTTAAATCTTCAAAATCTTTGATTTGTCAACAACGTTCTTCTGAATTAAATGAAATCTTAAAAAATCCAAAATCAATGTCATTAATTTTACCTTTGGATGCTTATTGTGAAGATATTGATGTAAGATATTAATATTAATATTATATTTTTTTATAATTTTTTATTAATAGTTTTACTTTTTTTATTATTATTACTTAGTTTAATAATATATTTAATAAATTTAATGATTATTCAAATAAAATTGGCGGAAAACAATATATTCCATATGAAAAAAGAAAAAATACACCATTGGTTGATTTATCGGATGGTAACACTACCTCACATTCACATTCAAATGAAAAGGGTTTGAACTTCCAATACCCTCCACCACCTGATCCATTTAATACTCATAAACAACAACAACTATATCCAATTCACCAACATCAACTACCACATCACCATCAACAGCAACATCAATTATTCCCACAACAACCACCTCAACAACAATTATTACTTTTGGGTGAAGAGGATTCAATTAATAATGAAAACAACAATTCATTAGTTCCCATTAATAATAATGATCAGCAATTACAACCACATCAACAACAACAACAACAACAACAACAACATCATCATCCAAACAATCAATTAGTGACAGTGCCAGATCAAACCACCCAAAAATCATTAAGGTACTTATTTTTTTTTTATTTTTTTTCAACGCTCGCCTGCGAAATTTACTAAAATAATAATTTTTTTTTTTTTATTTAAAATTAGTTTACCAAAACCATCAAAAGTATTATGGACCAAAAAAGGTTTTATTGGAAATAAATCAACACCACAAAACACAACAACAACACCACAACAACCACAACAACCACAACAAACCCAACAGTATAATACACAACAACAAACTCAAAAGCATCAACAAACTCAACACCAACAAACTCAAAATATAGACCCAGAAAAGGAGAAATTAGCAAAACAACTATTCGCTGGATTCTCTGAAAATAATAATAATAATAATAATAATAATAATAATAATAATAATAATAATAATAATAATAATAATAATAATAATATTAATAATATTAATAATAGAAATGAAAATAGTAATAATAGTAACAGTAATAAAAACAATAATGATAATAATGTTGGAATTACATCAAAATTACATCACCATAAAAAGTCAAATAACGAAAATAATATTAATAATAACAATAGTAAGAAAGAATCATATTTAGAAGAATTGATAGATTTATCGCCCAACTTAATTTCAAATATAAATATTACCAATAATAGTAATAATAATAAAGATTTATTATTGGTTGATTTTGAAGGAGATGAACAAAAAGAAGTTAGAAATAGTAGTGGTAGTGGTGATAGTAGTTCTGAGTTAATAAATTTAAATTTAGATGAAAACACTACAAATAATATAAATGGTAATTTACTAGGTAATGATCTTGAAGAATTAAATAAAAATTAAAAGAAAAACAATTTTTTTAAAAAATAAATAAAAAAATAAACACATAAAAAAAAAAAAAAAAAAAAAAGGTAAATTAACTTTAAAAAATAATAGTTAATAAATTGGTTTTTTTTTTTTTTTTTTTTCAAACTATTTACACCACCCACTCCCACAACAAATTAGTCTAATTAAATATATATATATTATAAATAACTCAACCACAACATAGTACAACTTAACACAATATTTTTATCCCCATTAATATTGGCTTCTAAATTTGGTCTTGTTTATTATAAAAAAAAACAATAAAATTAAAATTCAAAAAAAAAAAAAAAAAAAAAAAAAAAGATGTATCGTTTGTTGGATCTGAATAAAATTCTGGAAGCAAACTAAATTTAAGATATAACGCACTCTTTTTTTTTTTTTTTAAAAAAAATTGTAGAAAAAACGAATAAAAAATTTTTTTGGTTTTTTTTATAAAAAAAAAAAAAAAAAAAATTATATAAAGATTGGGTTACTTTTTATTAATTATTTAATTAAAAAAAACAAAAAAAAAATTAAATTTGAAAAAAAATTAATAATATCTCAAAAAGAGAAAAAAAAAAAAAAAAAAAATATATTATTTAATTGTTTTTTTCAAAAACACCCCAACTTTTCCCACCCACTAACAAAAAAGATAGTCTTGAATATATAATAAAATAAAAATTTAATTTTTTTTTAATTTTTGAGGTGAAAACGTTAATATAATGATAGTGAAACTATGACCACATTAAAATTTTCCCACCTATTATTTTTCCATTATAATTATTAACTATAATTTAGGGCTCCTTGATAAAATTACTAAATTTGTACATTTTAATGGTTACTTTTTTACTACAAACTCTATCTCATATGATTTTATAATAATTTCCAAATACCCAAACAATACACTCAAAAATTTTCACACACACAAGCACACACACACACACCAACAAACAAAAAACATTATTAAATTAAATTTCATTTTTTTAATAATTTAAATAATAAAATAATTTTAATTAAAAAATTTAAATTATTTTATTTCAAACTCAAATCTAAAATTTAAAAAAAAAAAATATAATAAAATAAAAATATCGATTTCAATAGTTTTTTTATTAGATAAATAACCATAAAAATTAAAAAAAAATATAAAAGAATAAAATAATAATTTATAGGATTTTATTTTTATTTTTAAAAGAAAATAAAATAACTAAATAAAAAATTAAATAATAAAAAACAATAAATAATAATAATAATAATAATAATAATAATAATAATAATAATAATAATAATAATAATAATAATAATAATAATAATAATAATAATAATAATAATAATAATAATAATAATAATAATAATAATAATAATAATAATAATAATAATAATAATAATAATAATAATAATAATAATAATAATAATATTAACTTTTCGACATTAGATAGTTTTATTTTTTTAATTGTTTCTCTTGTCTTTTTCATTTTATTTTTATATATAAAATAATAATTATAATAATTTTTTCTTCAATATTATATAATTAAACTAATTAAAATTATTAATTAAAAACACAAGTAATAATATAATATTATATACCATATAATTTTCATTCTTTATTTTTTTTTTTTAAAATTTTTTTTTAAATTTTCATATTTTTTAAACAATTAAATAAATTAAAATAAAATTATAATAAATAAATTTAAATTATAAAAATAAATATTAATTTAAAAATGACAAGTCAGTTCCAAAAAAGATTAAATGCAAAATATTTATTGATGAAATCTGACCCATTCTATTCACAAAAGTATCCGGATAGTAGTTTAAATAACCACCCATTTCATCATTTAGTTTTACCATATAAATTACCAACAGTTTTAGATATAATCCAAGATAGTTTGGAGAATGTCAAAAATGTTGAATTAAAAGAGGATCAAACACCATTGTTTTATAGTTTATGTCATGTTTTAACAGAGTTACCAATTATTGGTGATAATGTAAGGATTTTAATTTTAATTAAAATAATATTTTTTTATAAAATTTTCTTTAATTTTTTTTAATTATTTAAATAATTATAATTAATATTAATATTTTTTCATACATTTTTTTTTTTTTATAATTATAAAAAAAAAAAAAGATATTATTAAAAGCTGGTACACAATATCACTCAAATCTATTTGTTTCTCCAACAAGTGAAGTACCAAAAATATCAATCACAGAATATTTAACAAGACTTGTTAAGTTCTCGCCATGTTCAAAAGAATGTTTCATAATGATTATTGTTTATATAGATAGAATTATTTCAAAAACAAATTTCATTATAAATAGTTTTAATATTCATAGATTATTAATTACTGCAATTATGGTTGCTTCAAAATATATTGATGGTAAATTTAAATTTATAATATTTATAATTATTTTTATATACTAATTGATTGTATTTTTTTTTTAAAATAAAATAGACATTTTTTATAATAATGAATATTATAGTCACATTGGAGGTGTTAACAGAGAAGAATTAAATAGATTAGAAATTTCATTCTTAAATTTATTACAATTCGATTTGTCTTGTCCATTACCAGATTATTTGGACTATTTTTCCAAACTTGAATCATTTGTCAGTAGATTAAGAAGACAAAATAAAAAAGAGTCAATTATTAAAATTCATCACCTCGCTACAAATCAACAACATCAACAACATAACCAACAACAACAACTACAGCAACAACATCAACAACATAATCAACAACAACTCCAACAACATCACCACCAACAACAACTCCAACAACACCAACAACAACAACAACAACAACAATATCCACAACATGTTCAATCACAACAACTTCAACAACAATATCAACAAATTCAATCACCACAAAGGGATACTAGGTCAAACATCTCAAAGATAATAAATCCAATAAATGATAACAATTCTCCAAATATGACATCATCAAGAAGAAAATCAATCACACAACAACAAACCCAGTTCATTGTTCCTAAATGTATATCTTAAAAAAATTAACAAAAAAAAAAAAAAAAAAAAAAAAAAAATAGTCTTAAATAGGCAATGTAAATAGAGATAATTTCTTTTTTTTTTTAAAAAAGTTTTTTTTTTTTTAATTTTTTTTATACATTTATATTTTTTTTTTTTTTTTTTTAAAAAAAAAAAAAGGAATTATTTAAAGTAATAATAAACACTCAAATTTATTTATTTAAAATTCTCTTTAACCTTATTACTCTTGTATTTTTTTTTTTTTTTATAATTCTGATAAAAATAAAACAGAGTCTGGATATAAACCTTCGTCTTTTAAGGTAGATTTCAAATCTGAGTATTGTTTCTTTGGATAATGAGTTGATAATACATAGTTTTCAATTGGTTCTTGTATGTGAGTATCTATGAAGTCCATTACAAATTCGATAGTGTCTGTGATTAAAAAGTTTCTTTGTAATTTCGAACCATCATGTAATCTAATGACTAATTTTGTGATGTCTACACCATTTGGTTGCTTTTGTTTTGGTTCGTTAATAAATAGTTTTTGTTTTCTTTGTTTTCTTTCCTCCAATTCTGTTTGGAAATTTATTCTATCTTGCTCTTCTTTTTCCTCTCTTTCTCTCTTCAATCTTTCTTGTTCTTCTTTTTCCAATCTAATTCTTTCTTTTTCTTGATCCTCTTTAAGTGATTGATAAAATGCTTCATCTTGTTCTTGTCTAATAAATCTATCTTGTTCTCTTAAATCACTGTTTGTATACATAATATAGAATTTTAGAATTTTTCTTTTCTTTCTTTTTTTCAATTTTTTTTTTTTTTACTTACTGATCAGCTTTGGCAGCAACTAAAGAAGGTTCGTAATGTGAAACAGATGTTCTAATAATTGTCATTGCAGATTGCTTAGTTGATAGTTGATTACCTTGGAACAATTCCAATCTTACTGGTTGTGATGAAGTAGTTAAACCAGGTACATTATTACAACAAATCAATGACAATGCTGGAAAAGTAGTAACCTCTAATAAATTACACATTCTCAAACCTATCGATGTTGAAACATCACATACCCAAAATATATAATTGGCTTCAATAAATTCCTTAAATTCTCTTGTAAATAAAACCTCTCTTTATTTTTTACTTTTTATTAGTAATAATAATAAATTGATAATAAATTGATAATAAATTGATAATAATAATTAAATGATAACATACTTGCAAAAACTATGTGAAGAAGGGTGTTGTGATGAATGTATATAAACCATTAAAAATTTGAATTTACTCTTTGCAAATGAAACTGCTTCATTATATGATGACATCCTAAATGTTGGATGAGTCTCTCCGAATCTTTCTGTTAAACGTAACACCGTTTTTCTAGTTTCCTCACTAGAATCTGGTTCTGTAAATTGTTTATCTATTATTTTGTGTTAATATTCTATCTCTTGCTGTATATTTTAGATATAAATAATAATAATAATAATAATAATAATAATAATAATAATAATAATAATAATAATAATAATAATAATAATAATAATAATAATAATAATAATAATAATAATAATAATAATAATAATAATAATAATAATAATAATAATAACAATAATAATAATAATAATAATAATAATAATAATAATAATAATAATAATAATAATAATAATAATAATAATAATAATAATAATAATAATAATAATAATAATAATAATAATAATAATAATAATAATAATAAATTCTTACTCCACAAATTAAAATAATAACTTAAACTCCATATTGATAAATTTGAATTTGGTGTAGTTGTAGTGGTGGTGGTGGTGGTGGTAGTTGATGATGAAGAATTCATTTTTAATAGTCTTAATTTATAATAACAAAATAAAACAAAACCAATCCCAAAGGTATTCGCAACAATTAATGATGGTTTATGACCCTTAAAAACACTCTTTGAGATAATAAAAAGGTGTGAAAAGTGATTGTTAAGACGTGTCGTTTTTTGATTATACACTGATATTAAAAAGTTTAACTTTTATTTATAGAGTTTATAAATAATAGTGTTAAACTAATAATTCAGGTAATTTTTTTTTTTATATGTTTTTGTAAGTGTGTAGAAGAAATTAATAAAAAAAAAATAAAAAAAATATTTTTTGTCAATTTTGGATGCAAAAAATGCTGAAATTAAAAAAAAAAAATTTCTTTTTGTTTTTTTTGTTTTTATTTTTTTATTTTTTTTTTTTATTAAATGATTTTTCTTTTAACAATTGTGATGAGTCAAAAAAATTAAAAAATATCCTAAAAAGAGTATTTTTTTTATCCAACCAAAATAAATTAATAAATTTTATAATATTAGAATAAATAATAATGTTTTTTTAATTTTTTTTTTTTATTTTAATCTGTTGCAATATTTTTGTGTTTCTTTTTTATTTTTTATTTTTTTTGGTCAAACTAAATCACTTTTTGTTCTATATTATGATCCGTGTTATTATTTTTTTTTATATTACCGATTCATTATCTGTATTGTTAGTTGTATCATTTATAGAATCGGTTGATACCGCAAAACTAATTAATAAAGGTTTTGATTCTTGTGTTTGAAATAAATCCAAAACCAATTTAATACTAAAAAACATGAATAAACTCCATATTATGAATAATATAGTAAATAGTATTCTAAAAGAGTATGGTAAATTAAATTTATTATTATCCCCAATTTCTAAAAATTGGCAAATATCATATGAAGATAAAAAAAATGAAACTTCTGATAAGGTGCAATACTTTATTTTATATATTTTTTATTTATTTTTTAAAATTTTAAAAATAATTAGAATATATTTATTTAATAATAATAAAAATAATAATAAAAATATTAATAAAAACATTAATAAAAATAATAATAAAAGGTACTTACTAAAACCAAAAATAATTTTTTCAAAGTTTTAATTCCAAATAACCCAATTATAATTGTTACAACTTCTACAGCCATATTACACATTGACAAAAATGAGAAAAAACACCAAGGTATTCTAATTATTAACATTATTAAAAATATCCATTTTAATTTATATGTTAATTTTTCTAATTCTGTTAATTCATAATAATTTTCACACTCAAATACTGATAAATCACCACCGATCATTATAAATATTATTAATTTTTTTTTTTTCTTTTTTTTTTTTATAAACTGAACGATTTAGTAATTCATTATATATATATATATATAATTTAGTATTTCGCTATATATAGTATTGTTTATTATTACTTTAAATTTTTAATTAATATGAAAATAAAGAAAAAAAAAAAAATGAAATAATAAATAATAAAAAAAAATTAAAAAATAAATAATTATTATTATTTTATTTTATTTTAATTTTAATTTTTTATTTTATTTTATTTTCTACTCATCGTTCATGTTGAAAATAATATTGTATTATAATAACTAAAACAGATGGTTATAGATTTTTATTGCCTTTTTTAAAGATTTTTTTATTTTTTATTTTTTATTTTATTTTTTTTTAAATAAAAAAACAAATAAAAAAAAATACAAAAAAAAAAAAAAAAAGAAACAAAGAAGGGAAAAAATCTATAAAAAAAAATGATTGATTAAAAGAAATACCTATTTTGAATACTTTTTTATTCATAATAAAAATAAATAAAATTAAAAAAAAAATGAAAAAAAACAAAATCTTTTTTTTATTTTTTTTTATTTTAATTTTTTTATTTTTTTTAATGAAAAAAACGACTCGGTTTTAAAAAAATTCTTTTTTTTTTTTTTTTTCAAAATTATTATTTACTGCACATTGACTATATTTTTTTAAAAAAATAAAAATATACTAATCGAAATGGATTTAAGTAGTAATAATAACAGTGTTCAAGATAGTGTTAGTAGTGATTTAATTGATCTCGAATGTACATTCGAATCTATGGGTTTGGATAATAGAATCCTTAGATCATTGAAAAAGATGGGATTCAAGAATCCAAGTCTTGTACAATCAAAATCAATTCCACTCTCATTACAAGGTAAAGATATTTTAGCAAAAGCTAGAACTGGTTCTGGTAAAACTGCTGCATATTCAATCCCAATCATTCAAAAAGTTTTAATGGCAAAAGAAGTTAGTATTAAAATTAAAAATAAAAATAAATAACAATAAATAAATAAACAATAAATAATAAATAAATAATGAATACATAATGAATAAATAGATTCACCATTCACTCTTCTTTATATTTTGTATTAATTTTAATTTTTTTTTTTTCAATATTTTTTTTTTTTTTTTTAGAAATCAAATATTAAAGGTGTTAAAGCAGTAGTATTAGTTCCAACAAGAGAATTATGTGAACAAGTAAAGAATCATTTTAATCAAGTTTCATATTATTGTCAACAATTAGTATCAGTAGTACAATTAGGTAATGATAAAACATTAGATGAACAAAAAGGTTTACTTCGTGATATTCCAGATGTTATCGTTAGTACACCAACTAGATTAGTACAACATTTAGAGAATAAAACCATTCAATTACAATCAACATTAGATATATTAGTAATTGATGAGGCTGATTTAGTATTAAATTATGGTCATCAAAATGATATCAACATAATTAAATCTTATTTACCAAAGGTTTGTCAATGCTTTTTAATGTCTGCTACATTGACAAAAGAGGTTGAGGAATTAAAAAAATTAGTTTTACATACTCCTGCTGTTTTAAAATTAGAAGAAGATAAAGCAATTCAAACTAATTTATCAGAGTATTCAATTAAGTAAGTAATTATTACTAATAATATTATTAATACTATTTTTATATAATTTATTGATTTACTAATTTTTTTATTTTATTTTATTTTATTTTTCTTAAATTAGATGCGCAGAAGTTGATAAATTCCTTTTAGTATTTTCATTATTAAGATTAAGATTAATGCAAGGAAAAATTTTATTCTTTGTAAATGATACCAATAATTGTTATAAATTGAAATTATTCTTTGAAAGATTTCATATTAAATGTGCAGTTTTAAATTCAGAATTGCCAATCAACTCTAGACATGATATCATTTTACAATTTAATAAAGGTTTATTCGATTATTTAATTGCAACTGATGAATCTTTTAAATCTGATTCAAATAAAAAAGAAGAACAAGAATTAGAAGATGAAGATAACGAGGAAGATGAAGAAATGCCTGATGTTAAAAAAGAAGATGGTGAGGATGAAGAAAAAGAAGATGAAGACGATGAGGATGAGGATGAAGAAGATGAAGAAGAAGAAGAAGAAGATGAAGATGAAGAAGATGATGAAGAAGATGATGAAGAAGATGAAAAAGAAAAAGAAAATGATAAAAAAAATGATAAGAAAAATGACAAGAAAAATGATAAAAAAAATAAATTAAATAATTCAAAAGGTGATAAAGAATATGGTGTAGCAAGAGGTATTGATTTTAGAAATGTGGATATTGTTGTAAATTTCGATTTCCCAAGAACAATTAAAAATTATATTCATCGTATTGGTAGAACAGCAAGAGGTACTAACAAGGGTATTGCATTGTCATTTGTAACTTACAGCAATGAAGAACTCTTAAAGAAAGTATCAAAGACCAGAGGTGATGCAGGATACAATCTCAAACCATTTGAATTTAAGATGAATGCAATTGAAGGTTTCAGATATAGAGTTGAGGATGTACTTAGAACAATTGGTATTCGTGCAATTAGAGAAGCTAAAAAGACTGAATTAAAACAAGAACTTTTAAACAATGAGAAATTAAAATCTCATTTTTCAGAGAATC